>JAQFVV010012406.1:9960640-10560640 GCA_028023455.1 Epiperipatus broadwayi
CTTTCTGTATAATCACTTTGTCTATATTTATTCTTCCACAACTTCATTATTTGTACCCTAGGCATTTACATTCAATTAACAGATTCCTAATATTTTCTATGCTTTCCTTATACAACTTGCAGACTAAATCACTCATATTTTTCAATTTATGTGTATATTCTCTTGTTGCTAAAAGATCCGTTGGAGCCTTAAATAGTAAAATACTTTCCTTGTTATTAACATAAAGTAACTCATACCCAATATTCTGTTTCCTTCTATAAATATTTAAACTCTTTTTACTCTCCAAACTAGTTCTCCATCTCTCCAACTCCTTATTCTTTATTAATGCATCTATTCTTCTATCCGATTCCTTAACACTATAGCACTTATTTTATTATCCATAAACTGTAATCCACTTAACATTTTCATTTTGCTTTTTGAATCTCTCATATAAAAACTTGATCATTCCATTTCTCCTTGAATTGCCTCCTTTGCCGTCCACACTTCTGCATCTAATGCATGTCTTCCTACTTCTTTTTGTATTTTTTCTAAGTAACGTAATACCCTTTATTAACACAACGCATCGTTACCGTTTGTTAACCCTGCTACTGCCACTCCCTTTCATGCAATTCTAGCTACATCATATTTATTAAATGAGAACACTGTTAATTTCTTTATCAATCCCTTTCTTTTCCTTGCTTCGTTTATCTCTTTTCCCCCCATTCATCCAAGGAATTTGATTATTCCCAAAATAATGTGATGTGATGTGATGCACTGTGACTTCTCCTTAGACGGAATCAGGAATCTCTCAGCAACTATGCCCAGAGAAACCTGTTAGCCATTTTATCTTCCCTTTCCATTTCCCACCTTAAATTTTCCCATAATCTGTTCTATCCCATTTCCACAACATAATCTTTGTCAACTCCATGGCCTTCATATCTAAATCCCTTTATCTTTTCCCAAACCCAGCATAAAAATCAATAATCCACTTTATGTATAATCACTTTGTTCATATTTATTCTTCCATAACTTCATTATTTGTACCCTATTCAATTAACAGATGCCTAATATTTTCTATGCCTTCCTTACACAATTTGCAGACTAAATCACCCATATTTTTCCATTTAGGTGTATATTCCCTTGTTGCTAAAAATCCCGTGATCAATTACCCTACCGTAACTCCCTCTATGGACATTATTTACATTACAATACATAAATTATTAAATGTAATTAATAAAATTCATATATTTACATAAAAATGATTAAAGTAATATTATCAATATGCTACTGCCCTCTAGTGAAAGAATTTTTAACTTAAAAAAAATTAATCATTTTTAAATTGTAAAAATAATGGAGCAAATAATAATTAATGCACCAATGAATGAGTACAGTGAATTCCGCTCATTTTTATAACAAAAGTAAAAACGGATAGATAAAAAAAATATTTATAACTATTTATCATCATCATTTTCAACTACTATCGATACGCCCGCCGCCAGATGAAAGTTTATTCACGGCATCTCTTTTCCACATCCTATCAACAAACTTCCCTTATCACATCTTATCTATCTCAAAACTTCAACTGACCATCTACCTAGCAATATATCCAGTCTAGCTTCATTTTAGTTTTAATTCTTTCAATGATGTCGGTAATATCTGTTTGTTCTCTTGCCTATATATTTCGTTTTCGATCTCTTCTTATTATTCTTAGCATCCATCTCTCTATATTTCATTGAGTGGTATGAAATCTCTATATTCCTCTTTTGTTAAGTGTCCAAATCTCAGATCCACAAATAAGAACTAATAAAATATTTCTTTTTAAACACATAGGCTATTTCTTTTTAATATTAGCTTCTTCTTTTTTTTTCAAAACATTCCATATAAGTATAATTCTATTATTAATTTTATTCACTATATTTCTATATGTATTAATAATCTGACCAAGTTATTTGTAATTTTTTTATATATGTCAAAGCATTAACCGGGAAGCGAACCCGGGCCCAGCTACTTGGAAGGCAGCTACGTTAACCGCTAGGCCACAATTATTTGTAGTTGTTAACTTTTAATTCATGATTATCATTTTTCTTCTTCTGTGACAATTTTCAGTGAACGTTACTTTAGACTTTTAGCATAATAAATGTTGCAGCTATTAAATAAATATTCTGTATATAATTATTCGAGAATAAATATAAATATTATGCCTACATTAAAAGACCCAGAAAGAGACCACAGGTGAGATGGATGGATGAAATAAGAAAGTGTGCAGAGGTGATGTGGAGAAGAGAAGCTAAAGATCGGAGAAGATGGATTGAACTTGGAGAGACCTTCATCCTGCAGTGGATTGATAATGGTTGATGATGATTAAATAATTTATAGAGTAAAAGTACAAAAAATTTATATGAGGCTACACTGGAAAAACAATGATCGCTAATCTTCCAAATATTAAATCAATATCATAAGAGTGTGCGCGTGTTTGAAAACTATGTGCTTTTAGATTATAAACTAATAATGAATGGGTTTATGTTTACTTAAATATTGTATACATTGATTTTTTTAATTTGATTATCTGCTGGATAAGCAATTATATAAACATAGTTGTTTTTGCTGATTGTGCAACACAACACGTGAATTTAAGTACAGTGCAACTTCTGAGACCAAAAATAAGAAAAATAACTAGATTTTTAAAATATACAAAAATAATTTATTTAAAAAAACACACATTTTTATTTATTTTTGCTTTCAATATTTTTGCTTTCAAAGAATAAGATATTAAATTGAAATTATTTTGATATTCCACTACCCACATGATATATATATTAAATTATTTTTAATTGTTAACTAATCATTAAAATAGTTTATTTCAGTTCTATATTACAGTAGATTTGAAAGTTCAGCTTAAAATGTTCATATTTTGCATGATATTAGCTTTCCTAAGCCGACTGCTGTGTTCTGCACTTTCCGAATCCATTCTAGAATTGACCTGGATTTAAAAAAAAAAAATTATCAGATCAGAAAACATTCATTGTGTTTGAATGAGAATTCAAGTAAGTTCATTTTGCGGGCGTCATTATAATGATAAGGATTTATTTATTTTATGGAAATAAAATGCCATGGCGATAATATATATAAACATTGAAAAATACATTTTATCATTATAATTAATAAAATTTAAAACCATTTTTAACATTCAAATAGATTTTATGTTAAAAAAAAAAAACTTATCATTCAAGGGCAAGTTATAATGGAAATGGGGAGAGGGCAGTGATATTCAAAAACGAAACTTAACTTTGCTAAATATCTAAACTGAATCAATCACCTGATGTGAAACAAGATAAAATAAGTATGATTCTAAGTTCTGCTAAAAATTAATTTGAGAAGGAGAGAATAGAAAGATATACCATTTCTTGCAGCAAATTTCTAGTGCTGGCATTATGTATCAGGTAAAGTGTTGAACAGAACTGGCGTAATATAGTAAGGGAATGTTGACGTGGCCAAAAAATAGATCAAAAAAGCTTACATTCGAATGGGAACTGGTGTATTATTTGCACCATTTTATAATTTGAAGAAAGAGACCGAACATATCCGTAGCCAGATCTTACCAAAATATTAACATTCTTATATTTAAATTAATAATAACAATAAGATCAAAGAAGATATATTTGAAAAAAAATAAGTGTTCGTTGTTGTTGTTGTTGTTGTTATTGTTATTCGAAAAATCTCTTCCTAGAATTTAAAGGATTAAAAAGATTAGCCATTTATTTATTTTGATGGCAGCTTGACAAGGAGTTGGTGTATAAATGTATTCTTAGAACAAAAATGCACTGAGACATTTAAAAAAAAAACACCACCAGAGATTATAGATGAATTGCATTTTGAATGGTAAATTTAAATAGGTTTGTTTGTTTATTTTATCATAAGGTCAGCAGTCAAGAATAAAGTCTATTCAAGGACTAAAATTACAATATGAGTTAGGAGAATAATTAGCCCTTGAGTCTGATAGTCTTGCATTGAAGGGCTGAAGTAAAAAATAATCAATAAGGCAAAACATTAACTGTTTAACTCTTGGAAAATTGTCATCTTTGAACTAGGAAATTTTGGCATGTGAATTGAACATATTACAACTTATTTAAAGATTTAATCAACTCTTAGATTAAATAATCCTGTGAAAAGATTACTAAATATGAACATTAGAATTTGAAATCAAAATTTCAAATGGATTAGGAAAAAACTGAATTTTTAAAAATGAATTAAATTTGCATTGTCTTCTAATGTCTAAGACATGATTACAAACTAAAATATCAATGAAATTAGAAAAACAAAATATATTTGAATTTAGCTTTTCTCAAAAAAATTAATTTTGTATTTTAAAATATGCTAATCCGACCACTTTATCCATGTATTCAATTATCAGTAATTACCAGAATACGCAGCGCAACTTTAGATATTGATATGAGACTAATATAATTAAATTGACCAAATCCACTTATGTAGCAATTTGTTCAATGTGTGTTTACTCAAGCATGCATTCAACATGATGGTGAAATTCTGACTTTGAAAACTGCTCATATATCATATAATGTACCGGTCGGTTTTGTCTGTTCATATAACAAGATCTAGCATCTAGGCAAAAGTACTTCGAGTCCAATCATGCACAAGATACATAAGTCAGGAACACTCATGAACTCTGCCCTATTTGCATATTTTACAGAACTACCAATTTATGAGCAACAAATGATACCGATATAATTTCTCTTCGCTGGCATTGCAAAGCGAAGACACAAAAAGACTCTAATTTGAAATTATATAACAGCACATTTTAGTATAAAATAGAAGTTAGACCCATTTAGGACCTTTTACCTGTATACGAAATGCCCGGGTAAAAATTTGGAAGGAGGGGGCCCTTTGGATTTGGTTTTTTGGAAAACCCTATGTTTTTTAAAAATCACTCTAAAAAAAAAGGGTTGTGATCTTTCACATTAATTATATAGAAAGAGGATTAGCGGGAGATAATCCAGTCAGGGCAAGCATAATTTAATAACTAAAATATTAATATTTTAAGTAAAAGAAACAATGATTCTGCGAGTTTATGATATATATAAGATTTATTAATTTATATAAAATATGCGTAAATACTTGGTTTATTATTTAATTGATCGTCATTGGCCTCTTGACGTATATATAATTTGACTGACATTTATACGGTAGCAGGTAAATCATATAAAATTTGTTTATAACTTTAAAAATGACAACTTTAATTGTTACTTTATTTTATTGTGGCTAACTCATATGCCAATAATTAATAACTATACTGATGAACAGTTAATTTAGTGCTATGAGGGAATATCTTTACGAGATACCAATCCACCCCCAGAAAGAACAAAATATAGCACTTGACCGAATATTTAGAAGGATAATTTTATGACAAAAATATTTTTTTTCAAGAATAAATAACTACTCTCAGTTTCTACTGAATGAGAAACATATGTGGGATAGTTCGTTAATGTATATATAATTGTGTCACTAAAATATGCGAACATGAAACTATTAATGAATATAATAAAGAAATCTGTTTAGTTGAATCATAACACTACAGTTTATGGACATTCATAGGTTTGATTTATGGTGAGAACTTTAAGAGAGTGGTGTATGCATAATGGCGGAATTAGATGATCCAATCTCAGATCCGAAAAATGTGCTTCCAAATTTAAGGACGAAGAATGGTGACTGAATTCTTTCTTCTACTTTGGCAGGTTCGGTTCACAGAACAAAGGTGTCAACTATTAATAACAATAGACTGGGTCTTTCCTGGAGTGACCCTATGTCAATAGCTTATACAACAAAATAAGTACCATGGGGGGGGAGGGTGCTAGCCATGTTCTTGGACTTGGAATGAATATACAGGATCTGAATTATTGAAAATCCTCAGGAATGATGCATGAAGATACATGTGTATTTGAATATGGAGGCCTGTTTGCATACAATGCTTGGAACGAAAGACATAATATTTTAAACACTAAGGACGAATGAATGATAACCTATATATATTGGGAATGTCCAACGTATATATTGGGAATGTCCAACGTAATAGTAAGATTTAAATACTAAACAATAATGGATTATTTAAACTTATTACTAAAAGACACAAATCATTGGAATAGAGACTCCCCTCCCCCAAAACTTTAATTTATCTATATACTCCCCACAACGTTAACGACTATGAAAATTCGGTTATAAGTGCTTTATATTATAATAAATCTAATGAAATACAAACTTAATTTTATATAACAAAATTCAGTTTAACATTAACTCTTATTATTCAAATAAAATAAAAAACATTTCTTAAAAAAACAGATTTTTACTGTTTTTCTACAATAACATTATGAGATAACTAATTTGTTTTCTCCAAATTCACAAGTGTCCCAAAGATAAAAATAAGACTTGTTTAATTAAAATTAATCTAGTCACCTTATAAAGTAGAGGGGGGGGGATAAGAATAAAAAAGACATACTGGCGAATTTGAGGGATTATTGGCATATTTAAATATATAAATATATAACACAATAATAGAAGTTATAAAATATATTGCCGCATGAAAGTGAAAGAAAACATTAGACTTATTTAATAGAGGCTCAATGATAAATTTAATTAAAGAAAGTTATATAGAGTTATGTACATGGTCATATCAGGTAAGTAAATTACAAATCATTTTAACAAAATATTAAATTTCTGGTAGAAGGACCATCTAATAGAATGATATTTTAAATTATATACAGGGTTATTAGAAATAATTACGGAAGGCTGAATTTAAAATTTAAACATTACACAGTGGCTAAAGTTCTTTACCTTTGTAATTTAGGTTAGTAGCAATCCTTGGTGATTCAGTGTCCATTGGAATTGGTGAACTAGATCTAGATTTTGTTGGTCAGGCAGGTAGCATTTCATTACTCAGACTTTAAGTACATTATAGTTCATGGGTGATGGGATC
Organism: Epiperipatus broadwayi; assembly: GCA_028023455.1. NCBI lineage: Eukaryota > Metazoa > Onychophora > Udeonychophora > Euonychophora > Peripatidae > Epiperipatus > Epiperipatus broadwayi. The sequence continues at coordinate 9,967,605 of JAQFVV010012406.1, forward strand.
CTGGGCAATGAGTGCAGGAGAGAGCATGTTTATCAGAGAGAAAGGTGAAAATTTTCACTACTCACGATACATTGAATTATTATCACAACAAGCATTGATCAGATTTGCCATTGCTGTTTTATAATTACAGGTCTCCCATTGGGATTCAAATCTAGCAGCATTTATACTATTTTTCCATTTATCTTGGAAAGCACTTAGCTGATAGACCTGAGGCACTTTATTCACTTAGTGGATCTGGAATTTACTGAGATGCACCTTTTGTTTAAGTAAGTTTTAAAAGCAATGCAATTCTGTTCGAATTTCTTGAACGATTGTTTTAAAATATGATCTAAGATTTTAAAACAAATTTGAAGTGGATAAAATTTCCACTAATGGATTTTTATAAAATTATAACATTTTAATTCGGACTAATGGGTCTCCCATCAATTGTCTTAATTGCATTCGAGAATTTTCAACAGGATTGCGTCGTTTTTTTTTTTTGACCGCCATGACTAAAATAAATAATACATGATAAATATAATTTTAAAATACATATTAATATAATAAATTTGTTTTTATATATGTTTTAAAAATAATATATCCTCACCTATAATATGTTTTAAAGGTAACTTTATTCAAAAACAAGTGGTTACATTGGTTGTTGATTATACATAGTGTTATACATAGGTTTACACAGTTATTACATTACAGTCTGTATATTTGGTTAGAGTCTCTTTGCACTTAAAAATTGACTTTTTAGAACTTAGATAGTGGCTTTCACAATGTTTTAGATTTTTTCACACTTTGTGAAATATTTATTGTCCAAGTTTATGTACAATATAAATCAATGATCATGGTTTCAGTAATTTTTTCATGTTCTTGCAATACTGGATTTCATGTTTGCCTTTGTCCTTTTCTATTATATCTTTATTATAAAGTTGCCTGAATTTTAAAAAGAGACCACATTGCTGCAAAGATATCAGGTGGTGCAATAATGCTGTCTCTTTCTTTTATTTTTTGCAATTTGTTCCTATAGGTGTTAGGGTGCCTTCTCGTGTTGTTTCCCAGTGTAAAAGTGCATCTGGTACACCAGAATGCATATAGGCTGAAAGTGGCTGCCCTTATGGTGGATATTCCATTATTTTTGAATGTTTGTAGAATCTCATTTATTGTGGTTCCATTTTTCCTATATCCACCAACCATCATCTGTCTTACTTTTTCAAGTCCTGAACAATTATGTCCATTACGCACGTATACAAATTAAAATCAAATCAAATATTTTTTTATTAAAATTAGTTACATTAAGATATCTATATTTATATTTATTATTTTATTAGTTAAGCAAAAAAATATATGTATAAATAAATATGTATATATGCATAAGGATGGAATTTAAATATGGTTTGGTGGTGGGAGATTCTCAGTAGGCTGTGAGGCTTGATCTGAGTGTCAGGTCGACTGCTTCAATAGGTAAGTTCTGAAAACATTTTCTATTGGTAACAGCATATACATGCTGAATGCCTGCATTATTATGTGGTTTGCAGATATTGCAATCAAGTTAAATATTAAAATCATATTGAGCACATAAAACATCTTGTTTAACAAAAAAAGTTGCAAGGAAAATGAGAAAACTGATTATTAAAAATCCTATAGAAGTAGCTAAGTTCAATATAAATAATGCAAAATGTTTAACCACATAAATTCAGCCCTCAAAGTTAAAATCACTATCTTTAGTGTCTATTATGTCAAAAAATACTTAGATTGTCATAAATAGAAAGTTTAATCATCTATTGGGATTCAGCAGCAAGATAACAGGTTATCAAACTAACTAAAATTTATTCTCTGAAGAGGCAAAAATAAAAGTTACAATATCTAGAAAATATTATATATATATATTGTAACGTTTTTTGTATATATATATAATATTTTATATTTTCTATATATATATATATATGGCTGCAGAAAGGAGTTTGCTATTAACTGAAAGGAGACCCTTTGATTCCTCTTGGAGGCCTTAAAGGAACCGAGCAGGGCAAATTCCTAATGTCCACTCCATACGTTCTTGTCGTTGCAGCTGTTATTACTATGTGATTATTCATATAGTATACAAACGTGGATGGGCTGCTCACCGACACACATTAGCCAGTGTGGTGAGTTTATTGGTTTTTACCTCTGAGTTTAAGATCGAGAAACACCATGGTCTTTCTTCTCAGTGCCTGATAAGGCAGAATGAATGTTTGTGTAAATGATAAATATTTTTTCAATACATATATACAATTATGACAGACAAAAATAAAGCATGGCCCTTATTCCCAGGAGGCTGTAAAGTCACCAACCAAGGCAGCGGTTGGTGGCCGAAGGTGGAGGGTGCTAAGAATCCCCTGATTGTGGACCCAGGCTGCCATTTGATGATGACTTTTTATTTAGGTACTTACAACTGTAGATCACTTTCAAGTGAAGGAAGATTGCAAGAATTAGAAGAAGAACTCTCTTATATTAAATGGGACATTATTGGACTTTGTGAAGTTAGAAGAAAAGGTGAAGAGATAATTGATTTAAAAAGTGGACATATACTCTATTATAAAGGAATATTGGAAATACAAGTGGAGTAGGATTCATTATAAATAAAAAGTGGAAGAACAATATTGTGGAGACTGATGGTGTATCGGACAGAGTGGCAAGATTAGTTATACAACTTAATAGCAGATACCAAATGCAGATAATTCAGGTTTATGCCCCAACAAGTTCTCATAGTGATGAAGTAGTAGAAGATTTTTATATGGATGTACAAAAGGCTTTTGATCAGAGTAAACAACATTTTAAAATTGTTATGGGAGACTTTAATGCGAGAATTGGTAAACAAATCAAAGATGAAAGTGCTGAGGTAATTTTGGTTATGATAATAGAAATGAGAGATGACATAGACTTGTGGAGTTTGCAGAAAAAGAAAAACTTTATATTATGAATTCATTTTTTGAGAAAAATGTTAAAAGGAAATGGACATGGAAGCATCCAAATGAAGGTACAGCAGAATTGGATTATATTTTGACTAACAGGAAATACATATTTCAAGATTGTAATGTTCTTAATAAATTTAACATAGGAAGTGATCATCGATTAGTAAGGTGTAAGATACGTGTTAATGTGAAACTAGAGAGACAAAAATTATTAAGAAAAACAATATGTACAGTTGATATTCCTAATCTTCAGAAACATTCTAATGAATTTAAATTAGAACTTACAAATCGGTTTCAAGTATTAGTAGATTTTGAACATGATTCAGATTTGAATGAAATTAATATGAAAATAACTGATACACTTTTAAAAACTGCAACAAAAATAGCTGGTAGAAAAAAGCAGCAATTGACCAATAAAATTTCTACTGAGACTAGAGAATTTATGAAGAAAAGAAGGAATATGAAGATATACAAAAATGATGCATTAAAAAGAATTGAATATCTCGAATTTTGTAAAATGGTGTGGAAAAGAGTTGAAAATGATATAAGAAAGTATAACTGTGAATTAGCAAGGAAATCTGTAGAAGAAAATAAAAGTCTTAAGAATGTAAAACAGCATATTGGTATTGGTAGGAAATTTATATCTGCAATAAGAAAAAAAGAGGGAATTGTTACTAAAAAGAGAGATGACATCATGAAATTGGTAGAAGATTTTTATCAAGAATTATATAGTAGTAAAGAACAAGTACCTCCTATATCTATTACATCTTCCGAATTGCCCAGAATTTTAAATGAAGAAGTGAGATACGCAATTAAATGTATGAAGAAAGGAAAGGCTCCAGGTAATGATGGAATTATAATTGATATATTAAAAGAAGCAGGTGAAGAAATAAAAAAAAATTTAGCAAAGTTATATACCAAATGTCTAAATGATAAAGATGTACCAGATGATTGGAAGAATGCAGTAATAATATTAATATTTAAAAAAGATGATAAAGAAGATATTAGAAATTACAGATCTATCAGCCTTTTATCAGTTTTATATAAAATTTTTACCAAGATAATTACAACTCATCTACAGAGAACATTGGATTTCCACCAACCAAGAGAACAAGCTGGATTTAAAAGTGGTGTTAGTACAGTAGATCATATCCAGGTGTTGAGAGAAGTTATAGAAAGGATGAATGAATATGAGTTGTCATTATGTTTTGGATTTGTAGATTATAAAAAGGTATTTGATTCTATAAACATTTCGTCAGTGATTAAAGCATTGGATCATCAAGATATAGATCCAGGATATTGTCATATTTTGAAGAATATTTATAAAAATGCAACAGCAACAATTAGATTACATAATGATACTGGGAAAGTCAACATTGAGAAAGGTGTAAGACAAGGTGACTCCATATCTCCAAAACTTTTTACAGCAGTGCTGCAAGAAGTATTTTGTGGATTAAAATGGGAAACTAAAGGAGTGAAAGTAAATGGAGATTATTTAAGTCATTTAGATTTCGCAGATGATGTAGTTGTTTTTGCAAATAATGCTTCAGAGCTGCAGGATATGTTGCAGGAATTATCAGATGAAAGTAGGAAAGTAGGACTAAAGATAAATGTTAAAAAGACTAAAGTAATGTTTAATCGATTTGTTCAAAATATGAAAATAAAAATTGATTATGATGAATTAGAAGAAGTTAACAGTTACAAATACCTTGGTCAGATTATTAATACAGATGATATGAAAGAAGGTTGGCCTATGGGTCTTCCCCTAAGTGGAATAATATCCAGCATCTTCTTAAACTTTTTTGAAAAACATACCATTGTTAAACACACTGCTAACGTTGCTGGATTAATTTACATGCGCTATGTAGACGATGTATTTATGGCAGCGCCAAAAAATGTAATTGTCAATATTCAAAATGAATTACAACTACAATCTAAATTGATCATAAACACCACTTGGGAGAACAAAGGGCAGAAGCTTAAATATTTGGATTTGCTGGTCCATAGAGAAAACAGAGATCTGCATTATAGTATGATAGTTAAACCCCTTGAGATCCGAGGCTTTACTCACCCGAAATCCATGTCACCTACTGCACATAAATTTGCAAGGCTCAATGCGTTTTTATTTAGAATTCAAAATTTATGTAAATTTGAAGCCGATAGAAAGACCAACATCGCAATTTATATAAAAGATTTGCTTAGCGTAGGTTTCAGCTACAGATCAATTGCAAAGAAAATTAAGCAATTTCACAGTAAACTAATAGCTAACCACAAAAATAAGGATAAGCCTCAAATTACACTCCCTTATGTTCCCAAAGTATCACAACAGATAATAAAGACTTTAACTGGGGAATTTAAGGTTGGTTTTCGTACTCCCCCTAATTCTAACAGACTCATTAATAATTCAAAGGATAGAACAGACCCATCTCAAACACCCCAGGTGATCTACAGCATGTCATGTCCACAGGCCGGATGCAAAGCCATATACTATGGGGAAACTAAGGCCACTGTTCACAACAGAGCTGCTCAACACTTGTATACCTATAGAAGAGCAAAAAAGAACAGCGATAACTTTTCAATATTTCTGGAACATGAAAAGCAGACTGGCCATGTGTTCGAACCAGGCAACCCCAGGATTGTATGCCCTGAAACCAACGACTGTAAAAGAAAGATCAAAGAGGCGTACTTTATTGTTTGCGACAACAATTCTATCAATAGACGCGACATGTGTTTTTCCATTTCAAAAAAATGGTCAAACTGATTTGCATTTACATTTGCATATTTGTTATTTAATAACACTACATAAAGATTTATTACTTTCGTCAGCCATGAATATGAGGGCAAACCTCGAAAGCGCTTGGCCCATTTAATAGTTTTAAGCGAAATTTGTTTTGTTTATTTGGAAGCTTCTTCGTCAGCGAGTAAATCGTTTTTAGGCTAAACATAATGGAAGAAATTAGTCATAGAATTAAACTTGGTTGGAGTGCTTTTGGTAGAAATAACTTGATACTAAAAGGAAATATGCCTATGTGTTTGAAAAGGAAGGTTTTTAACAAATGTGTTTTACCAGTTCTTACTTATGGATCTGAGACTTGGACACTTAATAGAAGAGCAATGCAGAGACTTCAGACCACTCAAAGAAGTATGGAGAGATGCATGTTGGGAGTAACAAGAAGAGATTGAAAACGCAATGTATGGGTAAGAGAACAAACAGATGTTACTGACCTCATTGAAAAAATTAAAAGATTGAAGTGGAGTTGGGCTGGACATATTGCTAGAAGAGATGATAATAGATGGACAATTGAAATTTTAAACTGGATTCCAAGAGATTGTAAAAGACCCAGAAAGAGACCACATGTGAGATGGATGGATGAAATTAGAAAGTGTGCAGGGGTGATGTGGAGAAGAGAAGCTAAAGATCGGAAAAGATGGATTAAACTTGGAGAGACCTTCATCCTGCAGTGGATTGATAATGGTTGATTATATATATATATATATATATATATATATATATATATATATATATATATATATATATATATATATATATATATATATATATATATATATATATTGTAAGGTTAGCTTACAATCCAACTTTTGTTCACTCTCACAACAAAATCAAACCCATTTATAATGTAAAATTAGTTAATAGAGGATTGAGCATGTATTTTCATTTTATGGGATAAATAAACACATACGTATGTATATATATATATATATACAGATGCAACAAATGTTTATTTTTCGCTATATTAAAGAAATATAATTGATAGATTAGTTTCATTTATTAATAGAAAAATAAAAATCCTAGTTAAAGAAACAATACTAATATATATAAATAATGAATTCCATGTCAATGTATTATATGTTGAAAAATAAAACTTACAAAACTTAGACTCTGTAAACATGGTAATGACCTAATGTCAAACCAGTCACTAGGTAACCAAATGCAGAAGATGAAAGCATAATTCTACTATGTAATTTTATTTTACTTACAATCAATATAATATGCATACAATATGGTTCATGCAGTGATGGAAAATAAAATAAAATGCAAGTGTAGTAAATAACGGAAACCGGATCCAGTAGAAAAACAAACCCAGTTTATTTCCGTCATCTTATACTATTTTCAAAAGGACACAAAAGTTGAATGTTTGAATCTAAGAGAATGTGGACTGCTTATTCAAACACTCCAAATTATTTGTTTGACTGCTGTAATGCAAAATTATAAAAACTATAGCCGATATTTAAACAAAAAAAATTATAATAGATTCATGCAGTTGGATAAAAATATTGAACTGACTTAAATAGACATTTAAAATAAAAGGACTATACTATTCTTCAAATACGAATAAAATAACAAAATAGAACATCATCAGCATAGTTATATATAAGTGATGGAATAATTCTGCTCTTATAAAAATTATTAAATACCAAACAGTGAATTAAGAAAATTTAAATATTTTATGAACTGCAAAACAATGTACTCAGGGTAATCTAATATTGTCATAGGGACAAAGGGTTATCAGCTCTGACCATAGGAAGCATGATGATTTAATATTCAATTGTGTAACACCTGCTGAAACATCAAATGCTCTGACTTAAATGTCAAGATGGATGTAGAATGAAAACAACAGAAGATGGAAATAACATCTTTCCAAATATGTCACTGAGGAGTTCCTATGAGTAATGTGTGACTTACTATAGAAAGATGACCAGAACTGTAATGAACTGTTTCTATCAGAAACACTAGTTGCTTAATTCATTAACATTATGCAAGATAACTTGAAGAAAGTCTTAATTTGTTATGTAATCTTTTTTTATTTTACATACACATTTGTAGAATTCTGTATTTATTTTTATTTATTTCACTTCTGCACTTGGAAAACTAAATCTTTACTATTTGGAAGAATCTACTGTAGTTAAAATGAAAGTGCAGGGAGAAAGGGTATTAAGCTATACAATTTTTTTGATTAAAGTTTAGGTTACTCTCCCTCCAGGTAAGATTTTATTTGATATTATTTTATATTAAGAACATGCACTTGCTACAGGACAGAGTTTGTGCTGTTTATTTGTTTATTTTTTTTGTTAACTAAGATTGTGTACATTTGTTTATTTAATATGGATGACTAATATTCCTGCATAAACATTCTTTTCTATCAACCATAAAAAACCTGTACATAGTCAGGGAGATCCTCAAAAAATATGGAACCTCTACAGTTGGAATTGGACTATGATGCTATTGCACACACCTTCATATAATCTTGTTAAATAGTTAGTTAGCTTTGCAATTATTGTAACAATGAATTAATAATTTTTCTTTTAGCTATTCTTATCTACTTTGTAAATATGTAGTATCTTTATGTATATCTACCATGAGAAGAATTGGAGTAATAAACAAATTTAATCATTCCTATGGTAGAGATACACATTTGGCAAACACACATGTATATACTTTCTTTTTATATTATATGTTTTTGAACTTTTTTTTGTTAGTCAATAAACATTGTTAATTTGATTTTCACTAAATGGTCTCTAGTTTGTCAAAGTTATTTAGCCATTTGTTCATCAATTCATAACCAGACATACATGCATGCACACACACTTTCTTTTATATCATAATATAATAATATGATTAGATGTGTCCTTTACTTGATTGTAACCTATATAAAGATATGATGATTGCTATCTAAGTTAAATTCACCCCTGAAGAGAGCTGAGTGCAACATTCTCCCTTGGTTTAAATTCTAAGGCATGGTGGAATCTGAAAGAGGAGTGAGGCATGGATGAACTAACCTAAATTATGTCTGAATTCAATGTGTAAACCTAGAGCTATCTCATTGGAGGTAGACATAATCATTTGTTAGGTGCTTCATTGTGTTATTCATGGCAACCTACCCAAAGACTTTAGGTCTGTCCATAGTTAGATGTATTCCCCCTCTTCTGCATAAAACCTGGATCATCACATTATATATATATATAATGTTATTATTCCTCAATATCTGTATTCTTTTGAAGTTATATACATAATCTTATAATTAAATATTAATAAATACAGTAAACTAAATATATACAAAGTATAAACTTTACATTTTTTTAAAAAAAATTTATAAGGATAATATATAAAAATATATGTGAAATTGCATTTTATGCACCTCCTGGATTAAGTAAATAATAAATAATTCAAAAGCTAAAATTTCATTCTAAAATCAAAATTGCATCATATATAAATGGAGATGTAAATGTGATAGTGTATATATAGGAGAATCAAAATGTATATTGCAGAAAAGAACTAAAGAACACTTGCAGTTATTAAAAAGTGTTCAAAAAACTAAACAAAATTGTAATGGAAATAATAATGTTTCAACATCGTTTTTTTTTATGATTATAATAGATTATGTATATATGTTTTTAATTTTGATTATAATATATTACAAATTGAAAAAAGCAATAATAAAAGGAAAATAAAGAAAGCTATATTAATATATAAATGCAAGCAAATGGAAAAATCAATGAATTGTAGGAATGTTCAATTTTAAAAGTGTGTCTAAAGATATCTTTAAAAAAAATTAGTATTAATTGACAAAGATTATGAAGCTAGTCGAAAGTGCTTCTAGGTGGATGATAAAAAAAAATTGTTTAAAATTTTTAAAGTTGTATTTTATATATATTTAGTTAACTGTATTTATTAATATTTAATTATGAGATTACATATACATATATATATATATTGAAACAGAAACCTCCCAATCTCTTACCGTTTCACCATCAACCTAATGACCTACTCGTCTGAACTAGTTTCTAACCTATTTTAAATGTAAAAATGTTATATATAAGTCGAGCGGGAAAACGTTGTTATCATGGCCACTTGAATGGCATCATCCATTTACATAAGAAAATACACTATAATTAGACAGGTTTGATAAAATTATAGCGTAGAAATGCTCATAAATTATTATAAAATGTTTTATTAATTTTCAGTCAATTCTTAATTATATTCGCTATGATATTCGTATGTGGATGAATAATTTAAACCTTGGAATAATGGCAAAATGATTTAAATATATATTTAAGTTTAAATAAAAAGATATAATGTGAAACATTTTTCTTTAAAATATATTTAACGGTTTTCTGATTTGATGTTTTACATATATAATTGAAACTAAAGTATTTTCTTTAAATTTGCTTTTTTTAAACAAATAATATTGGGAAGGAAAATATGTTAAAAGTTATTTATTTCAGTAAAATAAAAATCCATTTATAATTAAAAATGAGAATTTTGTGTAAACAAGAAATCAATTAGTGACCGCACCCGGGTAAATGTAAAATCTGTTTACTGATTGATTTTGGTTTCAACAAAAGACTTTATCATTAAATCAGAATACCGTTCCTTCTGCTAAGCTTTAACATTTTATAACACCTAAAAAGGAATTTAATTAATGAAACTGAATCAAATTATATAATTTATATATTTTAATAATTTTAAGTAAATTAAATATAACACCTCGGAGACATTATCTGTTGTAGAAATTAGATTATATTATTTTGTTTAATTAAAAGTCAATTGGTCCTGAGGCAAATGAAATTCCAAAAAGGTGTTAAGGTTTAGTGAAAATGTATAAATAGGCCTTATTTTAAGCGGGAAGATATACTCCATCTTGCTGTTGAAGAGCTGTTAATATCAGAAGTTATAAATTGTTTAATTTTACCATGTCTGGCTAAAGTCAGGCAAAATTTTGCTGCCGTTCCCGTGATGGAACGCCGAAGTTCAATCCATCCAATGCCGAAGCAACAACCAACAAGCTTATACCAAATAAAAGATGCCATAAGCCGCTAAAAGGGACTTGCCTTCATTCCAACACCATTTTAAAATCATCTCCCAACTAAATTGAAGATGCCATAAGCCGCCAAAGAAGTCACCTTCGTTCCAGCTCGAATATCTCCAGTTCAGCTATAGGAGAACTGTCTTAATATTACTAAAATAGCAGAGCTCTGTGTAAATTTCAAAACAATCATTATTTCTTCAAAATCAGGTTAGCTAACCAAATTATTATAAATTCTTTCTAAATTGTTTTCGAAATAATATTTAAATTCTATAAAATGAAATACTTTTGCTAATTTCTTTATTAATTCAATATTGTAAACTCTTTCTAAATTGTTTTCTAAAATAATATTTGAATTCTATAAAATGTAATAATTTTGCAAATTTTTCTTTATTAATTCAATATTTTGCTATATAACTTAATCACTGCAGTATATTTGCTTTCCTTTTGATTATTTTAATAATTATTAGTTATACCTACATTTCGAAACGGCATGCATTTAATTACCAATATGTTTTTTTTAAAAAGATATAATTTAAAATCTTCGAATTATTAGTTATTATAGTGTCATTTCATGCGCTGTTTCAAAAACCTAATTTCTAAATAGCGGTGACACGTTTGTGCTCGTTGATATTTGGTCATTTATTAATTAATTAATATAAATATAAAATGTGGCTTTTCAACCTTTAATTATTATGTTACTAAAGATTAAACTAGCCTGGAGTGTAATCATAAGTATATTTTTTTAGTAAAGTATTCGTAAGTCCCTTATTAAATATACTTTTCCCCCTTTTAAAAGTTTAGTAGTTATAGATAACTAAAGAGATTGAACGGGATAAAGTAAAGTTTGTATATATATATATTCCCGTCAGTAGCATATCGTATTTCTCATGCTACAGAAGAGTTGGCTCTTTTGATCAATCTGATAAACTAGTGTTTCTTTAATGTATAATATTTAAGTTATAATATACTTCGGCTTGGCGGATGGGAAATTTATTAATATTTTCTCATTGTGCTGTTTTGATATATATAAGATGGAGCCACGGTAAGTCCAGCCCATCTTCCTCTTTTATGGGTAGTGCAGTAGCGAAGTCTGAGCTATGGGCCAGATTAGCACGTAAGTCCCCCACTTCTTATGAACCAAATAAAGGTTCCCTTTTAGCAGCATGATGACCGGTTATTGGGTAAACCGGTGTTTGTCACGAAAACCCTAAAACTATTCTTCCATCCACAGAGCAACTTTATTATTATATTTTACTTGTGCCTAGCATATTAGTAAAATCTCTATAGCAAACTCTGCCTCCCTAATATGCAATCTTCGGCATTGAACCGAAGCATTCTTGAAAACCCATTTGATCTAAAGCTATCTGGGATGCTTTATAAGCCCATATTTAATATATAAATTTATTATAATTAGATGTATTATTAAGCTTCACTCCAGACTTGGTTTGATTTCATGTATAATAGCCACTCGAACTGATTATAAAAGGACATAACTAATAAGTGAATGTAGTGATTAGTTGTATAGCATGATATCTGGCTCCATTAAATAATAGCAACAAAACTTATTTGCCAATGTATCAATTATTATTTAAATGGCCTAGAGTAATGTCACTTAATAAATAAAATGCCTGCGTGCTAAATAATGTTATATCAAGATACATATGAAATTTGTCAATAAATATATTTTGTAATTCATTATCTATTAGTTTCTGTCTCATTATTAAATCAATCCAATTCACTAATTGCCCATAGCTATTCATTAGTAAAACCCCTATTAAATTAATATATTAGATTTTATCTTTGGAATGTCTCTAGTATTAAGTTGTTTATATATATGTTTAAGTCCATGAGTCTTATTGTTTTCTCTGATTTGCTAGTGGGCCGGATTAAGAATTAATTCTCATGTGCCATCATTGTTATGTTGTCCATTAGGTGTTTGACCTGGGGCTTGGAGAGTGGGTTCGAATCCAGGCTGGTCCCTGACCAAAATCTCTGGCTCGACTGGGTTTAAAGTACATTTTGTGAGTTCCAGCTCGTGTTAGATGGATAAGCATATTTTGACCGGCACAATATATATATATATAATTAAGTTCCAACCAGTAACCACCTAAACATTCACAGTAAAATATAGTAATCAATATTTCTCACTACTTTCAAGGCAACCTTCACACCTTTTAATATATATATATATATATTACCATGTCCATAGTGAAGCATAGCAATTTATTAGAATAGGACTGGTTGACCTTTTGAGTGGCACAAAAATGAAAGTGAGCTAGGCCATAAATATGATAAATTTATAAAGTCATTAAAAATGGAAAGAAGTTTAATCCATTATACTGCTTTTACATATTATACCAATCAAAACCGTCTACTCACACCACACAACATGACTCAAAAGCCAGACAAAAGTACCTCGAATTCAATCATGCTCGAGATACACAAGTCTGGAGTAATATGAATTCTAACCTATTTGCTTATTCTTCAAGTCTCTGACCCAATAAACAACAATCCCAATGATACAGCATAATTATTTTAATTCCAGGCCCGGAAGCATAGCAATAGAGCATAAGATCAGACTGATGATGATGATCATGACAAGAGTATCCCAGGAATTATATTTATTATAGTTATTTATTAATGCTATGCTATTAGCTTAAGAAAATAGTTCTAAATATTAACTAGAAAATAATAATTCAAAAACAAAATAGGATTTACATGAAATATATATTTAATAAAATATTTATTAAAAAACGCATATATATGTTACAAAATGTTTCATGCTTGGGATAACATTGTTTATTTACAAAACTATGGATTTGTTTTTATAAAATCCCCTTTACATTAATTATTGAATGAATATAATTTTATGGGGGGTATTATAGCTTGTGCGGGATTAATATGTCAATTTAATAAATTTTTACTAATAGAATGTTGTGGATGCACAAAACAATCTACAAGATAGGAACAGATTCGGGTTACAGCAAGATACTTGATAATTTGGCATTAATCATTTTGACCAATAAATATAAATATACAGTCTCAATCATTTATTTATAATCTTAAAAATCATTATATATGTTTGATAGGCATTGTTTGGACATAGCGTCTTTAGAATAAGTATACAAGAAACAAACAATGCCTTACATTGACAGGGAGAGGTAAGATATATAATCATTAATGTTTCACAAAGAATAGGTATTGATTTACATCCATGGAAATCAATTAGTATTTTAAAAGAAGTTGGTTTTAAAATCAGTATACAGACTAATTAGCATGTTGGCACATTTCATGAATGACTCATTATTTCCAACACCCAACGAAAGGTCAAATAGGCATATATCAATTTAATAAAATAATAATGATACTAGCATGCCATTAGAAAAATTTGGAACTTATGGTAGTTTGAATACTTTATTATTTAAACACATTTGAGAATGAATCAGGGTTGAAACATCCACCATTTTGGTGGAACAGTATCAAAGGAGAGATCAGATTTGAATGCCCAGAGCCAGTTGTATAGAATTTTTACAGTACAATCAAAACCCCATAAGCCTCATGTTCCACAGGGATTAGCATATACCCCTGACTACGAATGATTTTCAGAAAGTAAGATGGGGTGTTTTGGACTTTCAAAGTCCCCCAATGACAAAGCAGTAAACAAAATATATGTGTAAGTACCATAAGAGAAAGGAAAGGTATGCCAGCAGCATTATACCTGTGTGATAAACTTAATATATTATATTCTAGAGCAGTGGTCTTCAACCTTTTCACACCTGCGGACTTGGTAAAAATAAGGATAAGGTTCTGCAGAGCAGCAAAAATAAGGATAAGATTTCGCAGACCTGCGAAAGTCTATAGATAAATTTTCTTAAAGATAAGCATAATTGTTATAACTGATCAAAACAACAATGTTAAATATATAAGATAAAGTTTTATATATATATATATATGGAGTTTATATAATAAAAAACTTTTTTTTAAATTTTTTTAGAAAAGTAATAAAAAATTTAATTCTACCCCCCCCCCACATAAACATCTGTGATAACTAGAAAAACAAATTAATTTATGAATGATTGATTAGATTTTGTTTTCGTTCTGTTTTCTTTTTTTTTTTAATTGAGAAAAATAAGATGAAAAAATAAATAAAAATTGGCTATATTAATTAAAAGTTTAAACTCTTATTATTTATTATTACAAACTTTTTACTGCCCATCTAGCACACGGACCTGCAGAACCGGGCTGTGGACCGAGGGTTGAAGAACACTGTTCTAGAGCCTGTAAATGGTTTGACTTATGCACAATGATATATTTAAATAAAGAATCATTAAGCAAATTATAACAGAAAATAACTATTTTAACTATGACATTAAACTAACAAAATTTGTATTTAATTTTGATTCCCATATACATATTAACTGATAGAATTAGCCTTCCAGGTAACAGCAAGAAGGGATGAACTAATTATATTAAGGTTCATGATTTTTCAAAAATGAAAATTTAAAGACAAATTCAAATAATAAAATAAAATATGCATCCACAATAAAATATTTAGATAAAAAAAACATGAAAAAAAGATTTAAATAACTAGTGAGAAATTTCTGTTAAAATGAATAAAACTTTACTAATAAATTTAAATGAAACCCCTGCTTCTTTCCCTATTAAAAAAAGAAAAACCCTTATTAGACTTGCGAGTTTGAATGATATTGGCATATAATTAAAGAGCATAAATTGTTTACATATATAACATGAATAAGTTAGAAATATCTAATGAATCCGCACAAAGTTATATATAAGAGTTCAAGCATGAAAGGTAAATTAAAAATTACACTAAAATGGTAGGGATTACAGAGAGAGAATTCAGAAGTAAAATTAGCAGGAATTATATACTAATACATTAAGGAAGTCATAGTTTCCTTACATATTATATAAATTTAAAGCAGCTCTTAATTAATTGAGGTTACTTCAGGAAAGCACAGCATAATAGGCAGGCACACATGGCAGTCATCAGCTGGGTCAGCAGTCAGAACAGCAATCATACAGTCCTCTTGCATGACTGGTCAGATGGATGAAACATGGCAGCAGCAGGCAGACATTCTTCCAAGAGACCCTGAGAAAAGTGCTTCTTTTTCTACTCAAATATCATGTCACAAAACTTTTTCTGACTTCTTAAAGTGGAATGATGAATCAATTTTTCTGGAAAATTACTGACTCAAATGTTCTAAAAGAATTCATTAACTAACTCAAAGTTTAATTACTAACTAACTCTTCTTTTGTTCTATGGGCTCTTTTATACATTTATAATCCCCCCAAGATTGCAATTTTATTAAATTAGTAAAATATTTAATTAGCAAAATTTTTAAAACAGATAAGGCTCAAAATACAATTTTAGATATTTGTAAAGATTTGCAAATGAACTAACAAAAGGATTTCTTATGATTTTAATTAAGATTTATAATTTTATTTAATTGAAAATAATCTGAATATAGATAAAAATAATTTCAGTATTTCAAGCCATTCCTATTTTTCTTTTTGTTTTTAAATTCTAACATTTTAATTAAAATACATATATAAAAAATATATAGTTAAAACTATATAAAGAAAATATCTAATTTTCAACAATAATATTACTAAGATTATTGCTTCGTTCATATATATATGCATCATGCACACTACTGTTTTACTTTACTAAATATTTTTAATTTTATTAATTTCTTGGATCATTATGCATACAGTATGTGGATGAATGGCATATATACACAGCAAGGTCTGAATTGCAGGCCCTGCAGGTGGTTAGTATGGTTGGTGAAGGGTGAAGCTCAATGTGATTAGATATCGACTGCTTCATACTTCCCCACTTAAAGTGATCATTAACAAAAAAATCAATTAAAAAAATTACCTTAGTTGGAGTTTAATATAATTATGGTGAAAAAAACAACCTTAATAAATGAGCATGAAAACTTTGCCTCCTATTGAAAAAAAATGGCTCATCGTTTAGATCAAGTTTCTATTCTATAAAAAAAATCTTTCATTTTTTTCAATTTATTATTTATTCATTAACTGAAATATTTTGTATAAGGATTCATAAAGTGAGCATGTCCATTTGCAGTTTTCATGGTTATCAATTTTGTTTATCATGGCTGCTTCTTCCTTTTTTTTCAATAATGATATTTTCCTGGATCTGGAAATATATAAGGCTCAAAACAATGTTTCCCTGGGTTATAGATATGTCTTTCTAGGTTTCTTAGTAAAATGTTAAAAGAGGTCACAATATTGTGCTTTGGTATTATATTTTGCATTAAAAGAATTTCTCCAACTTTCTTTGATATAATGGTATCCATTGTAACATGTTTACTTTAGGAGTTGAAAAGTTTTTCTCCATCTTTTATGAAACAATTTTTTTTTCAGAATATGTCCATGCCCTAAAACAGATTTTATCTTCTCTGTCTAATGAGTTCAGCTTCTCATCAATTTTGTTCTGATCATATGTCATAAATAAATGATTGTTGAAAGTATTAAAATGAGCATTATTGACCACATCTAAAGATCTATCTACTTCATTCCTCTTCATATCAGGAGGCCATTCAGCATCATTCTTAAACTTTAACATTGATGTTTTCATCAACCCCTCATTATCACTTTTCCACAGAAGATCTTTATAGTTATTATAAAAATGTAACTCAGAATTAACAATTATGATTTCAGAAGATTCATCCAAAACAGTATGTATTGTTCTATCAATCACATTTTTCATGATCGATACAGCCACTCCATTAGAAAGTGATAAACTGATGTCATCACTTTGGATGGGTTGATTTGAAGTAGACTTGAGACCCATATTTTATTAGTGCTTTCTTCCTTCTTAGCCGAATCCACTAACTATGAGTAATTTCTGTCAATCCAAAACCTAATTCTTTAAGTTCTTGTTGAATAAAGTTGACATTTGTTTTCATCAACATACTCTCATAAAGTTCCAATCTTATTTTAGTTGGTTGAGGTGCTGTGTCCTCTGCTCTAATGTCTGGATAAAAATGCTTCCATGAAAGCTGTCTTATCTTTAGTTTTAACATCAATATCCTTTGATCCGAAGATTGAACCATCTTCAAATTTTCCAGTTCTTTTGTTTGGTTCATGACATTCTCTATTTGGTTAGCATCTTGTTGATATTCACAACTTTCATATCCTCCATTACTGTGTTTGCCAAAATTGTTTCTGTATAGGTTATCTTGCCTTTGGTCACATCAATAATCTCCCTTTGCTTGGGAACAGACACATCTTTGAAACCATCAGCTTGTATGTCCAGAGTAATACTAATCTTATCAATTTCTGATTTTATTCCAGTGGATTGGCACTCCATATTCACACTCATATCACTCGAAGAATTTGGAATAATGGCCATATTCTTGATCTCTGACTTTGCATCCATTGATTTACATTTGACTTCTATAGCCACATGTTTAGAACCACAGTTCATTGTATCTGAGACCACATCTATCATTTTACTCTCTTTCTCATCAGCAGCTGTGGCAGAATTACTGTTATCTGTTTTGCTTTCACTTGATTCTACATTAACAGCAGGGCCAGTCCCTTCTAAGTCCAGCTGTACTTGCTTTTTTTTGTCTTGGGCTGTGTTCCATGCCCACTTCTTCCATGAATTTCTTCTATTGCTCTTCAAATTCTTTCCATCATTTGTCAGACTCTCTCATGGCCTGAAGCATACTATATAGCATGGATATGATCTTCTGTTCTTCTTCTGGGATCATTGCTCCAATGTTTTCTTCACAATTCTTTTTTTTCTTTTGAAAGGTAGTCAATTTTAAACGTATCTGTAAAATATATTTTAGTATTTTGATTTAAACATTTCTTATTTTATGCAGGAGATACACCTCTCTCTCCCTCCTCTCTTCAACTGTCTCCATTCTGCCATTTTTTTCTCTGTTGTTGCTGACTGTTGTTTATAATGAAAAAAAAATAGTTGATCATAATGTGTATGGATATGATCTGCTGGAACTTAACTGCCTTACTGCTTGACTTTTTGTTATTTTTCTGCACCTATAATAGACTCTTACAAAAAAAAAATTGATTAGTTATTTGTTTCAGCGATATCATATATATATATTTGTTCATTACAATATACATGGCAAAACAGTGGGAAATAATTTAACTCTCTCTCTCAACTCCTAACATCCTAATTTGAACTTATTCTGATATCTTATTTTTTTATATATTACCTGTTGGCACCTTTATATTAAGGTACCAGCCAACAGTAAATAAAAAAATTCCAAACACTTACATCTGGGCTATTTAACTTGTGAATATTAATAAATATTTGTTATACAGTATTTACTCTTATTACATATATAATGTACAAAAAATAAACTAAATATGACATATACCTTGTTATAATTTCAAGGCTTATAACTTATGGATGAAGTACATAGGTTTTAGTTTTAAAACATTTTCATTTTCATGTATATAACATAAGAAACACATTTTATATGGTTATAAAACCAGATACAGAAAAAAATTCACTTATGGTTGTAACACATGGGTATTAAGATTTTTAAAACAAGATTTTTACATTTGTAGCTATAAATATGAAAAAAACATTTTTCCACAGTTGCTAAACCAGATACAAAAAAAAAAAATTGCACTTATGGTTGTAACGCATGGACATTGGTTTTAATACAAAATTTTCACAATTTATATATATATAACCAGAAAACAAACTCGGGTAGAAAAAAAATATACAATATATTATCAATGATCTCTTCAGGGTGTGGAATAATTAGGAAGCCCCACGATTGGCATACAAACCTGGGGAAAAAATAGATATAGCCTGTACCAGTCAAAACCGTCTGCTCACACAACACAACTCAAAATCCAGGCAAAAGTACCTCGAATCCGATCATGCTCGATATATACAGGTCTGGGGTAATCCTGAATTCTAACCTATTTGCTTATTCTTTGAGTCTCTGACCCAGTGAACAACAATCCCGATAATACAGCACAATTATTTTAACCAGGCCCAGAAGCATAGCGGTAGAGCATAAGATCAGACTGGTGATGATGATCAAGACAAGAGTAACCCAGGAATTACATTTATTATAGTTATTTATTAATGCTACGCTATTAGCTAAAGAAAATAGTTCTAAATATTAACTAGAAAATAATAATTCAAAAATAAACCAGGATTTACATGAAATATATGTTTAATAAAATATTAAGAAAACGCATGTATATGTTACAAAATGTTTCCCGCTTGGGGTAACGTTGTTTATTTACAAAACTTGGGATTTGTTTTTATAAAATCCTCTTTACATTAATTATTGAATGAATATAATTTTATGGTAGACGTTATAGCTTGTGCGGGGTTAATAAGCCAATTTAATAAATTTTTACTAATAGAATGTTATGGATGCATAAAACAATCTACAAGATCGGAACAGATTCGGATTACAGTAAGATACTTGATAATTTGGCATTAATCATTTTGACAAATAAATATACGGTCTCAATCATTTATTTATAATCTTAAAAATCATTATATATGTTTGATAGGTATTGTTCGGACATAGCGTCTTTAGAATAAATATACAAGAATAAACAATACGTTACATTGACAGGGAGAATTACGGTTGATTACATTTGTGTAATAGGAATTGTGTGTTTTTTTCATCAAACGGAAGTTATTGGTATTCATATACATGTGATGGTAGATAGATATTATTTATTTTTATATGAATATTCTGTCATAATCGGGTATGGTTTATTTTTAAATATTTTAATAATAACTCTCAGATATTTTTCCATATTTTTTCCTTTAGTGTAGCAATATTTTAGAGATCCGTAAATTTACATTATGTTTGATTTATAATAATTATATTGACTACTAGATGGCAGTATATGTGCATCTTAAACTTTTTAATGGTAGTTTTATTAATCTAGAATATAACTTTATAAATACTTTTCTTTCAATCAAAATTAGCATTTTAACAAATTCCAAACAAATATGCGCATAAATCTATTAGTTAAATTAATTGACGTTTTAAAAATAGACTTTTGATTATAATAGCAAGTTTTAACCAATGAATGTTACGCTTCATTAATAATCAAAAATATTCCGTGGCATTGTAAATCACGTGCCTAGCGTGGTGCCTACTGTTCAAAAAAAAAAAAGGAAAAATTATCGAAAGTGGAATAAAGTTAATTGCTTGTTTTTAACAATTGTTCTTGTTCCGTTTTAATTTAAAAACTTAAAAAATATATATTCAAAATGGTTAGAGCTTGGTATATGGACAGTTCAGAGGACGATCAACGTCTGGAACATCATCGTACTCCTCCGCAATTTATCGATATTGAAACTTTAAAAAATAAAACTGGAGTATTATATTGGGAAGTAAGTGAAGATTTTACTTAATGAGTTTTTTTTAATGCATTATATAAAAGGCTTGTGTTCATTTATGTATATTTTTTTATTAAATAAAATATAGCTTTATTTGAAACTTAATTTTTGAATAAATATCAATCATGCCTATTAAAAGTTGTGCGCGAGTGGGTCTGTTATGTTTGTGTAATTTACTATTTATACTTTTAAATTAAACATAGTCCATTGTATATATTGCATTACATATCGTTATGTAATCTCGGTTTTACTTTTTATAAAATAACATTGCGAAATCCTATCAACGTAAATAATTATGAATACTATGCTTGAACTTTTTTAATTATTCGATTATATTTTTGATACATATATTAACTTCTCATTCCGAAAACATTGAGTAAATGGGCGAAAGAGTTCTACGATTTCTCATTATTAGTAGTTTACTATTGCTTTTTATCTAGAGTTGAAATATTTTTCTAGTGTCATTATTTGGAGCTGCATTATAAATTTTGTAGATATAATAAACACCTCCATACTTCCCCATTCTTTTTAAATTCACATAAATAAAGATATAATAAAAGACAAATGACCCCCAATTTTAATAAGCTCTTTAAAACTATTAAGATGCAAATCGCAACGCGCCCTAAATGCATAAATGAAAATCTAATCTGGAATATATGTGGTAATGGCTCGAAGATATGCGTTTTACGTTCAGTCCTACTCCCCCTCATTTTATCAAACTCGATATTGTAACACATTATCATGCATTACCCACATAAAATTCAATATTTCCTCAAAACACCTTAGGCAGTTTTAAACTGTATCATAAAATGAATAATTAAGATCATAACGTAAAATCTTTCATTATACAAAAAAAAAAAAGGATTAGTATGAAATATTAAAACTGAAATGTGAATTGTTATTTAGAAATGATACAACAATATAGCAGTTGAGGGCCTTTTGTCACTTTGAGGTTAAAAGGCACTTGCACTTTTGAATAACTGAACATACAATCTATGTATCTATCCATCACTTCTGTGTGAATGTGTAAAGGATACTGAATGCATCAGAACTTTAATTAAAAGAATTAAGGGAATAAACAGCCATTACTGAGATCATTGAATGAATTAAAAAACGTGGGGTGAACATATTGCTAGAAGAAATAAATCACAATAGATTGATAGTTGAAGTTTTAAATTAATCCCAAGAGATTGTAAAAGATCTTGAAAAAATCCACATATGAGATGGATGGGATTGTTAGAGTGATGCGGATAAGTGAAGTTATGGATCAAATTAATTTGGAGAGACCTTTATCTTGCCATTGAATCATAATGTTTGAAAATGATGATGATAATTTTATTTATCACATATATGTATATTATAGTTCCTAGTATTATATGAGGATAATTCGTTTTGATAATTTTTTTCATTTTTGTGTATTGCAGTTTTTTTATTAAGATAGATAGTTATATATTGGAATTAAATTGTTTATTATTGAAAAAAACTTTCAAATTTAATAAGGATTTAAACAATTAAACAGTTAATTTTTTCAGTGAGTTTCTAAAATTAAGAATTGTGATATGTTATATTTAAATTTTTATGTCATATTATTTTGTAATATACTTTTTCACCTTCTTTATGCTATTTACTGTATGTTTATTATTTATTTATTTTATAAATAAAATATATTTTATTTAAATTAGAATTGAGCTGAAACTCTCATCCAGTGATCAGGTTTAATTCCATGGCAATATATTAAAGCTATATCTATTTTATTAAAAAGTTTTCTAGTAGTGTAGTGATAAATATTTTAACTTTATACAAGAGATCAAGTTTGGTTCCTTTTCAGGAAAAAAAAATTTTTTTTTTACCTCTTCTTGGAGTCCTAGATGTGATGTGATACATGGTGACTTCTCTTTATACGGAGTCAGGAATCTCTCAGCAACTATGCCCAGAAAAAACTGTTAGCCACTTTAACTTCCCTCTCTATTCCCCACCCTAAGTTTTCCCATATCATGCTTCATCTCATTTCCACAACATAATCTTTGCCAACTCCATGGCCTTTATATCTAAATCCTCCTTATCTTTTCCCAAACCCAACATAAAAACTAATAACCCACTTTCTGTATAATTACTTTGTTTATATTTTTTCTTCCACAACTTCATTATTTGTACCCTTTCTGCTTTCAGGCATTTATATTCAATTAATAGATGCCTAATATTCTGTATGCCTTCCTTACTCAACTTGCAGACTAAATCACCCACATTTTTCCATATATGTGTATGTTCCTTTGTTGCTAAAGATCCCGTTCAATCCTTAAATAGTAAACTACTTTCCTTGCTATTATCATAAATTAACTCACACCCAATATTCTGTTTACTTCTATATATATTTAAACTCTTTTTACTCTCCATATCACTTCTCCAACTCCCTATTCTTTACTAATGCATCTATTCTTTTATCCCATTCCTTAACACTATAGCACTTATCTACTAACACAATCATCCCACCTTTTGTATAAATATACTGAGATAAATTCTTTATCCAAATCTGTTGCATATAGCATTACCTTTCTCACTCATCTTGTTGCCTGCCCTTTATTCATAACACAAATAATATTTTGGCTATTCTTTTATTTTCCATAAACTGCAATCTATTGAACATTTTCATTTTGCTTTTTGCATCTCTCATATAAAAACTTTACCTTCCCATTTCTTCTTGAATTGCCTCCTTTGCCATCCACACATCTACATCTAATGCATGTCTTCCTATTTCTCTTTGTACTTTTTCTAAGTAATCTAATATCCCTTTACTAACACATAACGCATCGTTACCGAATGTTAACCCTGCTACTACCACTCCCTTTCATACAGTTCTAGCTACATCATACTTATTATATGAGAACACTGTTAATTTCTTTATCAATCCCTATCTTTTCTTTGCATCATTTATTAATTCTTTCTCCCATTCATCCAAGAAAATTCTCTTATTACTTAAGACGATTCCTAAATAGTTATATCTATTCACCACACTTAACTTTATATTCCCCAATAAAAATTCTCTATCTTCTCTTTCCCCAGTATTAATCACCATTACTTTCGATTTTTCTTTACTAAATTTAATTCCCATCTCTTGGATTGATTTCCAGCTGAGGGTTCCATCTGTCACTTTGATGGTCAAAGGCACTTGCCCTACTGAATAACTGATCATACAATCTAGCTTTCTGTCCACCACTTCTAAGAATATAAAGCATACTGAATTCATTCAATATTAAACTCAGAAGGACACAATGAAAAAAATAATTATCAGCAACCTATATTTTTTTAATAATCTATAAATTTTATATATTATTTTAATATATATACTGTTGATTATAGAAAACCTGAATATTATCACGTCATCTACATGAAATACTACTTCCTATTATAACCTAGAATGATATTGATCTCAAAAATTATATAATGACTATACATCCAAAAAAAATTAGGAAACGATTAAATGATCATCAGGGCTAAAGATTGATTTGTGATTACATTCTAAGAAGCAAAATATATCTTTACTGATATATTTCTGACAGCTTTGAAAAAGGAAATAAATAGTTGTTTTTATTTACTTCTTTAAAGGAAATTACAATTTGTCCTTCCTAAATGCATTAATTAAGCGAAGTATGAAAGATTATCGTATTAAATTCTTTGAATTGTTGTAAATTGCCCTTTATTTTATAAGAGATTTGATTATATTTCACAAGGAGGAATCATTTTTAAAATCTCAACAACAACAAAAAAAAAAACTATGCAAACTGTTAAAAGTGAAATAGAAGTGGGATAAAACTTTAAAATAGTTCTAATTTTATAATTTTGAATAATTTTTTATATCTATAAATTGTTTTTTTAAGTTTATGGCTTTTTTGGTTTGTTGATTTTCTGAAAAGAAATACTGTTTTGCATTTAGCTTTTAGGGATGGATGAGAGAAAGGATATCACTTTGCAATTAAATCTAAATTGCAAAATCATGTGCTACTTGGCAGAGAAGAATTTATTGATAATTAGAAATTATTTTTCAGTTCCAATTAAGATTGAGATTGATTATCACCAAGAGTTTTGAGATAAGATCAAAAGCCCTACAAAACCATAAAGATTATGAGAGCAATAGCCCAAGCTATGGGTAGGATTTTTTTTAAATTGAATATAGAATCATCATCAGTTATCTGTGAAAAAAACTACTAAACATCACATGGTCACCATTTCCTATATTTACACAAGCTGTTAAAATAATGATAAACTCCCCATATAATAGTGCCACCCAGTACAAGCCATAGGAATCAATGGATACAAGAAGGTTTGTGCAAAAAATCCCTATCAAGTGCATACATCAGATTTGCTTCTAGTTTGTGGCTTTATCAGTTAGCAGTCTTGAATCTGAGAGCAATCCTTCGGTAGTCACCTTTTACATTATGTGTTTTCATTTTGAAGTCATACCTTTATAGTTAATTAAAAAGGTAAAAGGTGGCTCTGGAGAATTGCATTAGATCCTAAAATCTAAGTATAGTGCTCTCAGATCCAAGGCTCCTCTCTGATGAAAACTACAAGCTAGAAACTAGACTGTGAATATCAGATGAGTAGGTACTTGATAGGGATTTTACGCACAAACCTTCTTGTGTCCATTGATTATTATAGTTTGCGCTGGGTAGCACTACTATATGGAGAATTTGTCACTGTTTTAAAAAAAACAAACTGCAATATCAAATAGCAGTGCTATTGTGATCATCTATGAATGACAATAACTATAAAAAAAATGAGTATAAGGATTTTAAATGATCATTCATTTATAATCTAAAATCGAGGGCTGAAATATATCAATGTCGAAAAATCTTTAAACAATGTTTACCCTGAACACAAAATTTATTTCTGTTTTATAGGTGTTGGTAATGATCATATTTATTAGTTTGTTGAAGATAAGCTGAAGTAGCAGTAATTAGTATGTCATTTTTTTGTTCATCTTGCATCATGGATGTTAAGAATATAATAATTAGTGAAGAAAATATTTTCAAGTATCCAGATAATCAAAAAATATATATATATTATTCTTATGTATGGAATATGCTAATATTTTACAGATATAATGATATAATATGACTCATCTATGAATAGTAGTGAATTCTGTGTAATATATATTTTTAATGCCTGCGTGTATGGTACAGACATTTTTAAACTACACATAGCTATGATACAATTTACTATAATTTATAAAATATTGACATTAAACATCAACAAAATGATGTTTTAACATATACAGACATTTTAACATTATATCACTTTCAAGTGAAGAAAGATTGCAAGAAATGGAAGAACTGTCATTGCAAAGGCACAAACATTGGAAGTCCAAGTGGAGTAGGATTCATTATTAATAAAAAGTTGAAGAACAACATTGTGGAGATTGATGATGTATTGGTCAGAGTGGTAAGATTAGTTATTTAACTTAATGGTAGATACAGATGCAGATAATTCAGATTTATGTCCTAATAAGTTCTCATTGTGATGAATAAGTAGAAGATTTTTATAGGGATGCAGGCCAAATAATATTTTTAAATTGTTATGGTAGACCTTAAATAGGGAGAAGTTATACACTTGTGAAATTTGCAGAAAAAGAAAAAATATATATTATGAATTTTTTTTGTGAGAAAAATGCTACATGTAAATGGATCTGGAAGCATCCAAGTGAAAGTACAGCAGAATTGGACTGTATTTTGATTACAGAAAATATGTATTTCAAAATTATAATATTCTTAATAAGAAAAACAGTATTTACAGTCAATATTCATAATCTTCAGAAACTTTCCAATGAATTTAAATTAGAACTGACAGATTTTGAAGGGATGATTTAGATTTGAGTGAAATTAATATGAAGATAACTGATACATTTTTAAAAACTACAAGCAAAGATTGCTAGTATATGTCCAGTAAAATTTCTACTGAGACAGAATAATTTATGAAGAAAAAAATAAATATCTAGAATTTTGCAAAATGGTATGAAAAAAAAAATAATAATTACAATATATAAAAAAATAATTGTGAATTAGTAAGGAAAGCTGTGGAAGA
Organism: Epiperipatus broadwayi; assembly: GCA_028023455.1. Lineage (NCBI taxonomy): Eukaryota > Metazoa > Onychophora > Udeonychophora > Euonychophora > Peripatidae > Epiperipatus > Epiperipatus broadwayi. The sequence goes on from JAQFVV010012406.1 coordinate 9,994,853, forward strand.
GAATAAAATTCTCAAGAGTGGAAAACATCTTGGTATTAGTAGGAAACTTTCTTATCTCCTACAACTACTATATCTTCTGAATTTCCCAGGAGTTTAAATAGAGAAGTGAGAAATGCAATTAAATCTAAGAAGAAAACAAAAGTTCCAGATAATGATGGAATTATCATCAACATCTTTAAAAAAAGCAAATGAAGAAATAGAAAAAATTTTGGCAAAATTATATACTGAATATCTAAATGATAAAGGTGTACCAGATGGTTGGAAGAATGCAATATTAATATTTTAAAAAGGTAATAAATATTACAGATCTATCAGTCTTTTATCAGTTTTATACAAAATTTTTATCAGGATAATTACAATTTATCTATAGTGAACCTTGGATTTTAGCCAAGCAAGTCAACAAGCTAGATCTAAAAGTAGTTTTAGTACAGTGGATGCCAAGTATAGAGTAAAGTTATAGAAAGGAATAATAAATATGAGTTGCCGTTATGCTTTAGATTTGAAGATTATGAAAAGGTTTTTGATTTTATAATCATGTTTTTAATGATTAAAGCATTGGATTATCAAAGTATAGATCCAGAATGTTAACATGTTCTGAAGAATATTTATAAAAATGCAACCGCAATGATTAGATTATGTAATTATTCTAGGAAAATTAAAATTGAAAAGGGTGTATGACAGCATGACTCCATATCCAAAATTTTGACAGCAGTTTTGCAAGAAGTATTGTGTGGATTAAAATAGAAAGTTACGTGTAAATGAAGATTATTTAAGTCATCTAGATTTTGCAGATAATGCTTCAGAGTTTTAGGAATTGTTGCAATTGTTATCAGATGAAAGTAGTCTAAAAAGTAAATGTTAAAAAGTCTAAAATAATGTTCAATGGATTTTTTCGAAAGAAGAAAATAAAAATTGTTAATGATGTGTTAAAAGAAATTAGCAACAAACAAATATCTTAGATTATTACTACAGATGGAAACATAATGGATGAAATTAATCATAGAATTAAATCTGGTTGGAGTGCTTTCGATAGAAATAATATTAGAAGGAAATATACCTATGTATTTGATAAAGAAGATTTTTAATAAATGTGTTTTCCCAGTTCTCACTTCTGGATCTGAGAGTTTGGTACTTAACAGAAAGCAGTGCAGAGACTTCAGACCACTCAAGGAAGTATGGAGAGATGCATGTTAGGAGTAAGAAGAAGGAATCAAAAATGCAATATATAGGTAAGAAAACAAACAGGTGTTACTGACAATATTGAATTAAGAAATTGAAGTGAAGTTGGGCTGGATATATTGTTAGAAGCGATGATAATAAATGGACCATTGAAATCTTAAAATGGATTCCAAAAGATTGTAAAAAAAAAACTAGAGAGACCATATGTGAGATGGGTATATGAAATAAGGAAGTATGCTGGGATGATGTGAAAAAGAGAGGCTAGAAATTGAACTTGGAGGGACCCATCCTGCAGTGGATTGATAATGGCTGAAAATGATGATGATCATATAGTACTATATACCTATGATATAATTTACTGTAATTTAAAAATTATACATATTAAAATATTAATAAAAACAATTCACAATCAACATTATTTACTTAACACTTTGTGACCATTTTAAACAAAATATTTTATTTAATAATTTACATCAAAAATATATTGAATGTAAATCACTGATATGCTGTGATGAAGACAATGTGGCTGACTGAGTTTGCTGTGAATTTGTCACAACAGGAAATGTTTGTCTGTTATTGATTTATGATGTTATTTATATAGGATGGAAGCAAATGAGAAATTTATAAATTCACATTTTTAAGTTTTTATTTAATTTTTTTTTTCCAAATGATAAGTTATTGAAACCAGATAAATGAAAGACAACTGTATTTAAAAATAAGTATACACAAGATTTATATATAATATACCATATACTCCTTAATAAACACTTTACAATGCAATTTTAACATGATTTATTTTTTCTTACTTAGTTTCAACTGCCCTGCAATCGTCATCAGAGCTACAACATTTAAACATATGCAATTAATATTTTTCTATACATATACACACATATAATCATAAAAACACAAACAACAATCTCAATAGCATCTTAAATTATGGATTTTTAATATTTTTTAAAAACTAATATTTTTTATATTCTATACCTATATTCAATTAATTTTTATATAAATTAAACATTTATTTCTTCATATTCTTACTATTTTTAAATTTGTTCATTTATCTAGTTAATTTATTTTATTTTATATATTGTACATGCATTTATCAATAATAATAATAACAGAATATCTATATAATTCTATTTCTTCCTAATTTTTAATTAACTTTACTTCTTTTAAACTTCACTACAACTACACCATTTCTTAACTGAAAATAACTTTTAAATTTTATTACATCACCCTTATGCCCTCTATGAACATCTTTTTGAAACTATATTTTATTTTAATTTTTAATCTATATATACCTATTTTATTAACATATATATATAATTAATGTTTTCAAATCCAAATCCTTATTGAGAGATGGCCTAATATTTCTAATCAATATAGCTTTTTTTTATCTTTCTCTCTTCCATTTTTAGTATGATTTATCATTTTTATACTTTTTCAAATTTATGTTCTGTCTCTAATGAATGTAAATAAACAGGTGATTTTTTATAATATTTGTGCTGGTTTAATCTTGTGCAAATTGAATTATTTGTTTCACCCACAATTATTCCTAATATTTTTATCCTGATAAGATTTATTATATATATATAATTTATCAATGCAAATAAGGAGAAGTGGAAAGAAATTTTAATACAATATTCATACAAGGTACATTAAAGTTTATATTGTAGCAAATAAATACCTAATATAATATAAAGATTCTATCAGTTAGTGAATGCTTTCAAAGTAGAGATTAATAATGAGGGTTGGTTAACAAGTTTATATTATTGATTTATTCTTAATCTGGCAAGATTTCTAGTTTGAAAGACTTTAGAGTCCATAGTTATTAGATTAAATTATTGCACATGTATTTTATCAATCATTAAATCTGTGCAAATTGGAGTCAACCTTTCATAATATTTTATTGAACTGATGTTTATTTTTATAAGTTTTACTATAAAATTATTATCATTTGTGTATGATTCACTTTAAAACAAAGACTTTGATAAATAATGCAGAGAAATCTCATAGAAAATGGCTTTAAATAAGCATCAGGAAATATCAATTTCATTCAAAGAAATACTCAAATCCAGTAGATATTTTTTATTTTAAATTGTTTTTACTCTAAAGCAAAAAATTAATAGTGCTAATCCAAAATCCTAAATAAATTGATATTCAAAAGACAGTATGCATTGTGGGATCGTAATTCAGTAGTATTAAATGCTGTACAATATTCTACATATTTTTCACTTCTACACCTTAGTTCATTTTTAAAATGCAAACAAAATTAAGAATTTAGAAAACACTAGAAACTTTTTCTAATTATAAGTCTGAATTCAGTATAAAAAAATATTTATCTACCCTTTTTGGTTTCCCAATCTTTCTGCAATAATAACTGCAAAAACCAATTATGAGAAGTTTTTCTAAACAGTAAAGTATTTATTACATAAAAACTAAATTTATTTATTTTGTAAAGTTGCTTTAAAATGATTATTAATTAAAGAAAAATATAAATTAAAATTTTTTGCTTATTGTACTTAAGAAAAATGCCGATTTCCTGACATTTTTTAAAATATTTTATCAAAACCAAAATCTATTTCCTGTGTTTCGCTCTCTTCTGGGATTCAATAATTTTTGAAGATTTACATTTGTTTGTTTTGTTTTTTTAATTAAAAATTAGAGATACATACTTAAATTGTTATTGATATGGGGATTGTCCAAGTGTTTGGCTGATTTTAATGAATATTTAAATATATATGAATAAATTGTTTAGTAAAAAAAATGCAATATTTATTACCAAAGAATAAAATGTGTATTATTATTATACAGAGGCTAAACTCACCATGCAGTAATGCCACCAGTGCAAGCCAAAGTAATCAATGGATGCAAGAAGATTTGTGCATAAAATCCGTATCTAGTGCCTACTCATCCAATATCCCCATTGGCGGCACTACTGTATGGAGAGTTTAACCTCTGTGTAAACAGCTTGTGTAAGTATAAGAAATGATCATGTGATCTATTATTATTGTATAGAATAGTAATGTTTACAATATACAGGCAGTCCCCTAGTTACAATAATTAATTGATTCCTGACATGTGTTTGGAAGTTGAAATTGTTTGAAAGTAGAAGTATGTAAAAAAAAATATCAAAAAGGGTTTTCAAAATACAATATTTATTTTTTTATTGATTATTATCTGGAGTTTTGTTTACAAATTTATCAAGAGTTAATTGAATTGTATGTTTTTTTCTTCTCTTAATAAAGAATTCTGTAACATTCTGTGTCTTTTTCTATTGCCCTTCATACACGAGATATACGCTCTCCATTGGGATCACATTCTTCCATGATGGTCAAAAATTTGTCAAGATGCATGAAGGCTTCATTCATATTCTTGATTGTCAAACTCTTAACAATAAGTTCATTATCAGGTTCTTCTTCATTTTGTATTTCATTCATCTCTTGTAGTTTAATCAAGTCTTCATTTGACAGAGGTTCTGAGTGAGATTGCATTAACTCATCAATATCTTCATCAGTGACATCTAAATTTAATTCATTCATTATATTGACTATTTCAGTTGTGATATCTTCAGGAGTTTCTTCAATGTCCATAGAAGCATTCATCATTTGTGGATATATTTTTTCCAACAACCTTTCATTGTTGACTCTCTTATTTCAGCCCACACATCCCCAATAATATTTATTGCATTCCATATATTATAACTTTTCCAAAAATCTCTTAATGTAGGTCCACCTTCCTTGTCAATTGCCTTGATTGCTTGAGTCATTAATCTTCTCATATAATACCACTTAAAAGTAGCTATCACAGTTTGGTCCATAGGTTGTATTTCACTTGTGGTATTGGGAGGGATAAACACAACATTAACTTCTGGATATAAATTTTGCAGGGATTTTGGATGTCCAGGAGAATTGTCTAAGAGCAATAGTGTTTTAAATGGTAAATTATTCTCACTACAATATTGCCTAACAGAAGGCACAAAATGATGTGAGAACCAATCTTGAAAAAGCTGTGCAGTAGCCCAGGCTTTAGTATTTGATTTCCAAATGACTGGAAGCATTCTTTTATCTTTTCCTTTCAATGCTCTAGGATTTTCTGTCTGATAAATTAGCATTGGCTTCAATTTAAAATCACCAGCTAAATTACCTCCAAGAAGCAATGTTAATCTGTTTTTAGAAGGTTTATGCCCAGGTGCAACTGATTCTTCCTTTGCTAAATATGTATATGCAGGCATCTTTTTCCAAAATAATCCTGTCTCATCTACATTGAAGACTAGGCATGGAAAATAAGCTCCATCTTTAATGATATTAGAGAAAGTGGAAATAAATTCACTGGCAGCTTTCTTATCTGCACTGGCACCTTCCCCAGTACATTTAATATTATGTAAAGAATATCTCATTTTAAATTTGTGAAACCAGCCATTGCTTGCTACAAATTCAACAGCAGAGTCTTCTTTTAATTCTTTCTTCCAATCTTCATGCAAACTAAGAGCCTTAGCTTGAATAATTGATAAACTCACTGGGATGCCTTTTTGATGTTGATCTTCAATCCATAAAGCCAAAGATTTCTCCATTTCATCCATTACTCTGCCATGTCTTTTTGAAACAATCTTTGAAGAAATATTTCCACAATTTTTAACATATTCCTTAATTTTGTTCTTGTTTTTCACAATTGTATATATTGTTGATCAGTTTAAATTACATGAACGTGCGATTGAAGCAAAAGATTCACCATTTTCAGAATGTCTAATTATATCCATTTTTGTCTCGACCATTTGGGGTTTATGAGACCTTGATTTCTTTTTGGTTGTATCAACACTGCTGTTTTTTTGTTTCTCACTCATGTTTTTAATTAATAAGAATGAAAAAAATTCACCAAAACAGAAATATATACAGTGTATATGTAACGTAATCACGCACAAACTACTTTTAAAAACAAGCACTAATCAAGATGATCCTGTTCAATGCTAAAAATAAAAGTAATTAATGTCAGAGAGATGGGAAGATTTACTGTATTTTATATAAGTTCTTATTGTTCTCTAAAATATACTTTTAATTATTTTCTAAATTCCAAAGTTTATCTTTCTTTAGAAAAAATTCAATTACGAATGTATGTAAATAGTTTTTTTTATCAGATACTGTAAATTTGTAGCTTTAATTACTAAAAGGAATTTTTTAATTATTAAAGTACTAAAATACTGTACAATTTTGAATACCCATTTCTTTCTACAGTATATAGCAATAATTCTACATGAAAGTATGTGCATAGATAAAGATCTGAAGTCCAAAAGCGATTGTGTAATAGCAAAAGGTTTATAACTCGAGTGTTCGTAAGTAGGGGACTGCCTGTATGTTTGTTTAAAAAAATGTTTAAATGTCTTTACAAAGAAACATTGGTGCTCCTACATCCAGTAAATAAAAGAAAATTACTTTGATAGTTTGATTTATTCACAAATTTCTAATATTTAAACATTCATCATATACAATAATTACTATTCTATTATAAGGCTGAATTCAAGAAACATCATTGTAAATCGATTTTTTTTTCTAGAGTCATCAAAATATTTATTTACAAATTACAAGTGGAAATAAAAATATGTTTATGTTTATCATGACAAAAAGAACCGAAAGATTGGGATCAAAGAGCTGCATGTGGCTTGTGAGCTGCAGTTTGCTGACTCCTGAATATCTGCAATTTAAAATTTGCTTCTTGTTAGTTTGGTATATGTTATTGATTCGGGAGTTACTGATATATCATATTTCACTGCAGAATAGAGATTTCTGCAGCATGAGCTACTTATATAATGTAATTTATTCTTCCTTGTTTTTTTTAATATGTACATCTCCATATTTCATTGTGTATTCTGCAGTTTCTTAGTGTTCTTCATACTTTGCTGTGTTGCGCTGTCTGCAATCTCTAATTATTATTCTAATTAAGTTTTCCAAATCTTAGATTTTTAAATAAACATTTGTTAAACATACTCAGTGGACTAGTCATCTGATAATTGATGAGGGATTTTATTATTTCCTTTTCTTATTTCATCTTTTAACAAGGAATAACCAAATATATACTATATTATGAAATTTTCCAAACATAATGTGCCACAAAAAAAAAAAAAGAAACCCAGAACAATTTTTGCAGGACGTACATTTCGAATTAATATCCTTTTCAACTGACTTTTAAGATGTACCGATATTTGTGTTTTTTTTAAGCATGTGACAGTGTATACAATAGAATGAATTGAAAATTGCAATAAATAGTGATTTGAAGTTTTAAAGTCACTTCAATTTATTTTTTTATTTAAGCAGTGCCTCCAATTGTTTATTTTTATACATCCATGTAAATGTTATCTAGTTTTGTATTTATCATAAGAAAATATGTATAAAATCTATGTTAACCTAGGCAAAAAGTATGAATTCCTAATAAAAAAAATCACTTATTTTTACCTTAGTTTTATTAGTTCTATTACTCAGTTTTCATTAATCACATTGTGTTCCTAAGTTTATATTTATATTATCATTTTCAGTTAGATGCAGATAATTATGAAGTCGATGGAAAATTGGAGATGATCAGAAAAAATCGTGGATATACCTACAATGACCATTTAACTTGTAGTAAAGATAAATTACCCAATTATGATGAAAAGGTTAGTAATGAAATATTTATTATATATAAGATTATTTTTTTAATTAGTTAGATATATAAATATTCATCATTTTTAATTGTTATCACTCCCTTGCAGAATATAGATGGCTACATATTTAATCCATTTTTTTGTTGTTGTTGTTCTTTTGCTCATCTCTCCGCATATGATTTCTTCTTAGATCTTTTAAAACTTGTGGAATACTATTTGAGATTTTTTTTACCATCCATTGTCTATCTTCTAACATGTCCAGCCCAATTTTATTTCAGCCTCTAAATTATTTTACTGGGACTTCTTTATTCTTTTATTATTATGTATTTGCACTGACCAGTGCTGATATTATTGTAAATATTGTAAATAAAGTATTATTTTTATTTGTGTAATTAGTGCTGGCAGTTTGACAGTTTTCTCCAGAAGTAATTCACCCTAGAAATGTGTAATTAAAAATATGAATAATTGTTATGCAAATGAGATGTAAAAAGAACTGTCAGTGTTTTACTAGAGTTGGTGCAGCAGTGGCTGTCGAGAAGAACAAAGCATTGTTAAAAGTTAATGGTTAAAAGGAGAAGATTATACTTAGAAATATAACCTAAATGGACTAAATGAAGTCGTGTACATTAGTCCTAATGACAATGGGAACTAAGTGCCCATTATTAATGAACTGTGAATAATAGTGAGTGAAGAAATGTAGTAGATTCGCTCTGCTTATATTTATTTCCAAATTGTTACAGAGAAGTGGTTATTCTTATTAATATTATAATTTCCATACATTCATATATAATATTACTAATAATTCAGCTTAAGAATAAATTTGCTGAAATGTAAGAGTTGTTTGTTCATTTTATTTTAATATCATGCTTTAATGGCTGGGTAGAGACCCCCTGTTGATGCAACAGTATCTCATTCAAATTCTTCTAGTTAATCCCAACATGTATTTTTCCATCCTTCACTATTTGCTATATAATCTTTTATTACTGTCATTGATAAAGTCTAAGATACTTTTTCACATACATAGATGTATTTTTTATTAAGTTATTTACTAAAGCTCTCCATCCAAGTTTAATTAATTATATCATTAGTCCTGTGTGGTTTAGTGCTAAGTAAAGTAATGAATTCTGGACCTCAAAATCTATAGCTTATGACTTCCTGTCCTTGAACTTTTAATTGTCTCCCAAACAAAAAATCATTTATTTATTTATTTTTCAACATTTATATATGTATTGATAATCTGGCCAAGATATTATAATTGTTAACTTTTTCTAAGTCATTGTTATCAATAATGGATTTAAAGGTTACTAAAAACAAATTTTAGTTAAAAGCTGAGTTAACCAGAATTAAATAAATTAAAATGTTCAGGGTGAGTTTTTTTTTATTTTAATTCTTTAGATATTTACTTAATCTAATTAGTTTAAAATAAGAAATAATTTATGCTTTCATACTGTAATTTTTCAAATAAAAAAAAGTGTATAATTGCTTCATTTCTATTGAATCTGATTGGTAAAATTTTTGATGTACTGTAATTTGTAAAATGCAATTTTAAATTCTTTTTGTTCTTCCGCCCTCTATTGGCTGTTATTAATACTAAAAATAATGTTTCTTATTTAGGAGTAGCTTTTTTATTTTTAAGAGGAAAAAAGGGAGAGGGGGTAATAAAGCAAAATATTACCAATTTATAATAAAATTAAAAAGTCGTATGTAAAGTTTGATATAAAAGTGATTTTATTTTTTTATCAATTATAAAAAAATATATTTATTTTAATAAACTTATTTTTAAACATTTAAATTGTAAATTAGTTTTAGATGTACAAGGTGAAGCTATTTTTATACTGAATTGCAAAATTAATAGAAATTTCTTTTCTAGGTATTTATATAAAAAATGCAATAAACATAGAGATAATATATTACAGGTACAAAATTATGAAGAATGGAAAGAAAAAAAATAGATATGTTGATTAGAGAAAAAGGAAGCAGATTGTACAGTATTAGAATAATAAATATATCAAATGTGAAAAAATGTACAAGGTCAAACAAATAAGCTTGCATACTTGCATTGATAGTACTGCACAAACAATTTGGTAGGGTTATTATAACCTTGGTATAGTGTTTCACAGCTGTTGTGATGACATATGGCAGTATCTTGTTGAGTGGTGTTCATTACCATTGTTGTATGGATTTGTATGCTACTGCAAGAATGTCGGAGCTTGAATTATAGCAATAATCAATCATTATTTTAAACTTGTGGAAATAAAATCAGAGACATATTAGTCCAAGATTATAGGATAATGCCATGAAGAAAATGGCAATGTACAAATGAATTAAATGATTTTCAAGGGGAGAGAATGTGTCACTGATGAAGAGAGACCAAGATGGGCAATAATGAGCAGAGAAGATAAACACACTGCAAAAATTTTCCAAATTGTGCAGCAAAACCATTGGCTGATTGTGAAAAGCATAGCAGACCAAGTAAAGGTCCATAAAGAAATAGAAAATCTTGGCATGAGAAAGATATATGCAAAGATGGATCCATAGGAGTTCACTGATGAACTATCTGTAAGGAAGTTTTTACCCAGTAAACAAACAAATAACTGTATTGGAACACCCTTTCTATTCAACCAATAATCTCCTCCCAATGATGTTTCTTTTTACCTGAAAATGAAAATGAAAGAAGATATTTTGATGCCATTCAGAACAGCAAGGGTATTGTGATGTCAACTCTAATGATTGTTGCAGAAAGCTTCCCAAGGGGAGTATGTTGAAGATAACTGTAGTGATGTCCAGCAATGAAATAATGTAACACTTTTCTAGGATGAATTTGCAAACTTAATTGTCAGATTTCATATAATACAACTATTAGAAACTTATTGCTATTTGATGCGAAGATAGGGGCTTTAGAACTAAGAAAGAAGGCAAAAATGGAATAAAGATTTAGTCAGTTGGTTCCATTTATATTGGGATAGAAGGAGTGTAATGAACATTTATTTTTGGAATATCTATGTTGAAAGAATATCGAGCTAAATTGTATAAAAAGTGTCAAAAAAAATAAAAGGGAGTGGGGAAAAAAAATGATATTTTGTGATTTTTTTTGTTGTTGATAATGCTGTTGTTTAGGTCTTTTTAATAAAAAGGAGAATATAAAGTTAAAGTTATGGAATTAACAAAATGGTTTTTATTAAAATATGATAGGATTTTTTTTAAAAAATCAAATTAGATCTAGAAGAATGATGTGTTAATAAAAAAATAATTAGTTAAATGAGTTTATTGTGGTATATAAGATTTCAGAGAGACAGAATATTTACCTTGGCTGCAGATGATGTGGGCATATGATCCATGCATAGAAACTTCTGATTTTCTCTAAGGAAAATTCATTTTATATTACTTCAAATTGATTGCAGTTGTTAAATACTTTCATTGAAGTTGAAAATCTGTTGTTGTTTTTTGTTTGTTTATTTGTTAACTCATGAGGGGATGCTATAAAGATTTTTTTCTTTCAATTTAATAATATTAAATTATATTAAATATGATATAGTTTTGTCAGTTGTTTTTAAATTATTTTAAATAAAAAGATAAAATCTCAACAATTTTAAACAGAAAAGTTACTGATTTTTTATGCATATATAATTATGTAAACATACTAAATATGGTATATACATTAAGATTATGCATATTAACACTTCATAAATATCTAGTGATATATATATATACTATTTGTGTGAAATCTATTTAAAGTAAAATTATATGTATTAAGTGAAGTTCATTTACAATATAATTTTGTTAAGTTTTTTTTTTAAAAAAAAAAATTCAAAATTTCCAATCAAAATAAAAACGTTAAACACTTTTTACTTAAAAGAATGTTTCATATTTTTAATTACTTTATATATATATATACATTATTATGTATACATACTAAATGTGATAGATGCATAAGGGTATATTATAATTTTAACTTATATAGAAATATCCAGTGTTATATATATGTCAACTATAAGTGTCCAGTCAATTTAAAATATTATATAGCTTACCTTTTCATTATACTAAAAACTTAAAAATAATAGAGATAAAAATAATTGTTTTTTCAATCACAATTGGGGTTTTTCGATTTAACTTAAAATCATGGGGATTTCAGAAATTAATTCCTTCCTTCCCTATTTTTATATTAAGGGATTGACTTAATTAATTTCTGCCCCTCCCCCCATGCTTTTATTTCAAGTTAAATCTAAAAACCCTAATTGTGGTTGAAAAAAACAATTATTTTTTGTCTATTACTTTTCAAATAATATTAATAGAACATTTTAAATTTGTCATTTATAAAACGATGTAATGGTTTAAATTAAAAGGAAACAAACTTTAAAAAAAAATTATATATATATAATATATTTAACTTAAAATCATGGGGATTTCAGAAATTAATTCCTTTCTTCCCTATTTTTATATTAAGGGATTGACTTAATTAATTTCTGCCCCTCCCCCCATGCTTTTATTTCAAGTTAAATCTAAAAACCCTAATTGTGGTTGAAAAAAACAATTATTTTTTGTCTATTACTTTTCAAATAATATTAATAGAACATTTTAAATTTGTCATTTATAAAACGATGTAATGGTTTAAATTAAAAGGAAACAAACTTTTAAAAAAAATTATATATATATAATAATTATTATTCTAAGGCAGTATTTTATTTGCTTATACTGAATATTTTCTATATATGTAAATAGAGGGGATTTGAACTCAGGATTTTTCAGTCTATTCATCCTCCATTCTATCTCAAACAACGGAGACACATGACCATATACATGCAAGAAAGATGCATGATCCCCAATATACATATTTCATATAGAACAAGCACTCATAATTGGGCAAGATCATAATCTCCCACACATATATACAATCAGTTTTCAGTTTATATTAAGATAGCAATTTCCTCAAATTTTAATGGACAGGCTTCAATCTTCTTATCCTTCCAATTATTCAATCATCCATTCTATTGAAAAACTGATGATGGAACACTAGTTTTATTTTTGTTAAAAAAATTATGTATTTTTGAACTTTTATAAATACACATGTATTGTAATGGGTAAATATGGGTCATGATATTTATATAACTGTACCAATTTTATATAATAGATTGATTATCATATATACCAATATTGTGATTTAGGTCATCAATGGATTTGGGTAATCACAGAGTAATTTGATAAAATACAATCTTTATGTTACAATAAGTCAAAACCTAGACCACAGATGTCAAATTACAGTTCCCTGCCAATACTGATTTTTTTTGACACCAATGAATAGTAAAATTACCCCAAATACAGGGAGTCAAACATTTTGCTATTACGTAATCGCTTTTAGACTTTAGATCTTTATCTATGCATATGATTAAAAAAAACTACATACATTCATAACTGAATTTTTTCTAAAGAAAGATAAACTTTGGAATTTAAAAAATAATTAAAAATATATTTTAGAGAACAATAAAAACCTATATAGAGTAAATTTTTCCTTCTCTCTGACAGTGATTACTTTTATTTTTAGCATCGTCACAGTCTGTCTTGATTAGGGCTTGTTTTTAAAAGTAGTTTGTGTGCGATTACATTACATGTACACTGTATACATTTCTGTTTTGGTGAATTTTTTTCATTCTTATTAATTAAAAGCATGAGTGAGAAATAAAAAAAACAGCAGTGTTGATACAACCAAAAAGAAATCAAGGTCTCATAAACCCCAAACAGATATACTTAGACGTTCTGAAAATGGTGAATCTTTTGTTTCAATGTAATTTAAACCGATCAACAATATATACAATTGTGAAAAACAAGAACAAAATTAAGGAATATGTTAAAAATTATGGAAATATTTCTTTAAAAAGATTGTTTCAAAAAGACATGGCAGAATAATGGATGAAATGGAGAAATATTTGGCTTTATGGATTGAAGATCAACATCAAAAAGGCATCCCAGTGAGTTTATCAGTTATTCAAGCTAAGGCTCTTAGTTTTCATGAATATTGGAAGAAAGAATTATAAGAAGACTCTGCTGTTGAATTTAAATTGGAGATATTCTTTACATAATATTAAATGTACTGGGGAAGATGCCAGTGCAGATAAGAAAGCTGCTTGTGAATTTATTTCCACTTTCTCTAATATCATTAAATATGGAGCTTATTTTCCATGCCTAGTCTTCAATGTAGATGAGACAGGATTATTTTGGACAAAGATGCCTGCACATACATATTATAGCAAAGGAACAATCAGTTGCACCTGGGTATAAACCTTCTAAAAATAGATTAACATTGCTTCTTGGAGATAATTTAGCTAGTGATTTTAAATTGAGGCCAATGCTGATTTATCCGTCAGAAAATCCTAGAGCATTGAAAGGAAAAGATAAAAGAATGCTTCCAGTCATTTGGAAATCAAATACTAAATAAATACTGTATTTTGAAAACCCTTTCTGATGTTTTTTTACAGACCTCTACTTTCAAACAATTTCAACTTCCAAAAACACGTCAGGAACCAATTATGTTTGTAACTAAGGGACTGCCTATATATCCATAATCATAACTAGATTTATTAGAAAAGTGTTGAGCATTGAATATATAATTGATGATTGTGCATACATTCCTATAAGAATATGTATACATTAGAGACAGGATTCACTGATACAAATAAAAAATGCTATTAAGTTTATATAACAACCAAATTTATTGAAATGTCATTAGTAAAATAGAAAAATTATATTGACTTCATTGTCTAATGAAGGAATATAAAGTAGCATATATAGAAGTGAAAAAAAGTGATCGCTAAAATAATTTATTTTTAATTATTACTTAACAGGGTGTTATATATATGTAAAGAAAATTAAATATCCATTATGTAATAAAAATAATAATGAATATAATTCTTCATCTGTCATTTAATTTTAAATATAGCAGAAGCAAATGTGTGCCAAGATTCCTGAATTTTAACATTAGCATATGGCCATTCATTATAGACATTCTCTTTAGAAAAATTAAAGAAGCAATTTTCATAAATAGAAATAGAATGTCTATAATTAATCGACATTCTGCTAATGTTAAAATTTGGAATTTTGGGATATGACTTGATGACGTTTGCTTCCACTATATTTGAAATTACAGTTGAAGAAAGTTAAATGATTAACTGGAAGTACTTCTGTATATTGTAAAACTTTTCATAATATATTATCTCCATTATATTTATTATTATATATATATATATATGTTTTTATTCAACTGAAAACATATCAAGAATAACTATAAAACATATTTTCATACTTTAGTTTTAGATCGAATTTTATTCAAGGAAAGATATATCTACAGATATTACTATATTTTGTGTACATTAAAAAGGGAATGAAAAATCTTGATTCATATCCAATATATTGATAAATTAGATTAGGAATATGTTCCATACTGAAACTTTTTTGCAATGATCCAAAACATGAAGTATAAAAGAAGATTATAAAGTACTATACATAATATTTTACTCACTTCTAAGGATTACATATTTAAATGTAATCGTGTGCAATAATAATGTTTCAAACAATCTTTGCAAATCATGTGTGAGGATACAAAGATTCAAAGAAAAACACACTCGAACAAATCATACTCTCAAGACAATAGTAGTTAAAAACATTAACAAATTTTTCCTGTGCAATACTTCACTGCTCAAGCCAGCAACACTTGAAGAAGAGCTCAGTTTAAAAGAAAACAAAAATTAATACAAAACTAATCAAAGAATACCACAGAAAATATTTTCACTAGCATTCAGTGAATCAAACTATTATTAAAAACATTTACAATAAATTAGGAAACAGAAAATATATCTTACTAGAGGTTAGAGCACTGGTGGCCAAGTAATCAAATGTCTGTGAAAATGTCTGATGGGGTGATTTTTTTATCTCTTTGTTTTAGTGTCTAATTTATTTTTTAAATGTGTTAAAATTTCTTGCATTATTATTGTAAAAATAAGTGCACCATAATGCATATAATATAAATGTTGTACTTCTTATTTCTGCAAAGCAGGCATTTAGAAAAGACTATAATTGAACTTACAGTGGCATTCTTTTCCTGATAAATTTTTGTAATATATGATCAAGTGTATTGTAGGCTACTACACTCAAAGAATATATGTGTTTGGTTCTCTTTTGATCTATGGCACAACTCACATGTGGTGTTAACGTTAAATTATGTTTTTCTTATATCTCATGAAATATAATGTTGGTAATGCCCACTTGTTCATTTAAGTCGAAAATCAAAAAATTTGGGTTTGAATGTCCAATATGTATTAGCTGCTTATTATTAATGTCTAGAATTGGTAAGTTATAACTTGTGTTTTGTGTAAATGTTCATATGTATTCCAGTAGCACCATTTGTCTTGTGGGAAAGTTATGTTAGAGTTAGATATTGATTTATTAGGTTCTATGATTGTATGCAGATATTTTATTTATGGAGGAGGTTTGTCTTTAGGTGTTATTTTAAGAGACTTCTAAATATGGCTATATTCTTGTCATGGATGATAAAAGATTAATAGTTATTTGTATTGTAAATACATGAATAGAATGTAATCCTAATCCATTTAAGTTGCTATTATACTGCATTTGCCTGAGTGAGATTGTCACTATTTTTTATCCCATAAAAGTTTTCTACTCAGCGAATAAATCTTTGATGTAAAGGATTTTGTGAAGACTATAATTGGTGTATAATAAGTAATTTTTGTAATAATTAGCATGTTTATAAGTGATACTTGTGAATATAGAGAAAGATATGCTTATGAGAGAAAGGATATAGTCTGTTCTTTTATTTGAATTAGTTTGTTTTGTATTTTCCTTCACATAACCATGTACCTCAAGTGAAAGAGGAATCCTAAATAGTCTATAGGTTTACCTTGCAATACATCTGTATGTGTTTTGCCTGTATATATATGCCTGCACATGTGTTATCATGGTTAAATTCTAGTTTATAGGTGAAAGTGTATCCATGTAATATATCAATTAATGTTTGTATTTGTTTTTTTAGTTGCTATAAAACTGTTATATCATTCATGTAGGCTATGCAGGCTATATTATGACCAAGTATGGGTATATAGATCCCTGGGAGCCATTTTTCAATGTTATTAAGTTGTGGATTTATGTATATGGTGAATAGCAATACTTTATTATAACTCTGAATACACAATTATATATATATATTAAACATGCCTTCAAAAAAAATTAAAATTAACAGATCATGAAATTAATATTAATAAAGAGAGAGGAAAAAAATATTACTTTAAATTTTAATAGAATTTGGAACATTTTTCTCTCATAAAATATTTGGTCTTAAGATTAACCTGCTTATAAAATACAAAACTTAACAATATGTTGAAATAGTTTATATGCATACATACCTCACACAGTTATTTATATCGAATAGGTCTAAAAGTCTGATATCTGGTCAGCTATATTGAGGTATTGTTGTTGTTTTTTTAATTTCTGTTTTTCACCAGGAAAAGTTTGCAGTTGATTCATCTAGCTGTTTCCAAGGCTTTGCAAATATTTAAAAATATTAATTGCAATAGTGCTGCTATTCATGATTTAACATTTTTTTGCAAATACATTTTTTCTTGAGGTCTTATAGTTCAGGAATACGATAAATTCATGAGGTCTGCAGTAAATTCATTGTATATTTGTTTCAAAGTTATCATGAAGAAATATAGCTTTGTTTCTTCTTTTCTGATTGTAGCATTTGTAAACTCTGGTCATTGTCATTTAATATTATTGCATTCTAACAATGTTCTTCCTTAGTAAACAGGCAAAAACTCTCCATATAGTAGTGCCACCTTGTGCTAACCAGAGTAATCAATGGAAGCCAGAAAGCTTGTGCATAAAATCCCTATCTAGTGAGTTTTTGCCTGTTTACTAACAGTTATGTGCTAGCATGAGATGGTGATCATGTGATGTTTAATGTTCTTCCTTATTAGAAATAAGAACTTGCTATGCTTCTTTGTCATTGGCTTATGAATGGTTATTTGCAGTGATTTCTCCATAAGTTCCAATGACAAGCTGTTGAAAGTGACATTATGAATTACTGTGATCTATGTGAGGAATGAATGAATAATGCATTTACATTTTTTATAACTTCATTGGTTCACATGACAATTTATTACACCCTTTCTTGCAGTTAATTCCAATCTATTTACCAAATTGTCCGGAGATAATTTATCTTATCGTTTCTTCTTTTTAATAATGTTTACCAATTTCAAAAGATAAAAAAAAAATTCTTACCATTTTAATTTGACAAAATCTTACAAAGTATTTTTTCTTTCTTATTTCAAGAATTATTCATTTTATCCTTACCAAAATATCATAAGCTTGTTTATCTTATGCTTTTAAATATGGAAATATTTTATTTAAATCTTTCTTAATTTATTCATAAATTTGTAGTTTGGCTGACTCAGCAATTTGAAAAAAACGTATACTCGAAATTTGTATATATGCGGAATCCATCTTGCCTAAGCATTTTGCTGTACAAATTTTTATGATAAACTTTAGTTATCTTTATATTACAGTCAAAAATCCATTTTTTTTTAAACTATATTTGATAATAAAAATGTTTTCATATTGAAACTGTGGTATGAAACAACTACTCCCCCACTTCCACATGCAATTAAAGTATGTGTCCTGGGCACATGTCCACATAAGCATATTTTATTTTATGGCATTGTCAATAACTCTATTTAAATTCTGTTATTCTCTTACCCATTATATATTATAAACTATTTATTCACTTAAATTATGATGTAGAAGATAAATTTTTAACATCTTAATGTTTAAATGAATAGATTGTAGAATATACACATATTTAAATGTTTCTGAATAACAAACAATAATGTTTAAGGATTTAGATTTATACATTTATATAAGTATTATTAGTATTTATTTATCTTTTTCAATTTTTCTTCATACTTACTTTTGAAGTTGGCCAATTAGATTTTACTGAAACATCAAAGTGCAACAATAAAAAGTTTTTCAGTTAAACAAAAAAAAAAGATAAATGTGTTGTTTTTATTTTTATCAGTTTACAATGTTTAGATTAATTTCCTTATAATCCAAAGTTTTTATATTATATATATATATTTGATGGCATGTTTTAAAAAATAAAATTTAGTCTTACTTTATTTTTTTACCAGTTGAAGTCCTTTTATGCAGAACATATCCATGCTGATGAAGAAATACGTTTTATCTTAGAAGGAAGTGGATATTTTGATGTACGAGATAACAACGATGAATGGATTAGAGTAGAAGTTACCAAGGGTGATTTAATTGTTCTTCCAGCTGGCATTTATCACCGATTCACCTTAGATATTTCTGTAAGTTGATTTTTTAACTTTTCTTATACAGGTGATAAAAGATTTCAATTATTGATGCATTCAGATATACAATCTTTTTTTTAATAATGTTATTTGAAAAATAATTTTAATCAATTTGAATTTGATCAATGGGGTGCTATATAGGATAGTTTTTCATCTGATAATGTCGTAAGTTTCTATGCACAGTAGTAAGTTTCTCTATATAATAGTGCCACCTAGTGCAAGCTATAATGAACAATGAGTGTTTGATGGTTAGTGCATCAAAATCTCTATCTAGTACCTACTTATCCAATATCCCCAGTTTAGTTTCTAGCTTATGGATTTTATCAGTGTGGAGCCTTGGATCTAGAGCATTGCACCTAGATCTTTGGACTAATACATCTTTCTGGCACCTTTTACCTTTTTAGTTAATTATAAAGCTATGAGATGAAACTAAAAATACGATAATGTTTTTGATCTAAGCTAATTTGTTTGTATAGTCACACAGATCTGAGCCCAGTTCAGTATCTATATATTTTGGTGTCTTTAATTTTTAATAACCAAAGACACCAACATCCATTAGCTAGGATTGGTATTAAACCACTATAACATAACACAATCACCAGATATAAAATTAGCTTGTAAAATATTGTTTTCAGTTTCAGCTCATAGTTTTACAGTTAACTAAAAAGGTAAAATGTGGCTGCTAGAGGGATGCATTAGAAGCAAAGATCCAGATGCAGTGCTCTCAGATCCAAGGTTCCTCACTGGTTGAAAGCCATAAGCTAGGAAATTAGTCTCAGGATATTAGATGAATAGGCACTAGATGAGGATTTTAATGCATTAACCTTATAGCATCCATTGATTACTATGATGCACTAGGTGGCAATATTGTACGGAAGAAGTTCCTATTGTATTAACAAATAAGAAATGGTAGTCATGTAACGTTTCTATGCTTGAATCATATGCCTAGAAACCCTATCAATCAAGTTAAACATTTCCTTTCTCTATCCCACAATAAACTCAGCTATTATTTATTCCTAGTTACCACATTATTAGCCCAACCCGGTTTCATTTTTTTCAAAAACCATTTCATCAAAATTTTGCATTCACATTAATCTCATAAAAAAAAATGGGTGTTTTAATGCACATACCAAGCATGTTATCAGAAGAAGCTTTTTCTGATAATTTTTGATTTATATATGCACTATGCTTGTTAATGGATAGAAATTGTCTGAACTGTTGATTTCAAGACTTCTCAATAGAAATTGAAGGTTAGATAGAAGTTCTGTTTACATTTATAGAGAAAGAGAGCATTATAGCATAATATTTGGTGCATTTCCCTGCCATATCCTTGATTTAAGATTCAAAGCTTAATAAGGTGAAACTTTATAAACAGGAATTTTTCTTTAATCCTGTTAGTCATCCAATATTGATCAGTAAATGAGAATCTAGTTAAAATTAGCCAAAGATTAAAATAAGGATGGAAAACAGCTAAAACTTCTTACCATTACAAAATTAAAATATAATTTAAAAATTGAGATGCTTGAATAAATTGCGTACATATTGATTACCTTTTTTGGTCATTGGGGGGGGGGGGGGTTGCAATAGTTTTTAATGGCCATAAGGAACCACCCCAACACATGCACTGTATGAATTTATAAAACTGAGGAATACTCTCACTTTCTAAACATAAGGTAGAGTCTTTATAAAGATACGAATGAATCAATTTATCCTTTTTACCTAAATGCATGTATATAGGGCCAATCTAAAGCTTTTAGAAAAGAGAGCATGAAAGTCTTAATCAATCCCTTTAATTTTAATTCCATTCACTATATATTAACAAATGGCATTTTGCGAATTTTTTTACAGTTTATTAGTAGCATGTCAGTATTAGATTGGCACATATATATATATGCATTTAGATAAAAAAGATAAAAGTGTATTCATTCTTATCATTTCAAAGACTCTATCTTGTGTTTAGAAAGTGAGAGTATTCCTCGGCTTTATAAATTCATACAACGCATATATTGGGGTGATTCTCTTATGACTATTACAAAGAAAAAACACTGCGATAAATAAATAATTAGTTATATATATTTAATACTACATCTAATACTTATGTGTGGTAAATTGCGTAAATGTCATTTATTAATATATGGTGAATGAAATTAAAAGTGATTGATTAAGACCTTCACATTCTTATTTCTAAATGCTTTAGATTGGCCTATATATGTGCATTTAAGATGGATTCATTCTTATCTTTTCAAAGACTCTATCTTGTATGTAGAAAGTGAGAGTATTCCTCAGTTTTATAAGTTTGTACAGCGCATGTGTCAGGATGATTTTCTTATGACTATTACAAATAAAAAAAAAAACACAGTGCTAGATAAATAAATAAGAAAAATTTTTAAAACTAATAAGTGTAATGAAGTGGGAGAACTAAGATCACAATATTTCTCTTAAAGTGGATGAGAGAAATGATCTGTTCAGTTTACTTTTTTTGATCTGCTGTTATAAAGTAGTGCTCTTCTTTTCATTCATTATCAGCTGCTTTCAGCATGTTTTCTACCCTCAGTAGAAATGGTAATAACATATTTTTATGTAGAATGCTATCTACTGAACATGCCTCCATAAGTTATTATTTGATATGTATAATAACTGATATAGTAAGCATATGGTACAGTTAATACCAGTTCCATTATATTATTTTAGATTTGACGAGTGTATGTGTCTCTTCAAATTAAGATTTATTTTATACTTGACAATTGTGAATAGAGTTTTAGATTCTTAAGCTTATATGGTTGCATGTTATTATAGCACTTAAGTTTTGATTATATCTCTGTAATATGGGTAATTCAATATTTGTTTTACGAGATGTTGCTAATAGAAAACAGACTGCAGATTATCTGTCACTTTATGTAGCTATTATTATTTTATTCGGTATGAAATTTTTAAGAGGGTAAAAAGAACAGACAATTGTTTTGATTTTATTCACCCCCAATTTTCTGCTTTCTTCTTATCTAACTTTCATTTTGGACATTAAAAAAATAATTAAATTCTAAGTCATGTGACATATTACTCTGACACTGGATGTGAGATTTGGCTAAAATATCAATGCTATAGTAATAGTAAACAACTACACAGGAAAAAACCTGAAACTGTATATATGTAATACATGTAATAGCTGTAACCCATCAAAAATGATTAGAATAAAAGTAAAATACTAAAAATAGTTGCTATCAAAATTAACAAGTAATCATTTAGTATTTTTATTTTTATTTTGCTCTAATACAAGGCTATCTAATCTTAAGTAATCCAAAGGCCACGTTAAAAAAATACATTATCCAAGGGCTGCAACTAAAATGATAAATACAGTACATATTTTAAATTGTTGTAAAGTTCTATGGTTAGGTAGGTTTTTGAACAGATGAACTATAACTGAATAGAATTAATTTGCACACTAATCGTGTGCACATTCACCATGAATGTTGGAGAAAAAGCATTGGATTAAAACAGTGTAAGTTCATATATTTAAAAAGTACATGGGTATGCAGTAATATAAAAACACCAGATAATAAAAATCAAGATTATTGATTTGTGATAAAATTAAAATATTTAATAAGCATTCAATTCAAATTATTTTTTGACTTTAAAAAATCAAAACTTCTAAGTGGGCCATGCAAATCTTCTGGATATATCTATCCATTAAAATATAAAAGTTTTATTAATTTATGAACATATGAATAAAAGTTTACAAAAATAAAAGTAAATAAGCATTTATTTTTATAGCGCTATGTCTTATAAATTGTAATACATTAAAGATCAGCCTTTCCAAGCTATTGTGCATGCGCTTTTTACAAGTATTAATAATAAATGAATACTTTCACTCCCAACACAAGATATAGTATTTATGAAAGAATAAAATGAATGCACAATAGCTTGGAAAGGCTGATCTTTAAGGTATTACAATTTATAAGACATAGCGCTATAAAAATAAATGCTTATTTATATATGTTTAAGTTTCATTTGAGAGTGACGTTTAGTAAATTCTAGATAATTTTGTCGACGTCATTCATTCAGACATCGTAAACAGTAATTTAAAGTGAGTGGTCTATCCTCCCGCTTTCATTTCCAGTACTTAAGATTTGCCCATATATAAGCATTTGGGTTGGAAAGAATAAATGGATTCATTTTATTCTTTCATAAATACTATATCTTGTGTTGGGAGTGAAAGTATTCATTTATTATTAATACTCATAAAAAGCGCATGCACTATAGCTTGGAAAGGTTGATCTATAATGTATTACAATTTTTAAGACATAGCGCTATAAAAATAAATGCTTATTTACATATGTTTAAGTTTCATTTGAGAGTGACATTTAGTAAATTCTAGATAATTTCGTCGACGTCATTCATTCAGGCATCGTAAACAGTAATTTAAAGTGAGTGGTCTATCCTCACGCTTTCATTTCCAGTACTTAAGATTTGCCCATATATAAGCATTTGGGTTGGAAAGAATAAGTGGATTCATTTTATTCTTTCATAAATACTATATCTTGTGTTGGGAGTGAAAATATTCATTTATTAAAAAAGCGCATGCATAATAGCTTGGAAAGGCTGATCTTTAATGTATTAAAAATAAAAGTAGTAAAATTACAATTTCTGATGACTTGATGTTTGATTTCACATAAGTTGATTATATATTTTTTTTAAATAGCAAATTTTCTCTCTCACTCCTGTTAAGCCCTCCTTAATGTAATCTTAACTAATCAATAGATGTTAGATCATAATTTTTAATAAATCTTTATTCATTGCTGGCTTATCTATATCCCAGTGTAGTTCTAGTTTATGGCTCTCATCAATGAGGAGCTGTTTGATATAGATTCAATGCAACTGTACTTTTTTGGATAGTCATCTTTTACTTCTTCTTAACTATTAAGATTAAAAAAAAGTCACTGAATGAGGATTTATTAAGCATTACCATCCAGCATTTATTGACTATTCAAGCCTACATTAGATGGCATAATTGGAATGAGAAAGAGGATTTACTACTAAAAATCATTGTTTGGGCTGAAGTCATGTGATACTTCATTGGTTTCAGGATGCATTTATGTAAAATTTAATTTTTTTTATTAATTATATTTTATATATTAAACATTTATCATCTTTAATTTTTTTTTTAGAATTTTATTCGAGTGATGCGACTATTTGTAGGAGAACCAGTATGGACACCTATCAATCGGCCAGCTGAAGATCACCCTGCCAGAGTCAGTTACATTAAAATGTTGAAATCATAAGGCTAATGCATTACTACAACTTCATTAAAACAGAGAGAAAAAAAATTCTGGTTTATTTACTAATAAAGATTAAGTGTGATTAAATTCTTTTATATATTTTACACATATATAAAAATAAAACAGGGCCCTTTCACTTTTCCCCTGCTTCCAAAAAAACAATTTTTTTACAATGTATTTGCTGAATAACGAATGAGTATTAATGATTATATAGCAGCTATTTATATATTATATTTTTTAAAAAAATTAATTACTGATGAATTAAAAATCTTAAGAACACACAAAAATGTGTTTGATGACTGTTGATGATTCGTAGGTGTCTGATTTCACAATTATTGCTCGACTACAAGTCTAATCACTGGTTTACAGCCTGGATATCAATACCTTATGAGAAAAGGTTTGACATGAAAAATAACATTCAGTTTCAGAATGTCACATGAAGTGTATTATAAAATGGCTTCTTAAACGAAATCAGATAATTTCTGTGCATTGGTTGTATACCTGAGTTAAATATTCTTTTTAAATCAAACCCATTTACTTTTTTTTTTTCTTTTACTACCTCCCAATATACAATCATCAAATCATTCTTCTAGGACTCACATATTCTCTTCTCCTATCCCATTTTTGTTCATTTTATCATCATTCCCTGTTTTTGTCATAAAGACTAAGCAAAAAAATCTTTACCTCTTCTGTTTCCTCTATCTTTATATTTCTTCCACTCTCCATTTTATCTTAATTCTTTTTCAACATACTTCATTCTGAAGAGATATATATATATATATGTTCAGGATTCTCTTTTCCATCTTCATGTAAATTATATCTACAATTCAAATTCTTATTTTTTATCTTGTTTCTTTAATAATTAAAAAAGCATTGTATTTTAAATAATAGTAAGCTTCAAATATTTTTATCTAAATTATGAGACATAAAATGGCTTCTTAGATAAAATCAGTACACTCTGGGCATCGACTATATTTCTAGAGTTTCTATTAATCATGCTAAACATTTACTTCCTCTCAAATTTGTTTTATTAAATTCATCTACTATCCCATTTAATTGAACTTTCGGGTGATATGAAATGACTCGGGGATATAAGCCAACTTCTGAATTTTTAAATTATGGTGGTACAAGGATCACATAAATCATTTCAAGATTTGTCAAGTTATAACTTTTAAGTCATTAATATAATAAATTACATAATTAATATATTATCATACATAATTAATAATTTTCATATGGCTAATTTAAAAAGAATTTTGAGACATTTTGTCTATGATTGATTTAATGTGACATGATAATAAATTGTAAATAATATATATATTGACTCAAGAATTTTTATTCTGAGTATAGTCCAAAAAAAAAAGTGAAGTCTTTATATAAATATGTTACTAGGATTGATGATAATATTTTTAATATATAAGTTGACTATTTGAATTTTATTCTGCTTTCATAAAAAAAATTAATTTGTAATGCTTAATTTATAAAAACTGTTGCATTACCATACACGTTCCATCATCAGATTTTCAATTGGGTGGACGGTTGGAGTGTGGAGTAGATTGAAGCCTGTCCATTAAAGTATGAAGATTGGCTATCTTAATATATATCTGAGCATTTATTGCATATATGTGTAGAGATGATAATGTGGACCAACTGATGATTGCTGGTTTAGCATGAAATATGTATATTGGTGATTATTTATCTTTTCGACATATATGTGTTCAAGCGTATCAGTGTTATGAGATAGAGTGGTGGGTGGTGTGAAAGTCTGTGCTCATATACCCTATATATACATTTTATTAAAAAAACAGAGAAACATTGTTTTAAAGGGTTTTTTCTCCTCTGCAATCAAAAAATTAATATTTATGAAACTTCCATTTCAAAGTGATTAGCATTATATTATTATATGCCATGATGTCATACGCTGTGCATCAATCCTCATTTCTTGATTGTTGATGTGATTTTTAGACATTCTAAATTATTTCCTTTTTTTAAATTATCACTCCTTTTTTACTCGATTTTTTTTCTTATCCACTACTGATGTTTCCAACATTATCCTTTGTAAATTTTTTTATCTCCGAGTATATATCTAATCCAACCTTCCCTCCCCTCATAGTATTCTTCATAAATAATCTATTTTTCATTTACCTTCTAACAGCTTGTCCTCGTAAATTCTATTTCTCTCACCTATCATCTTTTTAGATTTAAATGTACTTGTTTTCGACTTCATCTTTTTTTAACTATATTTATTTTCCAATTCATCACATTTGAAAGTCTTCTTTTTTTTCCTGTCTCTCTTTAATTTTTTTTCTTCTTAGTGCAAAACCTTATATACTTATAAAATTTAGTTTTTGTTCTGTCGTTACTAAATCTATATCAGTTCCAGATTGTGCACTTGAATTCCTAAAACTACCTCTAAACTTATTCTGAACTAATATGTAATCCAAATCTGTTCTTATGCTAGGTGGGCTATTTTGTGGAAAAATTTTTGCTATTGTTTTGAGCAAAATTTCCATGTGTAAATTATATTGTGATATTTAAACGTTTTCATTATTTTCTTTACAAAACCTTATCATTCTTTTACTTTTTATTTCTTATTCTAAATTCTGACTACCATAGCATTCTGTACAATTTTTCATTATTTTATTCACTCTTAATTATTTTTTTCCTTTTTTTTTTTTACATTATCTCAATGCCTTCATCATCACATTTGCATATACATCTGTATGAGCTTTTAGTCTCACCAAATAATCAATTATTTATTAAATTAGATATATATAGGTAACTATTTTCTTCTTCTGGACTTAAATTAATATCTATATTATTATTTTTGTTTTGTTCTGTCTTATTGGAACTGCAACAATATTTTTTTACTCATTTTACAACCTGATCGACAATATCAAACTTTTTCCTATTTATTTCTTATAATAAATTCTTCGTGTTTTTTGTCTTAGTTATAGTTCTGATGTTCCATTCACCAATTCTAATAGTAGATTTTACATTCAAAAGCTTTGAACTGGATTGATATGCACAATCTTGAGAAACAAAGATTCTTGCAGGGATAGCATTGTAATTGCGTTCTCTTAATTTATTTACTGTGTGTGTGTATATATATATATTCAAAATAGTACAGAAAACTTCACATTTATAAATCAAATTTTTATTTTTGTACAATGAGTTTTATATATACTATAAAATATTCAAATGACTTTATTGTTTGAAAGTTCATAAGTTCAAGCACCAGAATCAGTCTGAAGAATCACATTCCAGGTTCTGATTCTCTAACAATATGCTAAACCTCAGCTCTGTAAATGTACCATTAGTATAATATTGTAATTAAAAAATATATAAAAACAGCCTTTAAATAGCCTGGCAAAGGCCTTTGCAATTGCCTTTTCAAAAATCAGAGGCAGGAAAAGCATAACTCAACATTTAATAATTTCTCTTTGGTGTATATATATATATAAATGATCAGTATCTTATTTTTTGAAATATGCAAGTGTTTTTTTTTTTTTAAATAAAATAAAACTTTATTAATGTGCATATAAAATAAATTACCACAGTCATTATTTTTAATGGATAATGAGGTTTGTTTAGCATGATTAGCAGCGAATAATAAATTTACATGACCAAGCTTTATTTTGTGTATATAAATTCTATAAAACCAAGCACATACTCATATAGTGACTCAATACTACAGAAAATTTTTAAAAAAGAGTAAAAGACCCCAAAGCTTTTTTATAACAAATGCTTATTTCTTGGAATTAATTTAAAAAACTTCAAATTCAACATTTTTGGAACGTATATGTTATTTTTGAAGTAGTTTAATTTCCAAGCATCATCTACATTAAAATTAAATATCTTAATATAAACAGCCTAAAAAAACTGGCATTAGTTTGTTCATTTTACTGCTTAATAATTTATTATAGTAGATCAATTTTTATAGTTGCTTATATACAACAACAACCAATATAGTTTACATATTGGAACAAACTATAAAGTGCAATATTTTTGGAGATTATAAGTTCTAACAGATTCAAAATGGAAAATGATATATTTGGTAGTTGGAATTCAAATATTTGGCTCTATGATAAAGTACCATGTAATGATTAACAGATTCCGTGGATTTTACTCAGAATTCTAATTCTGGTCGATATAGGATTTGAGTTTTTTTTATTTGTTAACTTTTTCATATGTGTAATTTTGAAAACCTGAACAGTGGAGTCTATTTGAAACTAGCCACTAAGTTTTAATTATTAAACTGACTTAAACTTGAGTAAAGACAGTTTCAAAGATGTTATGATTTGGCAATGGACTCCAGTCTAGTCTATTTTTTGAGGAGGATTGATTTTTTATTGGGATGATGTATCCGATTACTTTAATATTAGCTTTTTTTTTTTTTTAAGTTCAATTTTTTTTTTAAAATATATATTTATACATTTTTGAGTATTCTTAATGTTTTTTTTTTAAAAAAAACATATATATATTTATACATAAAATTTACTTAAAGTTTAAAACTTGTATAAACCTGATGTTTAAAATATATGTTGGTTTTTATTGTGGGATTTTATTTTTTTGTTTTATTGTATAATCTTATTTTAAAACTATATTGAAACATTTAAAAGGTGTATATTACTAACTGCTAAAAAAATTGTTTTGATATATATATTCATTGTAAAATAAGGTTTGAATTAAAGTTATAATTAAAAAATAACAATTAATTTTTGTAAATAATTAATAAAAAGAAAAATTGTAATAAACAAGGATTGTATTGTATTTTTGTTTTTTTAAACAATTTATCGCATTTATAATCATATTAATTTTGATTCATTTGTTAATATTTGACATACAGGCTTTTTCATACCTGTACCTTAAATGTAAATATAAGGGGCTTTGAACTTAGACTTTCACTCAACCTTCAACTCTCCATGCTATCTCATATCACTGATACACCTGATCCCACATATGTCTAAAAGATAAATAATCACCAATATATGTACTTTGTGCTAAACCAGTACTCGTCAGTTGGTCCATATTATCATCTTTACACATACATACAATCGGTACTCAGCTTTATATTAAGATAGCAAACTTTCATACTTTAATGGACAGGCTCCAATCTACTCCACTCTTCAGCTGTCCATGTCATTGAAAATCTGAAGATGGGAATGCTCAAAGCTCACACTAATGTCAACATTGTTGTTCCACCCATATTGACCATAAGTCACTCTGACCCCTCACGTATAGGTTATAATCTATTTACATACATAGGTTGAGTGAAAGTCTGAATTCAAAGCCTCATATTTTACATTAATTTGTTAAGTAATATTTACTAAGGCTGTAACCTCAAGAATATGCACGTAAAAATGTGATAAGTAAATAATGGAATGACTTATTGCTGGGAAGCAGTAGAAATTAAATGATTAGACTATATCCAGAAATCTTGAGCTCCAAAATCTTCCATTTTATCAATGCGTGATGGTAGTAAGAAATATCTTTTTATACTTAAAGTTATGATATGATGCGAAATGGCTTTCTTTAAATGAAATTAACTGTCTGTGCCTAAAATGTTATTCCCAGAAATCCCGTTGGCCATGTAATCACTGCAAACCCATCTGCTATCCTCTTTACAATTATCCATTACCAATTCACTCTTCCAGTACTAGTACTCTATCCCATTTTAATAAAAGTTGCTTCATTAGTTCAAATAATCTACTCATTATACTCCCTTCTTGTTATATGGTCTAAACAAATATCTTTGTCTGTCTTCATCTTTATTTTTTCCTATCTTTTATGTGAATGATCCTGTACTCATTCACCATCCTGTTCAATATTCTCTTTTCCATTTCTGTGTAAACTTTATTTACAGTTCAAATCTTTACCCTATTTTTGCCTCCTTTATTTGGTATCTAAAGCTCTTGTCTTTGCTTTGAATAAAAATAACTTTCTTTGGTCTATTTTTATATATTTTCTATATTTTTATATAATTATAACTATAGTATTTTTTTTTTTCTAATCAATTATTTATAGCCTTCTCATTTATAAATTTATAATGTTTTCTTCATAAGTCTATGTTATTTCTTATATAAATAAAAATAATCAAATGGTTTATTGTTTGGGGTTTATGGAAATAACAGCTGGGCCATAATCTTTGAAATTTAAACTAGTCACTTTGTTACTATATTAAATCATATAGGGAAATTTGTTATATAAATACAAAGAAATAAACTCTCTATTAACTTTTTTTATTATAAAATACTTTTATTGTGTTTGTTGTCCTGTCCATATAATCTAATTAGTACTTTAATTACACCATAAAAGCATTTATTTTCAAATTTAGGGGCTACATTGTAAGCACTGAATAAAATCAATTGATACTGAACAGCAGCAAATAGTTTTCAATTTGTTGAACTTCATGTAGATACAGTCTAAGCACTAACATTCATTTGGCATATGATGCAGGGCCCACATTACATTTAGGGCATTACAAAATGAAACTCATGAAAATATATTAAATATTACTTGAAACATAAAAAAAAAAAATGTTAAAAGTATTCAAAATCACATTTAAAATAAGTTTTAATATTGACATTATTGTGAGGATAAAGGAAAAGTCTCATATGACTGAATATTTTCCATCGACTTTATTCACTATTTAATGCATCTAATTTTAAGTACATATAAAATGGTCAGTAGAAAGTAATTTTATTGATTCTTAAATGTTTTTTGACAATTAAGAAATTACTGTAGAAACATTAGAATGGGGCAGTACTTTTCAATAAATTTTTACAAAATTACTGTGTTTATTATTTGCTGTGACATCAATATTTATTACATTTTTCAGAGTGTCATCTATTATTGCTTTTCTGCACTGATATTTTTTTTTTTTTCAAATCTATAAGTCTCATTCAAATTAGCTAAAAAAAACAGCCTGGAATGATCTAGTTTGAAAATGTCATGCCTGCATCTCTTATGCAATTCTGATTCCATAATTATTGTTAAAGATTTTTTTATCAATCATTGAATTTCTGTTTTTATATCTCTATGTTGTTAATGAAGCTTCAGAATGCACTAGGTTTTCTATTGTATTATACCAGTGCACCACAGATTTTTTTACATTTAATATATACACTTAGAATAATAATAAGTTACTATATTTTATCTATTTCACAGCTATCTATTATAAGCTATTGGACTGATCATATAAAAAAAAAATTGATGAATATTTAGATATAAATCACAAAGTTATTGATGAAGCCAGAAAATAATGTGATGTGATGCATTGTGACTTCTCCTTATATGGAGTCAGGAATCTCTCAGCAACTATGTCCAGAGAAACCTGTTAATCACTTTACCTTCCTTTCCATTCCCCACCCTAAGTTTTCCCATAATCTGCTCCATCCCATTTCCACAACATAATCTTTGTCAACTCCATGGCCTTCATTTCTAAATCCCCCTTATCTTTTCCCAAACCCAGCATAAAAACCAATAACCCTCTTTCTGTATAGTCACTTTGTTCAAATTTATTCTTCCATAACTTCATTATTTTGTACCCTTTCTGCTTTCAAGCATTTACATTGAATTAACAGATGCCTAATAGTGCCTTCCTTACACAACTTGCAGACTAAATCATCCATATTTTTTCCATTTATGTGTATATTCCTTTGTTGCTAAAGATCCCGAGCCTTAAACAATAAACTATTTACCTTGCTATTATCATAAATTATGCATTGAGAATGTAGCACTGCCATCTAGTGTTGATGTTCAAACTTTCAATAGTTGATTCTAACATAGAATAAATTGCTGCTCTTGAAAGCATGATCCATTTTCTTTTAATCAAAGAATCAATCACGATTTTTTTATTTAATGAAATATAAAAAATATTTATTTTTATTCACAACCATTCTTTTAAAAAAATTCTATATCTCTCTGACAAA
Source organism: Epiperipatus broadwayi (assembly GCA_028023455.1). NCBI lineage: Eukaryota > Metazoa > Onychophora > Udeonychophora > Euonychophora > Peripatidae > Epiperipatus > Epiperipatus broadwayi. The sequence continues at coordinate 10,027,245 of JAQFVV010012406.1, forward strand.
AACCTTTTAATAATTGTGGAAATTTATCAGGTGCTACTAATGAATGAATTTTCTATCAATAAGTTTGAAATAGAACTTTTTTAATGTTACTATCTCTAAATGGCAGTAATGCTGTCACGTGATATTCAAGTTAAACATTTCTTGGTTAGAAAGCGTATTTTCAAAGAAAAAAATTATTTGTTCCACCATTAATAAACCGTAATCATTTTTTTACTCAGCATTTTATGCAAAGGAAGTAATTTGTTAAAGCAACCAATTAAAAAAAAAAAAACGCTGGGCTTTCGATAGGCTGGGTACATTTCTGGATTCTAAAAAAATATACAGTATGTGAATAAAACTTTTTCAAGGAAAACACGCTCAGAAAAAAAAAAATGTGCTTTTGACTATAGAATATAACTGAATAGTTATAGTATATAAATCATGAACAAAATATGATTACGTACATAAATTTATGTTTAAAATGTTATATTTAATGAGGGGGGGGGGTCGATGCTACAGTATTGTATTTACATTTAGTTTTGTGTAACTTGATATTGTGTAGTTCGCGGCTCCGCAGTAATGCCATGCATGATTGAAATTTGTTAAAGCAACCAATTAAAAAAACTTATAAAAATGATCGCTTTTCTATAGGCCTGGTACATATGATGGTTTTAACATTTTCTGATCTATCAAATATTAATAAAGAATGTTTTACCTAAAAAAAACAATTGGAGTTAATATTTAGCACCATCTCACTAGCCCCCCCCCCCCTTGATCAGTGCTTCCCACTCTCTTCCAAGAGTAATAATAATTTGAAAACTTTTAAATTTATTCTATATTGTCTTTTCAATACACATGGAAAGTAAAGATTGTTTTCTATTCAGTGAAGTTTTAAGTCCTGAATTTTTTTTTTTGTTTTATCAATAAGTAGGTGAAGAATTTCAAGCTAAGATAATTTATTCAGAAAATAACACAAGTGGTGGAACAATAAAAATTAAAACAATATTTAGCTTATGTATACAGCAATACTAGAAATGGTAATTTACAATAGAAAAACTTTAATTTTAACCTTCTATTTACATAAATTGTTGCTAGCTGAATATCATTTTCAACTATTATCTTTTCATTGAAATATATGTCTCCCTTTTTGTTGAAATGCTTTCAACCTATAGCTTTTCATTCTCTATATCACTCCAAAAGCCATCTTATCTATCAATGTTATCTATGATCTTTTAATATCACCTAAGATAAAAGTTTAGTTGGTCTATCCTGGAAATCCTTTCAACCACTTAATTTTTTTCAATGCTGTCATCTTCTGTTTTATCTCTAGCTTCTTGATGTTTCTAATGCATCTCTTCACTGGTTGGTTATTTCAATCAAAAGTACTCAAAGTTTAATTCTATGAATTAATTTCATCCATTATATTTCCATTCATGTTAATAGTTTACTCATATATAATTGTTAACTGTTAACCCATAACTATCAACTTTATTTAGTATGATGTTGGATCTAATCATCATAAGTTACTTAAATTAGTGTTGGGTCTAACAATCATGAGTTACTCAGATTAATGTTAGGTCTAATCATCATGAGTTATTTAGGCAAGTGTTGGTTCTGATAAGATTAATGTTGGATCTAATCATCGTGAGCTATATAGGTTAGTGTTTGGTCTAATCATCATGAGTTACTTTGGCTAATGTTAGGTCTAATCATCAAAAATTGCTAGGTTAGTATTGGATCTAATCAGGTTAGTATTGGCATCTACCATCATTAGCCTTTCATACCATCTGTTATATTATGACAATAATATTCCATCCCTTAATTACATGCTTTGACTTCTTTTTTTTATTTTGTATACAAATAGATATGAGAATATAAACATATCTCTCTTTTTTTTTTGTTTATATATATATATTTGATTGCTTGTTTGTTTGTTTTTAAAATTAGATAGCCATATTTATCTATGAATGTTAGTGAAATGAGGTATATACTAATATTTTATCATTTTGTTTATAAATGTGTTAACAATTTCTTCACTTATTTTTTTTTTCTATTTATGATGATTTTATCATTTTAAATTCCTCTTCCATTTTTTATAGATTCAATTATTTTTCATTTAGAATGTGTAGCATTTTAAATGATATTATTGCAAATCTTTACTGCTTCCCACCCCCCACCCCTTTTAATTCATTCTAAAAAAAAAAATTCCCCAAGCTTCATATTATTATTGTTTTTAGCAACTTTTATTATAGCTAAAATAATTTTCCTCCAGTATTAAGACAATATTTAATTAATTTTTTTCTTTTCTATAGCTTTTTTTTTAACTGTATTTTCTTAAATGATCATTACATATTTTTCAAGCCACTTTATAGAATTCAATATGTGTAGTACTTCAAATTCTGCCATTTTTAATTATTTTTTAATATTTCTTTATTCTTATCTGCATATATATTTTTAATGAACTTTATATGATCTTTCTACTGATGTTTTTCAAATCAGAACATTCAGATCTTTTGAATTGTTTGAGATAACACAATTGTCCACTTCAGTAAATTTAATAGCCAAGAAGATGAAGACCTTATTTAGCTTTTAATCGGTTAAAATTAAAAAGTTTATCCATGACTGTTTCATGAAGCAAACTAAAAACTATTCTAAAAACTACTATCAAAAGGGTTAATTTTTTTCATCAATTCACAAATGCCGCAGATTGTTTTGCCTCATTACGAATGTTTCTTCTCATATCAATCATTTACAAATGAATGTGGTCAATTCTTATATATATAAACAGTTTACTAAAAATTAGTTTATCAATGACAACGCAAATCAATTAGTGAACCACAAATACATTCATATATAAAATAAGTTAAGCATTAGACTGTTTATTTGTTCTTTTGTAATGGTGTCTTGTAACTTTTGCAGTATAACTTTATTTTTGAAAGACTTCAATTTTTTCATCAGCTATATCTTCCCAATGAAAACAATCAACTGTGGATGCCTTTGGAATATGGATAGGATCATCTTTATAACGTATACAGAATCTGCTTCTCCCATGAACACCATGCTTAAATTTATTATAAAATTTTTTTTAAAGAAGCCTATTAACATCGATTCAGTTTTCACATTTAATTCAATGAAGACATGATTTTATAAGAATGGATCTACTAAAATGAAAATCCTATTGAATGGTCTTATGATTTTATATTTATGGAATTGACACAGCACCTTTATGTGAAATTTTTTTAACACCTTTATGTTATGTCAATAGAGAGTCTCTCACTTTCATATAATAAATCGAATAACAGATCTGCATACAATTAATTTCACTGTTAGTAGTTGCATTATTGTGATGAAACATTCTATTTTTTAATTTAATAAATGCAACAGCAAAATATAATGAGTCTGTAAGTTTCTAAGTGTACCTTTTTACTTAAAGTTACAAAGATATTTAAATTGGCTTCCATTCTCAAGTTGGAAATCATCCAAACTAATGGTTGTTGAAGATTTTTCTTTGATCATTGCCAATAAAGACTATTCTCAATTACCAAACCAAAGTCTTTATATATTAAGCACAATTTGTAGATGTTTTTTTTTTTTTCCAATTGGAAAGGCTAACATAATCATCAGCATATTATAAACCCAGAAGGCAAAACAAAAAAATCAAATTTTTGTTTTAAAAAAATCACACTAGCAAACTTGTATTGCATCTTAATTCCTCTGCTTCATTAAACTACTGACATGTTCAAAGACCACTGCCTTAAAAATTGGGGGAGGGGGTTATTACATAATCCTGTTTATACATCTGGTTTCATTTCAAATGCTTCACCTTTTTTAATAACACTTTCATTATGGAGAAACTGTATATGAAAGAACTTTGATGAACAACCAATTAATTTCAAACAAATCTATTTGACTGAGTCAAATGCCTTGATCAAATCAATAAAAGCATTGTATAAATTACCTTTTTGACCCCAACATTTTTTACACTTTTTGGTGATATCTAAAATCACAATGATTTTTGATAACCATCTATGTAACTTATTCAAGAATCTGAATCATAACAATGACATTTTATGACACTTACTAGAATTTTGCATATATTTTTATTTTTACGTATTGTGATATCAAAAGCATTCTAAAGCTCAGATGATATAATTTCATAAATCCAGTATATTCTTTTAAAATTCCAAGAGCTTTGAAGCAGTGGATTACCATCATATTTTAAAACTTTTCCAGTTATTTCAATAGGATATGCTTTACTTCCATTTTTAAAATTACAAAGAGCTATTTGACTTCACTAAGCATAATATGTTTGTTGAAATCTACATCATTATAGTCATTTTAATTATTATATCATTATTCAAAAAGATTAAAATACTCTAGCTGATCAAAAATATTATTGCTATTATAATAAAAATGCCATTGATGGAGTTAATCCTATCATTTTTCAGATATATATACAGTATGTGTGTGTGTTACTTTCAATACTTATCTTCATTGTATATTTAATCCAACCAATCATTTGTAAATTTTCTTGTGAGTTGTTGAATTTTTGTCTTTAAAATTTATATTGATTACGAAGTTCTATATTCAATTTATTATTTTGCCAAATAAAGAATTTTATGTTTTCATTTAATCAAAACATAAATAATAAATCATTGTCAAAAAAATTATCATGAACTCAATAATAAAGATAGTTGCATCAGTAATACATTCCTTAAAATAACTTTCTGTCTTAATATCATGACGACTTTGAAACTCAATTTTAGGATTTAATAGCAATTTCTGAAATTTAGCATGTGATAGAAAAGTGAATATCAAGTTTCTTATTAATATGATTGCAATAACATCTGTTTTTTAATTCAATTCTCATTTTGATCTTGAAGGTACTATGATATAACAATCTTCTCTTGTAAATACTTGTATAATAAGAATTTAGATGTTATTATTTTCAATGTATTTATGTAACCAGGTCTCTTTATAGTAACTTTTCTATCTAAACAAAGTCAGTGTAATAATCATTCCATAAGTTGTGCAAAAATTCAATAGTAGCACACCAGGTGAGTTTATGGTGCAAAATAACATTATTTTCCCCAATTTTGGTCCAAAGTTTACTATTCCTACAAATTTTATATATTAAAATATCCAAAACAAATGGTACTGATATAATAATACTACAGAACAAAAGCTCTTTTTCTCTAAATCTAATAATGGAACAGTAGCTATTTATAAATAAATATGGCATTCTAACTCCAAGAAAAAAAACTATTACAATAATAAGTTTTGAAGATGACTATACAAACCAATATGTCAACCACAAATATGTCCATATAGAAAACACATTGGATTATTTTTCTATTTGCATATTTGCAAGACTGTCTTTTAACTTCTGTACAAAACTTTGCTTTTTAAAGTACTTCAACAAACATATCTAACTGTAGATCTCCAATATAGTTTATCCTCTGCCATATCTTCCCAATGGAAACAATCAACATTACACTTCTTTAGAATGTTTTTGGGTATCTTAGAACATAAACAGGGTCCACCTCTCTCATAAAAATCATGCTCAAATACATTTTAAAACACCTTTTAAATATTCTTCTATTATTTTATTAATTTTACACATCCAATACAGGGAAATTGTGATTTTACAGTAATGGAATCTATAGTATCACATTTAGCAAGTTGAAGAACATATTGATGGTGTTTTAAATTGTTACAAAGCAAACTTAACTTTTTTCATACCTTTATAATTGATCAATAGAATGTCCAAATTTCACTTCCATAACAGCCTTATATACATTCAATTTAATTGTAGTAGCTACTTCCCTGTGAGCATCAGTAACACATCAAAGTATGTGATTTACTCCAGCTTCTAAATTCATCTATCTGTTCATAGAAGTATAAATTATTTTAAAAGGATATACATTCTCAGGCTGATAACCAGCCAAGCAAAAAGTTGCTGAGAATTTTTTCTGTCACTGGGTAATAAAGAACTTGAGATTTTTGAATATTAATTATTAAACTAAATTAATATAGTCTGTAATTTATCTTTTCAATTGGCAAAAAGTAGCACAATCATCAGCATTCTATAAATCCAGAATCCGAGAAGATGAAGTTCTTGTTTTGATTCAAATTAAAAATGTCCCCATCAAGCTTATATTGTGTGATCCATGTTTCATTAAGCTAAAATTCCAAAAATGACTCCCATAAAAATTAAAAATAGTGGAGTACGTCTAGTCTTTGTTTAACTTTAGTTTTTAAATGCCTCAGATTTTCTATCTGTAATAATAATACTTCCTCTCATACCACCATGTAAACGTTTTGGTGGGTTGTAGATAATCAATTAATTTTACACAATGTCATAGATCTGTTTGATTAATTGAGTCAAATTCCCAATAAAAGCAATATATAAATCACTCTTTTGTTCCCAACATTTTTCTTACATTCACCTGGCAGTAAAATCTATGTCTATAATGCTTCTTGATTCTCTAAAATCACAATGATCATCTATTATTGAAATCAATCTAATTAATAAAATCATTAAAAGTAACTTTGCTGTAGTGGATAATAATATTCCACAATAATTACAGCAAAAACTGGAATGATAGAAGCATCTTTAAGATCTGATGGCACAATTTCATAAGTCCGCATATTCCAAAAAAATTTCAGTATTTTTGAAGCTAACATATCTTTCACAATACTTTTAAACTTTTCCAGGTGTTTTATCAGGAACTGCAGCTTTTCCATTTGTAAGATTATAAAGGGCTGTTTAACTTTGGATGTCTGTCAAAATCTAAATAAGTAGATAAAGCGGATAAACCATAAAAATTGTCATCTTAATTTTTATATCACTATTCAAAAGATTATCAAAATATTTGTGAGTCCCATTACTGAATTGAATAAGGCTATGATTCTGTTTCTTAGATTTGTATGATGCTTTTAGTACATAGAAAAAAAGATCTACAGTAGCCACATATAGTGTATCTCCTTAGTAGTTTTAATCCACCAATCATTTTCAAGCATTTTTGTCAGTCGTTGAACTTCTATCTTTAAATCATTACATTTTATTGTGAAGCTCGGTATTTAACTTATTATTTTTCCAAGCAGAAAATACTTCATATTTCCTTTTATTCAATTCTTTAATAATAAAATCATCAGAAAATCAGTCTTTTAATTTTTACTGTATCCAAGAATAGATTTACTTTTATCCATAACACACCCCTTAAAAAAATTCCATGCCTCAGTAAAACGATCATCTGATAATCCTGGAGGTCCAAATTATAATTTTACTATTTAATAGCTGCTGAAGTTTAATATATATAGAAGATATTTTAAAAGAATGAATATTAATTTTCTTGTGATCATTGGAATGATCTATTTTTAATGCAACTGTAATTTTGGTTTTGAAGCATACTAATCTATGTTCCATCTACAATATGCACTTGGAAATGCTTGTGTAATATAAACTTCTGTTAAAATTATGCCTTTACAGTGTGCTAATTCCATAATTTTGAACATAGATGCATGCATCCATCAATCTCTGAGTTTTGCAAAAATTCAAAATCAGACTAATTGAATTTACAGCACCAATACCAATATTTTTAACAACTTTTTCAAAGTCTTCTATTCATACCAACATGTTTATTAAAGTCTCTAAGAATAAAAATTTGATGATTTAATGGTATCCAACAAGGAATAAAGGTTTTCTTTTTCTGACTTTTCTGATTGGCTACAATTGTGTAAGCTAAATTTTAACACTGTTCGCCTTTCATCAATGCCACAAAAAATTCCAAGAATAGAAGGGACTAATTTAGATTTTATAGCAAATCCAATGCCATGCTTTTCACTAACTTTAATCATGTATCTGTTCTATTAAACTTCTCTTTGAAAGATAAGTTTCAAAGAGAGCAGCTATATTCTGACAGCTCCTTGGCCATAAAGGTTGTCCTCTATTTGACAAATAAAATTTGCACATTCCATGTATCTATATTTTAAAAAAATTAGATTTATAATACATATCCTTATTATTATTACTACTCTCTCTTGCTATTTTACAATTATTGATACTATTATTATTTCTATTGTTTTAATGAATAATCCATAAGACATGAAGATCTAGCAACACTGTGCAAAACAGGTTATTTTAGGCTATGTTTTCTATGTTCCTTCCACTTTCATGATAGGCAATGAGATTAGATTCCTAAATAAAGCTGCTAAACACATAACTTTCACTGACTGAAACTTATCTCAAATCCAATGCCAAATCAATTTGTAAATACTTCTGTAATATTAACATTAGACCTTATCTTTATCCTGACCTGCCCCTGACAAAATTAAATATAAAATGAGAAATATATATATATCACAGGATATCTATTAGGATATAAATTTTTTTCTAAGTTGAATCTTGTAAAAAAAAGTTGAATGATTTGTAACTTGGGGAAGGGAGTACATGTGATTTTAAAGTATCAGAGTTGTGTTCCAATCAAAGAACTTTCATTACCCTATTATTATATAATATTTTACAATGCAATTTAGTTGTTTTTTTTTTCATAATTTCATCATATTTCTCTTAATAACAGCATTAAGTGTATACATTATGTTTATTCTTAAAGAAAAGCTGAAGTAATTTTCATCTTACATCATTGTATAAATAGCATCATCTTATTAATAAAAATTACATCATAAATTTAAATATGTTTATTGTGCATTACATTTTGCATCTTATTGAAGTAAAGAGCTAAATAAAGTAAAAGTACTACCATTAATGATAATCATATGTTTTTTTTATCATAGCATAACTTTATTTTGGTCAGCAAGAACATACATAAATATGTCTATTATAGATCACTTAAAAAAGAACACTTGTTTTAAAATACATCTTCACCCAAAACAATGAGATTAATTGATTCCCCAAATGACCTGTAAATCAAAAACTTTGCACAAAAAATAATTATAATGAGTTCCTATTGGGGAAAAATTAATTTGTTAACTTAAAATTCAAAATATTTAAAAATCGACTAAAAAAATAAAGTTTAAATTGAAAAAAAATGTTAATGAATAAATATTTTACTAAACATATCAAAAAAAAAAAAAGTACTAACCTGTGGATAAATATACTGTATAAAAACATTGCAGTAGCTATAATCTTTTTTTTTTTTTAAAATATTTTTTTTTCATGTAGCCAGAGAATATTTCCTAAATTAAATTATAAAAATAAAAATTAGCTAACCACACAAAAAAAATTAATAGTGTATCTATTAAATTTTATTTTGGTGCACTTTATGTTCTGTTATCAAGGATTTATATTTTTATATTATTTAACTAATAAACTTTGAATTTTTTTTAATACTGTTAATTTTTTTTAAAAATCCAGTAAATTTATTTATTTTACATAAATGCACAATAAAAATTATATAAAGAAATGAAATGCACACTTGATTGCTGTAGTTTTAAAAATGTAAATGACTAAATCTATTCTTTTTTTTTTGCTGTTACTGTACTTTTTAAAGCTGCTATTGTCTTGAATAATCAAAAACAAATATTTGATTTAAAATTGATAAATGAATGATATTTTTAACTTATGTTTATTGATTTTTAATCATATAAAGTTGTAGCAACTGCATAATGCATGAAATCATTTTTTCTTCAAAATAACTTACAATTACAGTGATTATATTTTTTAATTATGAAAATCATATTTTTTGTTGCAGTCAAAATAATATTAGTAATAATTTTTATCCATAAAATTGATTGAGTGAATCCATCTTTATTGTTAAAAGGAGGTTGCCTTGACAACAGTTTGAAATTGTTAATTGTTACTGATATTGAGATTAGCTAAGTGTTTGACTAGTTTTTAATAATTTAAACTAATGTACAAATTTTAAAATTTAATATTAAAACACTTTGTTATTATATATGATCAAAGTATACTTTTGATTATTTATTGAAATGAATAAAACTGACACTTTTACTTGCTTTTGTAAATTTTTGTTTGTTTTGAATATGTCATTAATGAGAGCATTGGTTGTCTTGTAAGGACATTGAATGAAAATTAAATAAAATTCATTGATTGTATTTTAATTCTATAATATTGTATAATGTATAAACTCTATACTATATATTTTTTACATGAATGTCACCATTTTATATCTAGTCACTATTCCATGATGTCAACAATCCTACAAAATAGTTGTTTTTTTTTAAATGTTTCAATTTTTTTTAATAGATTGTTGTAATGAATAATCAATTGCAAATCCAAGTAATGGATGCAAAGTGATGTTTGTTGTGAGATGAATCCTTGCTAATTAAAATAAAAGGTAGCTTTTAAAAAAGTATATATTTTAGTATATTTGTGGGATTGGACTAAATGTACATAATTGTACTTACATTTTAAAAAAAATAAATACTGAGGACTAAACAAAATATTGAAAATATCTGCCATATTTTTGATATGTAGTATAGAAGCATAGAAATAAAAATACATTACATGCTAATAGACATTGACATATATATATTTCTACAAAAAGAATTCTTAAAAGATAGTAATAAATAATAGAAAAAAAGTTGATGTCAATTTCATAAATCTGGCTGTAAAAAATATAAATGTTATTGCTTGATAGAGGGAATTTAAGCATCTAAAACTGTTGAGATGATTACTGCATTCATGAAAAATAAAAAAATTATCAAAACCACAATCAAAAATATCAAAGTCATGATACACTTAAACATATCAAAATAATTTTCACGCGCAAATATTTATGATCAAATTATCATTTCGGAATTTTATTTTACAAATGATACAGCAAAATACCTGCTTCTGATGCCAAATCCAAATAAGCACTAAAATGAGATATGTTAAATATAAATGCCCTCCCCTGTATTTGCCTCAAATGTGATTGGCCAAGTTCAATTTCATTTCGGAGTCACTATTTTAATTTAAATGTTATGGTGCACAAATGGAGTGTGATAAGCATAAACTTAAAAATTAGTATCGAAATTTAGATACTCTAACACTGTGTATAATTTCCTGTTCTGCAATCAATTTTAACATTTATTTTAATTAAATGCTTGCTATATTCTTGTAAAAAAAAAAAAATGCGTATAAAAAAAAAAAAAAACACTTGGCAGCGGTGGGATTCGAACCCACGCCTGGAGACCAGACTGGTGCCTTAAACCAGCGCCTTGGACCGCTCGGCCACGCTACCTTGCGATGGTTAGCTTGTAAAAATATTCTGATATTTAGTAAACTACTTTTTTGAATTAAGAAGTTAGGAAAAAAATCAAAAGATGTTATAATACTGTAGTTGATTCTTTCTTTATTTATGATTAGTTAATTATTAAAAAAAATAATTTGCTATTCGATTTTGAAATAAATTTCTCGAACGGAAATCATTTTTATTTTAAAACTTTCGTGTTAATTAATGATAAGTATGTAAACAGTTTAATAAACTTAACACTTAAAAAAAATATTTGATCCGATATTTATATAATAATAATAATGATGAAAGACATATACACTGTATTCTTAATTATGATTTCATTTATGATTAAATATTTCATATTAATTTCATTTAGTACAAAATGTATGAGTTGTTTTTTTTTCTTCATGAAAATCATTTTTAATACTTTTTTTTACTAAAAATATTTTTTCCGCGGTACAGTAATTGCTGCTGTATTTTTATTATCTCATCTATTAAAAATTTTGCGCACTTTTAAGTTTCCTAATACTTCTAACGTTTTATGTCTCCATTTAACTTTTTACGCTCATAGTTTTAATTTTCATAATTTTTTCCTTGAAAGTCATTATATATTTAATTCTAAAATAATATTTATATTTCCAAAAACTTCATGATCATTATTTGTTTACTAGATACAAATTTTTTTTTAATATTTTGTTAATATGTCGATAGATGTTAGTAATGGTCTAGAAAAAGTTCTAATAAAAGCTGAAAATATAGAAAAGCTAAATCTGACTGATTTTCGTTATACTTTATGTAATATTCCTGGACATGGAGCTCGTTTAGAAGATTTTGAATTGCAGTTTGCTGGGTGTGCTTGCGTTGATTTATGTTCGCTTTCTAACTGTCCGTGTCTTAACCGCTTCGGACCATCCTATGATAACTATGGATCTCTTTTATGTCACATTTCTGAAAGCGATATTCAAAAGCCAATTTACGAATGCAACAGTAAATGTCTTTGTACAACCCAGTGTTCAAATCGTTTGACGCAAAACGGTTTGAAAATTAAACTACAATTGTTTTTCGATCCTTTAAAAGGAGTTTGTGTTAGAACCCTTCAATTTATTTCAAAAAACATTTTTGTTTGTGAATACGCAGGAGAAATATTGAGTTATGAAAAAGCAAAAGAAAGAAGTAAAAAATTAAAATTTACTGATAAAAATTACTTAATAGTATTAAAAGAACATATTTCTAATGGACAGATATTAAGGACCCATGTTGACCCCACGTATATTGGCAACGTTGGACGTTTTTTAAATCATTCTTGTGATCCTAATTTATTTATGATTCCTGTAAGAATAGATAATGATATTCCAAAATTAGCTCTTTTTGCAAAAAGAGACATTGAAGTTGATGAAGAATTGAGTTTTAATTATTCGGACGACTATTCTAACAAATCTAGTAATGTTGAAAGGAAACTTTGTTACTGTAATTCTGTGAAGTGTAAAAAATATTTACCCTTTGATCATGACTTATATGATGACTAAATTTTTTTTTTTAAGAACAACTTCTGGTTTGTTTGTTTTTAAATAAAAAAGTTATACATATTTTAAAAATCACTGCATGGTTATTTATAAAATGTACATGTTATTGTGATTTATATTTGAATAAAATTTAACAAATTTTAAAGTTATAATACTTGTTTTTATAAATACTGTCAGTTAATTTTTTGGGAAGGGGAATTAAATGTTTATAAAAATTAAGTCAAACTTATTGTTTATAAATTCTTCAGTTTTATAAATATTTTGTTGCGATTATTAGCAATTGTTTTAATAAAAACTTTCTTGTCATTAATGTTAATTTTGATAGATGACCTTGCCCTGTAGTATTTCAGGCATAATTTTTAAATCTATTTAATATTGAAAAGAATGTTTTTAACAATACACTTGTAAAATCTAAATGACAGTAGCCTTCATAATTACAGTAAAGTCGGGATATATACTTCATCAGTATAATCTACTTCAGAATGCCATTTATGATCATGTTTATTAATAATATTTCTTTTGCTTACATTGAAAGCACAATTTTATTTTTTGTTTTATTATCTGTTTTATGAAATTTAAGAACATTAATAAAGTTGTTATGGATTTAAAAACATCAAACTAACTTAATTAAGCATAGTCTTCTGATTACAAAACTGCTATTATGAAAAATTATTGAAGAAAAACAATATCAGTCATTTAATTATGATGAAAGTCAGAATTTCACTATTCTTTTTATTTAAAAAAATAAAGACATGATATTGGGTTGTTGTTTTTTTTTTTTGAGTGAATGTGAATTAGTAACATACATTAAATATATGTGTTAATGTGTCCCACTTCTGTGTTATATATATTTTGAAAAATACTGCATACTTAACAGTTCAATAAAAAGTATGTATTCTATTGTAATTAAAACTTATCAATAAAACATGAATTATATATTGTTTATGATGTACATAAATAGGGCCTGAACAAAATATTGTGGCTCCATTATACTTAACAATTGCATCATATCAATATAGTTGCCTCCTTTGCAAAACTAATTTTCATGATTATGGATCACTAATTCACATATTCCCTTATGATATAGAAACCAATTCAACATTCCAATATTTTTCAATTTTTTTGTAACCTTTTTTATTTTGAATTGAAATATTTGTATGTTTATAACTTAGTTAATATGGACTAAATAAAATATTGTAAATGAAATCATCACTTTCAGATGATTTAACACTTCCCTTTTAAACAAACTATTAAAGCATAGTAATTAAAACTAATTGAATTCTATACTTATATTTGATAACAAAATGATTTATTTGCTTTTATATCTTATTAATGAAAATATTTTGTCATAATATCTAATATTGAAATGCTAAATTTAAATTTGTTTTTCTAATATCATTACTTGTTTATCAATAAAATTAAGAGATCCAAATAACGCCAATAATCATTAATGTATATCAATAAATTTATTTAAAAAATACACTGTCATTAAAAAGTATACACAGTATCAGCTGAAGGGCAGGCAGATTGAAATATTGTAATAAAAATATTGGCAATACCAAGTTTATTATATCATGTAATTATCTTTGAACTATTGTCATGTAATGTTAGTATATTTCTTATTTTAATGTGTATTTCATTCAAAATTTGTTTCCACAAGATAAAATGGTGCATAGGTTTTTATATACATCTTTGAACTACTATCATATGGGATTCAAGCAAACAATGGTATAACTTCATATTACAGTGTGTATTGCCCAGCACGGTTTGGCTAGGGTTTCCAACTTGCAATTGGGAGGTCCTAGGATCGATTCTGGCACTCATTAGCAGTTATACATATAGCTAAGAAAAACAATGTTTAATGATAGAAAACATTATAGAAGCATTTTACTTGGAAGGTATTGGAAAATGGATCAACTAGGATAAACAAATGCTTGATTTTGTAAGTTTTTTATTAAAACAAAGTTAAGAAAACTTATAAAATATAATAGATATAAAAACGTTTTTTTTTTTAAAAAAAAAAAAAAATTATAATTATATTTGGGGAATAGGAAAGCATCGCTTCAGTAGATAGTGCATCACTGAGAAGTTGAAAAGTTCTATGATATTCCAGGACAAATATGTAAAGAATATTTAAGATCTGTAGAGCATGAAGCTTACCAGATAAATCTTATACCAATGATCAAAGAAAAAACTAATCCATAAGAAATAAAATGCCATATTTCTAATGCTTGAAAATAATTTATTTAGAAAGGAAAAAAAGTCCACGGCAGTAAGTATAATAAATAAAAATATTTAGCAACCAATTCAGAATGATCTCATTTCATATATTGCATAACACAGAGAAAGATTTCACTTACAGGAAAAATAATGCATGTTTAGGAAACTAAAAATAAATCTACAGCAATAAGCATAATAAATAATATATATATATACTAAACAAAAAATTAAATGTTTTAACAAGTACAGCAATACTTAAAAAAAGTGACATCAATTATTTTAATTTTTTTTTTACTGCTTTTTTTTTATTATTATGCAAAATATGAAACAAAACCTAGTCATTCTAAGTTGTTTTGATTTCTAAATGTACTATTTTCAAGTTGTTATTTATTATATTTACAGCAACAAATTTTACTCTTTATTGATTAGTTGTGTTTTTTTTTTTTCTTTGGTCATTGACATATGAACCAACGTGGTGGATAATAAGAGAATAGCCAAAATAGTTTTTAATTGGATTATAAATAAAGGGCAGGCAACAAGATGGGTGAGAAAGGTGGGGTACAGTATGCAAAAGATTTGGATAAAGACTTTATGTCAGTATACTTATACAAAAGATGGAATGATTGTGTTAGGAGAATTGTTGAATCTTGTAGTGGCAATGAATAAGATAGAAGAATTAGATGCATTAATAAAAAATAGGGAGTTGAAGAATTAGAGAACTAGTATGGAGAGTAGAAAGTGCTTAAATATATATAGAAGTCAACAGAATATTGGGTATGTGTTAATTTATGATAATAGCGAAGAAAGTAATTTATTGTTTAAGGCTCAAACAGGATCTTTAGCAACAAGGGAATATGCACATAAATGGAAAAATATGAGTGATTTAGTCTGCAAGTTATGTATAGAAAATATTAGGCATCTGTTAATTGAATGTAAATGTCTACAAGCAGAAAGAATACAAATAATGAAATTGTGGGAAAATAAATATAAACAAAGTGATTGTATAGAAAATGGGTTCTTGGTTTTTATGCTGGGTTTGGAAAAAGATAAGGGGGATTTAGATGTAAAGGCCATAGAGTTGACAAACATTATGTTGTGGAAATGGGATGGAGCAAGATAGAAAAAAATATAAGAAAAATAGGGTGGACAGTGGGAAGGTAAGGTGACTAAGAAGTTTCTCTGGGCATAGTGGCTGAGAGATTTCTAACTACGAGAAAGAAGAAGCCACAGTGCATCACAACATCTTTACTGTTTTATCAGTTCATGTAACCATAGGAAATTGTGGCTATCTATACAAATGTCCATTTATTTATCATAAAGAAATGAGTGTTGGTTACTTGATCATTCTGGAAGAAAAATGACGTACCTATAGATTCTTCGTCTGTATTATGAATTATTATTTAACATTGTTATTACAAAAAAATATGGATTTCTTGGGGAAAAACTGTTATAAGTCTTGTTATTAATAATAATAATAAATGGACTTAAATCCTTTCTATTAGCTCATTGAGAAAATAAAATATAGCAGTATCATAAGACCTAATATATTAATTTATAAATACCGCAGTAGTCACTAATATACAAGATGTCTTGTAAATTGAGAATCATGTGATTATATTTTTATAGAATGATATACCTAAACAAAAGAATTCTGATAATTTTATTTATAAAAAATTTAAATCAGAGAACAACACTTTTATAGCTTTCATGCAAAATATAACAAGTAATTATGAAGAAACATCTAAATTTTTGTTTGAATGACCATGTTATTAGAGGCTACTAGTTACTTAAGTTACTTGCAAGCATTTCTTTCTAATATTTTAAGTGAGATTGAAGAATTCTCAAAATATTTTCAGCAAGGTGACTCTGCTTCTGAGTAAGGAAATTTTTGAAATATCAGTTTTTTCATTATTGAATAGGATGTCAAAATATCATTAGAAGAATCATTGAAAAACCATGATGTCACATTTTAAGACCATTTGAAACTACCAGTAAACGGGGGGAAATGACAGTGTTGAATATTTGTATCGCTGGATTGTATGACAAATTTAATCTTGTACATTGTAAATGATGGTAGACATTGATCAAGTTTTGTAAATAATAAATTTTTTAAGAGATTACTAATCATGTATTTATTGAATATATACTGCAATGGTAGCATATTTGTCTGCCATGCCTATGATTTTCAATTATCACTAATTATATTTTAAGAATATAATATTTTTAATCAGTCAGCATTAATCATTAAGTGGGTATGTAATCATTCTTAGCAGATATTAAAACGAGAATAGAAAACAGCTCAAATTCTCATCATCTAGCATTAAGAAAACTGAATGAATACTAACTACCTTCTTCATTATTTTTTTGTAAAGGTTTCTATACTGCAGTGGACTATTTATATATATATAAAAAAGACTGTTTTTCATAAATATATTGCAACCCACAGAAGTGAATGGCTAAATAGGGAATAAGCCTAAGGATGATAAATGTAAAAAGTAAGATAAGGTAGAAAGATTAAGTCACTGCAGGGTTTAATATAGCACAGAATGAGCTAAATATATCCAAATATAAAATAGGATCACATGGAAGGAAGTAATGGATGACTCAAATTTTATATAAATATACAAAAAAAAAATACAATTTAAGAAAATTGCGAGCTATAAGGAATTATAGAGTATATATAGATAATCATATGAATTAAAGAAAGAATGGAATAAGGATTAGAACAAACCAATAAAATCTGCAAGTAGAAAATCAAGATTCACAAAACCTACAGAAAATTGAAAAACTATGACCAATGGTCAACATATGCATCACATGATCACCATTTCTTATGCTTACACAAGCTGTTGAAACTAATAAATCCTCCATACAATACTGCAGTCCAGTGCAAACCATAGTGGTCAATGAATGCAAGAAGGTTTTTACATATCCTAGACTACATTCTAGCTTGTATCTTACTTCAGTGAGAGTCTTGTATCTGAGAGCCCTGCATCTAGATCTTAGAATCTAATGCAACCCTTTAGCAGCCACTTTTTAGATAACTCTAAAGCTACAAATCCCAAATGAAAACAGATGTTTTCAATCCAAGTATTAGATAGGGATATTATTCAAAAATTCTTGCATTCATTGATTAATATGACTTGTGATAGGTGGCATTATTGTGTGGAAAATTTGTGGTCAACATATAACAATAAAACTTGCAGATATTTGAAAATAAAGTCAAGATTTGAATAATAAAATAGATAATAATGATCAAGAGATGCACAAAATAAACATAAAGATGATTGATAAACATCAAAAATAATTTATTATGCTGTCATTAAATGTTTCAGAAAAAACTGTAGAACATAAATTTTTTAGAAATAAATAATGTAAGATTTTTAAATAAAGACTTTCAAACTAAAATAATGTTACTTTGAGGATTTTACACATAAGGCAAAGTATGTGGAAGTACCCGAATGTGATGCAGAAACAAATTGTTGGAAAACTGCTCTAATTACTGTAGAAAAATGTATTTCATCTAAACAACAGGTGAAGCTTGAAGAAAAGTTAAAGAGAAGAAAAATGTTTTTAGAAGATATTTGTAAAAAGTGATTAAAATATGATCATAGCAGAATTAAAAATCGAATTCAAGAGAAAGAAAAACATTACTCCTAGATAGCAATATTTATTTTTTAATAACCAACCAAGATATCAAAAACTTGTTAGGATATAATATTTTCAAAGAGTTTACTAGTAACTCAATGTTATATCTCTGGAATGAAATACAGCTAGATAAGGATGACATTATTAATTAGTAGCTAGCCAGATGAAAAATTAATGCCAAAAATGAATGGTCACACTCGGAAAAACAAGCCTTATGATGATTGAAATGTTTAAGATAAAAATAGTCTAAAAAAATGGAAATGATTACGGCAATTTTCTAATACATTACAATTCAGAAAATGAAAGTTTTATTTTTTGATTTATATATATATATATTCCTTTGGAATATATTTCATTGAGAAAGAAATTTTATTGATGTAAAAGTATGAATTCATTAATATTTTTAAATAGTGAGTTATTATTATTATTTGAAAAATATATATTCTTTTACAAATAAAAATTGATTTTATTAAAAGATAATATAAAAAGAAATTCAAGTATTTAATTTAAAAATATTAACTTTCAACAATTGACAATTATCTGTTTTAAATGTACCTTTAAATAGACAAGCATTATTTATGGTTCTATTGGAAAGTAGCCAAGAATAATTTCTTATCAAGAAAACTTTTGATCATGTGAACAAAGTCATAGGCTGCTGAATTTTAAAAAGGAAAACGTATTATAAACTCTCCAAAATGAACCTGTAAATAAAGTTTTTATCCCAAAAATTTGGGAACCAAGACTCAATTGGATAGACTACTTCATATTTTCATATATCACAAATAGGATTACTTCATCATTAACTGCTGCAAAAAATAATTTTTTTACATCTTCATCATCATCATTGTCAACATTATCATTCCACTGCAGGATAAAAATCTCTCCAAGTTCAATCCATATTCTCCAATCTCTAGCCTTTCTTCTCCACATCACCCCAGCACAGTTTTTTATTTCATCTATCCATCTCACATGTGGTCTCTTTCTGGGTCTTTTGCAATCTCTTGGAATCCAATTTAAGATTTCAATTGTCCATCTATTATCATTTCTTCTAGCAATATGTCCAGCCAACTCCAGTCTTTTAATTCTTTCAATAATGTCAGGAACATCAGTTTGTTCTCTTACCTATGTATTGTGTATCCAATCTCTTTTTGTTACTCCTAATATGCATCTCTCCATACTTGTTTGAGTGGTGTGAAGATTCTGTATTACTCTTAAGTGTCCAAGTCTCAGATCCATAAGTAAGAACTCATAGAATACATTTATTAAAAAGCTTCCTTTTCAAACACATAGGCATATTTTATTTTAATATTAAGTTATTTCTACCAAAAGGACTCCAACCAAATTTAATTCTATGATTAATTTCATCCATGGTGTTTCCATTTGTAATAATAATCTGATGAAGGTATTTGTAGTTGTTAACTTCTTCTAACTCATCGGAATCAATCTTTCATCTTTTGAGAAAATCCATTGAACATTACTTTAATCTTTTTAACATTTACTTCTAATCCTACTTTAAATAATTTCATAACATTTCCTGGAGCTATAAAGCATTATTTAGAAAAACAACTACATCATCTGTAAAATCTAAATGACTTAAATAATTTCCATTTACTTTTACCCCTTTAGCTTCCCATTTTAATCCACAAAATATTTCTTCTAGCACTACTGTAACAAGATTTGGAGATATGGAGTCACCCTGTGATACACCCTGCTCAATGTTAACCTTCCTAGTATCATTATATAAACTAATTGTTACTATTGCATTTTTATAAATGTTCTGGGTCTATACCTTGATGATTCAATGCTTTAATCACTGAAGAAATGCTTATAGAATCAAATATCTTTTTATATTGCCAAATCCAAAGCATAATGGCAACTCATATTCATTGGTTCTATCTATAACTTCTCTCAATACTGGGATATGATCTACTGTACTAAAATTACTTTTACATCCAGCTTGTTCTTTTAGTTGGTTGAAATCCAATGTTCTCTGTAGACGAGTTGTACTTATCTTGGTAAAAATTTTGTATAAAACTGATAGATCTGTAATTTCTTATATCTTCTTTATCACCTTTTTAAAATATTAATACTGCATTATTTCAATCATCTGGTACATATTTATCATTTAGACATTTGGTATATAACTTTGCCAAAATATTTCTATTTCTTCACCTGTTTCTTTTAGTATATTGATTATGATTCCATCATTTCTGGAGCTTTCCCCTTCATTTAAAATCCTGGGCAATTCAGAAGATATAATAGATGTAGGAAATACTTGTTTTTTATTATATAATTCTCGATAGAACTCTTCTACCCATTTCATCATGTCATCTCTCTTTTTAGTAATAGTTTCATTATTTTTCTTATTGCAGATATGTTTCCTACCATTACCAAAATATTGTTTTATACTCTTGAGACTTTTATTTTCTTCTACAGCTTTCTTTGTTAGTTCACAATTATACTTTCTTATATCATTATCAAATCTTTTTCATACCATTTTACAAAATTTAAAATATTCAATCCTTCTTAGTGCATCATTTTTATATATCTTCATTTTCCTTCTTTTCTTCATAAATTCTCTAGTCTCAGTACAAATTTTATTGGTCAATAGCTACATTTTTCTACTAGCTATCTTTGTTGTGGTTTTTAAAACTGTATCAGTTATTTTTCTATTAATTTCATTTAAATCTGAATCATGTTCAAAATCTACTCATACTTGAAAACGATTTGCAAGTTCTAATTTAAATTCGTTAGAATGTTTCTGACGATTAGGAATATCAACTGTAAATATTGCTTTTCTTAGTGATTTTTATCTCTCTAGTTTTGCATTAACATATATCTTACATCTTACTAATCAATGATCACTTCCTGTGTTGAATTTATTAAGGACATTACAGTCTTGAAATAGGTATTTTCTGTTAGTCAAAATATAATAAAATTCTGCTGTACCATTTGGATGCTTTCATGTCCATTTCCTCATAACATTTTTCTCAAAAAAAGAATTCATACTATAAAGTTTTTCTTTTTCTGCAAATTCCACAAGTCTATGTCCTCTCTCATTTCTATTATCATAACCATATTTACCTACAGCACTTTCATCTGTTTGCCAATTCTAGCATTAAAGTCTCCCATAATAATTTTAAAATGTTTAGTCTGATCAAAAGTCTTTTGGACAAAAATCTACTATTTCATCACTAAAATGTTTAGTCTGATCAAAAGCTTTTTGTACATCCTTATAAAAATCTACTACTTCATCACTATGAGAACTTGTTGGACATTGAAACGTAAACCCTCCAATCCCTTTCAGTTTCACCATCAACCTAATGACCTACTCATCTGAACTAGTTTCGAACCTATCTTAAATGTAGAAATGTCATATGTAAAAATGTTATATATAAGTCGAGCGGGAAAACTTTGCTACAATGGCCGCTTGAATGGCATCATCCATTTACTTACGAAAACACGCTATAATTAGACAGGTTTGATAAAATTATAGCGGAGAAATGCTCATAAATTATTATAAAATGTTTTATAAATTTTCAGTCAATTTTTAATTATATTCGCTATAATATTCGTATGTGGATGGATAATTTAAACCTTGGAATAGCGGCAAAATGATTTATATATATATATTTAAGTTAAAATAAAAAAGATATACTATAATGTAAAATGTTTTCTTTAAAATATATTTAACGGCTTTCTGATTTAATGTTTTACATATATAATTGAAACTAAAGTATTTTCTTTAAATTTGCTTTTTTTTAAACAAATAATTTGGTAAAAACAAATATGTTAAAAGTTATTTATTTCAGTAAAATAAAAATCCGTTTATAATTAAAAATGAGAATTTTGTGTAAACAAGAAATCAATTAGTGACGCACCCGGGTAAAAAGTAAAATCTAGTTTACTGATTGATTTTTGTTAGCACAAAAGACTTTATCATTAAATCAGAATACCGTTCTTTCTGCTAGGCCTTAACATTCTATAACACCTAAAAAGGAATTTAATTAATGAAACTGAATCAAATTATATAATTTATATGTTTTAATAATTTTTTAAAGTAAATTAAATATAACACCTCGGAGATGTTATCTGTTGCAGAAATTGGATTATATTATTTTATTTAATTAAAAGTCAATTGGTCCCGAGGCAAACGAAATTCCAAAAAGGTGTTAAGGTTTAGTAGAAATGGATAAATAGGCCTTATTTTAAGCGGGAAGATAGACTCCATCTTGCTGTTGAAGAGCTATTATTATCCAAGTTATAAATTGTTTAATTTTACCATGTCTGGCTAAAGTCAGGCACATTTTTGCTGCCGTTCCCGTGAAGGAACGCCGAGTTCAATCCATCAAATGCCAAAGCAACAACCAACAAGCTTACACCAAATAAAAGATGTCATAAGCCACTAAAAGGGAATTGCCGTTGTTCCAACAGCATTTTAAATCGTCTCGCAACTGAATAAGAACATGCCATAAGTCGCCAAAGAACTCACCTTCGTTCCAGCTCGAATATCTCCAGTTCAGCTATAGGAGAACTGTTTTAATATTATTTAAAATCGCAGAGCTCTGTGCGAATTTCAACAACAATCATTATTTCTTCAAAATCAGGTTAGCTAACCATATTATTGTAATTTCTTTCTAAATTATTTTCCAAATAATATTGTAAATTCTCTAAAATGAAATACTTTTGCAAATTTCTTTATTAATTCAATATTGTAAACTCTGTCTAAATAGTATTTGAAATCTATAAATGAAATATTTTTGCTAAATTTCTTTGTTAATTAATATTTTGCTATATAATTTAATCACTGCAGTTATATTTTGCTTTTCTTTTGCTTATTTTTAATTATTGTTAATTATGCCTATGTTTCGAAACAGCGTGCATTTAATTACCAATATGTTTTTTAAAAAGATATTTAAAATCTCCATATTATTATTTATATAGCGTCATTTCGTGCGCTGTTTCGAAACCCAAATTCATATTTTTGTCATTTAGTAAATTAATTAATATAAATATAAAATGTGGCTTTTCAACCTTTATTTATTATGTTACTAAAGATTAAATTAGCCTGGAGTGCAATCATAAGTATATTTTTTTAGTTAAATATTTGTAAGTCCCCTATTAAATATACTTCTCCCCCTTTTAAAAGTTTAGTAGTTATAGATAACTAAAGAGATTGAACGGGATAAAGTAAAGTTTGTATCTATATATTCCTGTCAGTAGCATATCGTATTTCCCATGCTACAGAAGAGTTGGCTCTTTTGATCAAGCTGATGATCTAGTGTTCATTTAATATATGATCTTTAATTTATAATATCCTTCGGCTAGGCGGATGTGGGATTTATTATTTTCTCGTTGTGCTGTTCTTTTTGATATATATATAAGATGGAGCCCTGGTAAGTCCAGCCCATCTTCTCTTATGGGTAGTGCAGTAGCGAAGTCTGAACTACGGGCCAGATTAGCACGTAAGTCCCCCGCCTCTGAACCAAATAAAGGTTTCCCATTAGCAGCATGACGACCAGTTATTGGGTAAACCGTTGTTTGTCACAAAAACCCTAAAACTATTCTTCCATCTGCAGAGCCACTTTATTATTATACTTTACTTGTGCCTAGCATATTAGTAAAATCGTTATAGCCAACTCTTCCCTCCCTAATATGCAGTCTTCGGCGTTGATCCGAAGCAATCTTGAAAACCCGTTCGATCTTAAGCTATCTGGGATGCTTTATAAGCCCATGTTAATATATAAATTGATTATAGTCAGATGTATTAAGTTTCACTCCAGACTTGGTTTGATTTTACATAAAAGAGCCACTCGAACTGATTATAAAAGGACATAACAAATAAGTTAATGTAGTGATTAGTTGTATAGCAGGATATTTGGCTCCATTAAATCATAGCCACAAACCTATTTGCCAACATCAATTATTGTTCAAATAGTCTAGAGAATGTTACTTTATAAATGAAATGCCTGTGTACATTTGCCAACAACAATTGTCAATAAATATATTTTAATTCATCATATATCAGTTTCTGTCTCATTATTAAATCAATCCAATTCACTAATTGCCCATAAGTATTCATTAGTAAAGCCCCTATTATTTAAATATGTTAGATTTTATCTGTGGAATGTCTAGTATTTAAGTTGGTTATATATATGTTTAAGTCCATGAGTCTTATTGTTTTCTCCGATTTGCTAGTGGGCCGGATGAAGAATTAAATTTCGTGTGCTACCATTGTTATGTTATCCATTGGGTGTTAGATCTGGTGCTTGGAGAGTGGGTTCGAATCCAGGCTGGTCCCTGACCTAAATCTCGGGCTTGACTGGGTTTGAAGTACATTTTGTGAGTTCCAGCTCGTGTTAGATGGATAAGCATGTTTTGACTGGCACAACATAAACCTAAAATATCTGCATTTGGTATCTGCTATTAAGTTGAATAATTAATCTTGCCACTCTGTTCGATACACTATCAATCTCCACAAAGTTGTTCTTCCACTTTTTATTTATAATGAATCCTACTCCACTTATACTTCCAATATTTGTACCTTTGTAATAGAATACATGTCCACTTTTTAAATCAATTATCTCTTCACCTTTTCTTCTAACTTCACAAAATCCAATAATATCACAATTAATAGGAGATAGTTCTTCTTTCAATTTTTCTTCACTTGAAAGTGATCTGTAGTTGTACACACCTAAATAAAAAGTCATCAACAAATGGCAGCCTGGATCTGCAATCAGATGATTCTTAGCACCCACTGCTTTAGGCCATCAACTGGTGCCTTCACTGATGGCTTTACACCTTCTGAAAATAAGGACCATGATTTATTTTTGTTTGTCATAATTGTATATATCTATTAGATAAACAAAAATTCATTTATACATACATTTATTCTGTTTTATCAGACATCTGAGAAGAAAGACCATGGTGTTTTTGGATCTTAAACTCAGAGATAAAAAAGTCAATAAATTTTTTATGCTGGCTAATGTGTGTTAGTGAGCAGTCATCCATGTTCATAGACTATATGAATAATCACATAGCAATAATAGCTTTGCCCAGCTTGGTTCTTTTAAGACTTCTAAGAAAAATCAAAGGGTCTCCTTTCAATTAACGGCAAACTTCTTTCCTCAGCCTTGTACAACTTATTTAGGCCTATATTTTATATTTCAAATGAAGCGCCATAATGAAGAGATTGTCTGTTATATTTATTAATTTTCAGAACAACATTTAAGTTTATTTATTGGTAAATGCATTAAAGTGATAAAACAGTTTATAAGTCTCTATTAAATATTTTGTTTAATTTATAATGAATCATTTTTTTATATAAGTAATTTTATGCTGCTATTAATTAGTTTAAATTGTCAATTCTTAACTATTGGATTGATCACTATATGTATCACTATCAAAGCTATATGCAAATAATATTTTTATTTAAGTATAATGGTCAAAATAACACAAGTAATAAATTATAATTTATTTTATAGACATTATATTTCAATACAGATTATGAATTGTATAATTTCAAAACAAAGCAAAACTCTCCATATAGTAGTGCCATCTTGTGCTAACAAGAGCAATCAATGGATGCCAGAAAATTTGTGCATAAAATTTCTATCTAGTGTCTACTCATCCAATATTCCCAGACTAGTAAGGTGGCACTACTATATGGAGAGTTATGCTTTGTTTTGAATTGTTTAATAACAATTATGTGCTAGTATGAGATAGTGATCATATGAATTATATAATTTGTGTTATTTGATTTATTTTGTGTATGTGGGATTCGACTGAAACTGTTTGTATTTGCAACTGAGATATCATTGACATGTTTAGCTTGATATTATTTGTTAGTTCCAATTATAAATTTCTACGGCTTCATTTTGCAATGATTTCGTTTTTATAGTGATTGTTTTCTTAAGCATGGTTAATATTTATATTTTTTATAAATAATATGGCAATAATGAATAATTAAATATTTTATATATAAAATTCTGAAATAGTTATAACAAGCAATTCACTCATTGCTTAAATTTATAGCCCTCAGTGTATAGGATATTATTGTAATACTAGATAATGAGATAAGTTTGGTTTGTTTTGGCAATGTCTCACATTGTTGATCATATATGTGTTTGCTGATTTTTATGTATTAATTTAGATATTGGTAACTATTACAATGATATTATTTTATTTAATAAGTTATTTGCTTTCTTTTATTACTACTACTTGAATTATAACATACAAAATATTGATATGCCAAATTAATAGGTGTTCCAAATGTAACTCATGCTATTGGAAAGAAATCTAGATATATTATCTAGTGGCACCTTCTAGTAAAGTTACATATGGAACTATTTATCCATTATGATATAAATTTCAAGCTATATATATAGACATGGCTAAATGTTTTAATCCTAATGACTTGTTTTACAAATCTTATTATGACATAACTTCGTTTTAAAAAATAAAAACATTACTGAATCTGATAACATCCACTATAACTGTGATACCTAAACTTGAAAGTGGCAAATCACTCTGGTAGAATTTTTATATCAAAGTAAATAAAAAAATAAGAGATCAAGTAACTATAAAATCATGAATGATAGGAAATTCTGATATGGAAGGGTACTATCTATCCTTTATAAGACATACAGCAAAACTTAAATTCAAACACGACTATATATCTGAGAATAGACTATCATGTAGATTAATTCCAAGCACCCCTGAGTATTAAAAAAAACAGGTATAGAAAGAAAAATATGTACAAGTTCATTATTTTTCAAAAATAATAGGTGGAGCTGCTACTAGAAAGACACTTGCCTCACAGCTATCATAAAAAGGATTTAAAAGTTAGCTTTGCTGCAGTTATAAATATTCTTATATGTATTTGTCCCTTTAAAGAACACTCTTTTCTGTTTATGTGTTTTTTTTTCATTCATAATTCTCAATTTTAGGGTATTTTTATCATTATTTCCCTATATCTACCCTGTGTTCATTTATAATTGACAACCATTTTCCCCACTGTTTGATGGGTAGTTTGACTGTTTTATGGATTATAGAGGGTTTTGTTCCCTCTTAGACTATTCAATTCATCTCCATTTTTTCTATCACAAAACTTTTTATTAAGATTTTTGTTTTGTTCCAGTTATTTAGGTCATTTCTAATGATCTATTTTTTCATACCCCCCTCTTGGGTAATAAACTGCTTAAAATTCCACTCAATTTGTGCATTAGCCAATTAAAATTAATAATCTCTCTAGGGTGGATTTGTTTCAGATTTTAAATCAAATTCTTTAGTTTTCCACTTCAAAAATTGTTTTGTTTGTATAATTTTTAATTCTTCCATACGGTTTAAAGATGGCCGCCGCCCCTAGCGGCAAAAATGTGCAAAAACCTAATTTACAACAACAAAGACCATCAGTACTTCCAAAAATTTTATCCAAATTAAAATTTCAAACAAAACTCAACTAAAGACACCATCACCATAGAATGTAATTCAAGGTCTCCATCTCCTTGCCCTCTGGATTTTCCTCCTTTACAGGCTGAGACTTGCCCTATCAAATGTAAAAAGCAATCCAAAAAAAACAATCCAACCAATCACAATATTGCTCCAAGTTTATCTGGGAACACTAAAAATTCCTCATCTACTGGGGGGAGGGATCAGCCTGTTACATCTAAACATAATTCAGAAACCTCCTCATTCATCTCTGAAACCTCTAAAAACTTCAACACACAATAATCACTCCAAAGATGATGTTACTCATGATCCCCCATTTCAATCTACCAGTGTAACCAAGTCTTCCAACATTATCCCCACTAATATCAGACACATTATGGATCCATCCTTTATTAACCATCCTTCCATCACTAGCTCCCTAAAACCACAGCAAGTCATCAATATTTTCTATGCTCAGGCTGCATCCAGCACCTTACCAAAAATCCCAATATAACCACACCACAAACATGCCAAGCCAAGCTCCTTCAAAGTCTGTGAAGCCTTGATGAGGACTATCCTAACAATCACAAAGCACTCCAGCAACCCTCATTCCTAATAAACAACTCACACTAGAGAATCACACTGTAATCTTGTAACAATTTAACCACAACAGTTCCACCACTTCTCCCCAAGGCACTTTGTTGATAACAGAGTGAGTTGTTATTCTGGTGGTTACAGATTTATAATGCAAACTCCACAAATTCCCAGCACAGCAGCTCTATGACCTTATTAAACTTCACAATCTATCTAATAGTATACATAAAATCCTCACACTTCCCAACAACCGATACATTGCAATAGTTTCACAACATGCTACAAAGGCAAGCCTTCAAAAAATATAGATTCAAATTTTTACATTTCCTGGTTGCAATAGACACCAATAGGCCATCCATACTTAGGGGGTTTATCAAAATCTGTCACATAGGGATGGAAAGGCAGCACCTACAGAAATATCTTGAGGCATTTGGACAAGTGATCTCATTTGAGTACCTTAAAGATCCTCCCACTGATGGCCTCACTTATTTTTTCTAAAAAAAGGTCTCTCTCCTGAGAATATTCCCACAGTTATAGCAATGGATCTATCACCATTGATCATCTCAATCAAAGAAATCAGGCCACAATGTTTTATCTGCAAAGACTGCAATCACCTTATTCAGGACTGCCCTCTAAGGAGATGCAACTCTTGCCAGAAAAAATGGTCTAAACCACATCTGTGCAGCTCCAACACACATGATCTTCCTCCCTCAGCAAACTTCTCACCTCCATCTGATGCTTCCTCAACCTTTCAGCTTTCAGCCACCATCATATATTCCAACAAGATCATCCTCTGGGCCACATAATTTCAAGTTCACTCACAGCCCACCACTTCCTAGTACAGCTGTGCCACAAGTCCCTTCCTCCTTGATGGACATGGCCATTAATTCAAACACAGAAAACATCCTGCCTGAGTCTACCAACTTCGACCCTTCCACCACAAACAACAAACCTCAAAAGCATGCACACCCTAACCCATCGGATAGTGACACCAACTCTGATGGGCAGAATCACATCATTAACCTTCCCAGTGAAACCATAATAGAATGTTATCTTGAACCCAGCACAAGTCTCAGACACACAGAATATGAGGAAAAAGTGTTTTCTATGGAGAATGATCTGGTTTCAACATGGGCCTTGTTGGTCTCCTTCACACTCTCTCACCATTCGTTGTTGAAATTTTCATAGACAGTAAATCATCAAGTGACATCAAGGAATCGTTGTGCAATTCTGGCAGAAGAAAGAACAATGTACCTCATTTTTCCTCCAACCCAGTTCATCCCCTCACACCATAAAATCTCCATTTTACTGCTGTTTCTCCCTACCCTATGTCCATCTTGAAGTCACCATATACTTATCTCTGTGTTGGTTTAAACATTCAGGGCCTAAATTCAATCCACAAGCTCCTTGCTCTCAAACCCTGGTTTAAACTCAACCCTCCCAATATTCTTTTCCTTGCCAAAACTAAAGTCTCCACTCACTTTAACCACAGAAGTTACTCCATTTTGTCCACTTTCAGTTTATTCAACTATTCCATCATCTTGACATTTGCTGGAGGAGTCGCCATCCTCATTAATAAACATGTCCCCACCACCTTTTCCATTCCATATTTTGACTCTCACTCTATTATCTTAGAGGTGCAATTTGGTGCTTTAGAAGTTTTATGATTTATTTATATCTACTCTCCAATGACACCTTCATTAAATCTATTATTCATCAAATCAACTACATCACAGCTGCCAACTCCTTCCCATTCTTCTTCTGGGTGACTTCAACATAGGATACCAGTCTTTTACACACAAATATCTACATCTCTTCTCCAAGGCCTTAATGTGTAGCCAGGCTTTTTTGCAGACCATACGTATTCTTTCTATACCCATAAGCATCAGACCCTCATTAATTTAACATTCTATTCTCCTGATCTCCATTTTATGATTGAATCAGCCCAACTTCATACCATACCTTTCTTGGATCACAAAGCATTACACCTTTCCCTTGAATTCAGCCCCCCAGAAAACTTTGGCTTCAGAAGAATAATATGATTTCTCAGCAAACAAACTACACCAATAGTACTGTTTTCAGAAATTTACATATACCTTCATAAAATCAATATCCTTCAAATGAAGTCCATCTCTGCATGGATGGCATTTGCAGAAATCCTGCAAGCTTCCAGCCACAAATACACCTGGAATTCTCAAGGGCCACTCAAATTGCTAGCTGCAATGGACAAAATTGCAGAGCAATTAAATGATCAGGAGAGTGGGCCATTAGATATTAGCACCATCATCCAACTGAAACTTCAATACTGCAATGCTCAAAGAGCCTTGGCCAAGTACATCTGTCAAATGTACCCAGAGGTATGTGGGGAATCAACATTGTTAGACCAGAAGTAACCTGGGGTGAGCTCTTGATTCTCACAGGAAGCAAAGCACCCCCTCATCCATCACAGTTTGCAGTAATTCTTACATAGGTCATGAATTGCTCCTTCTTTTGATAAATCATTACAAGCACATGCTCCTCAAAGCTGATATCCCACCTTTCACTACACCATCAACCTTGAATGTCAACTCTGATCCTGGTATCACTCAGGCTGTGCTACTTAACAAACTGAAAAGCTCCCTGACCACATCCATCCTCATCCTCGTGCTATTCCCAAGTTCCTCCTTCTTCACCTCAGTCAATTCACCATCTACATTGCCCTAAATATGATTAACAAGCTGGCCTCAGGCATTTACATCATCAAGGGTCTCTATCCAGTTACATTGGTCCCTTTCCTTAAGAAAGATCGGCCATCCACTTAGCTCAAGCCTTAGGCTCATTTCAATGACCCCTTTGCTCATAAAACTTATTGAGTCTACCATGAAAGTCACTAGAACAATTCATACTCCCTGCCCTTTTGGCTCAGTTTGTTTGTAAGGGGCACCACACTCTTGGGGCTGCCATATTCTAAGAGGATCACTGAGCATGTAAGGTGGTATCAAAGTGGCAGGCCCATCACTGTCCAACTGAACATCTGGGCAGCCTTCAACTCTGTCAGGGTCAACCTGCTCCTTGGCATCTTCAGGGACCTTAACTTTCCAGAGACCCTCCTGTCCATCCTCCACAATCTCCTGTCCAAGAGAGAAATCCTAGTTACCCTAGATGGGAAAGTTGTCCCAGTTTCCCACCTTACATATCCTTTCCTCAGGGCTTTCCACTGAGCACATTGCTGTTCACATTTCTGAATCTCCTCTTGCTCAGCCTGGAACATGACCTCCCTGGAATCCTCATTCCTAGGTTGGGCAAAAGCATCAAATGCCTTGCTTACATAGATGTGGTCTTCTTCCTTTCCTTGATCAATCTCCTCCCCAAGCTTCAAAAGATCCTCACTGGTACACCAAAACTCACAAGCTGAAATTTAGCAGTAACAAATCAGCAGCCTGGCAACTTTCTCATAGGAAAGAAATCCCTTCCACCTTTAACACCAAACCACACAACTTCCTTGAATTCTCCCTCATGTTATCTCCCAAGGACACGAGAATTCAGGTCCAAACTGCATTGTTTCAAAACATATCCACCCTCAGCACTATCACAGGCATCTACCTCTACTTTTATGTGTGTGTCACCATCCTCAATTTTTTAGTGTTTCCAAGATAGCATCTACACTCCTTCATATCCAAAATCAATGCCCTTTGCACCCATTTTCTCTGGAGCAGAAAGATGATGGCTATCAATCTAAAAAGAACTTGTTTTCCTAAAAACCTCAATGGGCTGGACCTGCATTCCATCGACACTTCTGATCCAGACAACTCACCAATATTATTCTCATACTCATAAGTCACTTTCCTGCCAATCTAGTGCATATCATCACTCCCACTGACACTCCTTCTCCCAATGGCAGGCCCAAGTCATTGACCTCACTCATCGCCTACATCCTACAAAAGGCTGGCTTTGCTATACCTTCCAAATGCAGCAAATTAAAGTACTGTGAGGTTTTCAACCATACCATAGACTCCTCCATTGTCTCCCCTACATTCCTCAAACTTACCAATGCTTACTTAATCTGCAAATTCAAAAGGTGGTCCCTTGAGGCAAAATTCTTGATCTCCTCATCAAAAATCAACCTTCATTCCCTTCCCACCAATCAATTTTTGGTCAACCATAGGGGTTTCACCAAGATCTCTCCCCTATGCCAGCTCTGTAAAACTGACAATGAAACCCTCCAGCTCCTACTAAATCTTGATCTCCTCATCAAAAATCAACCTTCATTCCCTTCCCACCAATCAATTTTTGATCAACCATAGGATTTCACCAAGATCTCTCCCCTATGCCAGCTCTGTAAAACTGATAATGAAACTCTCCAGTACTTACTACTCAAACGTCCCTTTTTGCTTGGAGATATGTCATCAACTCCTGCCTTTCCTTGCACAGGAACACCATCTTTAATCTCCAAGGATCCATCAAACAGGGTACATCCTCATCTATGCACTCTGGCTGCTCCAATGTGCTATTATTTTTGACCAGAGTACACTCAGCCAATCAACTCTAAAACCAGATACCAAACTAGCCCCACCTCCCCTCCTCACACACCTGGGCAATCCTTCAACTCCCACCCTCTCACAGGACTCTTCCAATTATGTTTGCGACCCATGCAATCGTTTGCTCAACGTGGATGTGCGACTCGGACTTGCAACCAGACTTTTCCCGGTCTAGATTACACACCCTTCCCCTTTTCATATGTATCCTTTCCTTTTCACCATGTTGTTCCTGAATTTCACTTTATCATGTAATCACCTGTTTGTAAACCTTTATAAACTGTATTTGTTTTCTTTTGATGAATAAACTTTCATCACTGAGAAAAAAAAGTTCATTATTTTTAAAATGCTTCATTCAATAAATTTTATTTAACTGTATTTGTTTTCTTTTGATGAATAAACTTTCATTACTGAGGAAAAAAAGTTCCATTGTTTTTAAAATGCTTCATTCAAGAAATTTAAGAGATTTTATTTATGATACTATGACTAAATGATGAAGTGAATGTGGATATGTAAAAAATTTATTGGAAAAATTGCGTGTTTTTTTTATTTCTAACATGATTGGAAATACATGAATTCTAGTTTGTCATGCAAAGATAACATTGATTTGTACATGACATGTATATCCCTTTTAATAATGGAACCACAAGTAGAATACCAGATGCATAAGATATGACTTACATAGAGGTCATTGATAAGAGAATAATTCTTAGCTCAGTTCCTTTATATTTATCTTACAGGAAATAATTAATCCACAGGATAAAGCACTGTGTATGCATAATTAGACTTAACTTATCACATTTTACAAACCTATCAGAGAATTTATTGATTA
Organism: Epiperipatus broadwayi; assembly: GCA_028023455.1. Classification (NCBI taxonomy): domain Eukaryota; kingdom Metazoa; phylum Onychophora; class Udeonychophora; order Euonychophora; family Peripatidae; genus Epiperipatus; species Epiperipatus broadwayi. Next base: position 10,061,185 of record JAQFVV010012406.1, read on the forward strand.
AAAAACATAAGTGAATATTTCTGGATGAAAAGCTTATAAATAATATAAAGTGTCAATTATATAAAACTGTTTCACATATAAGAAAATCTCAAAAATGACTGAAGAGATGTCAGACAGTTGCACTGAATTATTAAAAATAAAAATTTGAATCATTAATATATTCATAAATGAACTAAGAAAGATGCTGAGGAACTTAAAAATTCTTAACAGTTAATACCTAAAAAATAAAGGAGACACAAATGAAAATTACTTAAAAAAACAAAAGAAAAATAATATTAGAAATAAGTCAAAATATTAAACATATAAAATAGAATCAAGGTTTTAGACTAAATAATATAACTTTGTAACTCATATTTAAGAGGGAATAATAACATTATACAAGCTATTATTTAGAGAAATGTAAAAAGAATTATACAGTTTAATCAACTATGAAAAATACCCAGAAATTGCAGTAACAAAGTCAGGAACTAAAAAAAAATACTAAAAGATTGAATGTGTGCACATGATAAAAGTTTTGTTATATTATCAAAGTGATAAAAACATGTTTTAGCAACCCACATAAGTCATCAATTTGGAAAGAAATAAAAAATAATGTCCTATTAATTAAATAACTGAAGTCAATATAAGGGGGAGGTTCTGAAGTTCTTGCTAATTTTGAAATGAAATTGAGGTTACAAAATGTATAGTCATGCTTTGACAAAGATACATTGTATCAAATCTGGCTCTGAAAAATAACAAATATGTTTTTGTACCAAAAATCTATTAATATAATAGTTGATAATTTTCATACTCTTGTAGAATACATTTCACTACATATCATCTATATATACATATATTATACTTTATTTTTATATATTATATATCTGATATGTAAATATACATCTGTAAGCTGATGTAAATCAAATTTATCTCAATAAATAAATTGAATGATGATGACTAAATAGAGCAAATCATAAGCACCAAATTCAATGTTTATTTTATGATATCAAATAAATAAAAAGTTCTAGATTTAAAGTTAGAAGTTCTACTTTTTTTTATATTGAATGCTTGAAGTACATTTATTGATAGCTAAACATTCTGGAAATTAATATATAAATGAATATTGCATATTATGAACAATTTTTTGTAAAGAATTCATTTTTATTTATTTTAATAACTAAATTTTGCAAAAACTGACGGGCATTAAAATTGAAAGTTTGATCCTATAATGTCTTTAGCATTATATATGTAGAGAAAGAATGAAAAATGTAATTTAAAATTAAATTATTTTTTTCATATCCAATTTGTGTAATTAATTTAATCATTAAGAAAGAATGTAAATAAAACTGACCAAAACACAAGACTTTGATAAATCATTTTTTGAAAAACATACATTGCTTTTGATTTCTAGCTATTTCAGATTGCATGGGAGACTAAGTAAATAAAGGATTAAAAAAACATCATCATAGTTAGCCGAAGTTGCTAGTCAATTGAAGTAATTTATCATTATAGCTGAAAAAAGAGCGTAGTGTTTTAAGATATTGATTAATAGGACTTCCCAGAAAATTAGCAGATGTAATCGCAAGGAGAGTTGAATGAAGTTAAGCCACCAATGAAAACTATAAATTATTATTTTCAATTGCCACTATAATAAACTTATTTTCTGTATGCATATCCTATAGCTTAGTTGATACTATTTGTTAACGAAATTATTGTAAAAAAAAAAAAAAAGCCTAACAAAGTCATATGATCTGACTACTGTCTGTCTTACACCTGTCTACATATGAAAAGACTGTGGATAAACCAAAAATTTTTTAAAAAAATACGATATAGGATGGCTGTGTGAAAAAACTACATGTAAATGATAAAATTCAGCAAAATTATCCATGTAGAATTTCCACTGTCAGAAAAAAACAACACACAAAGAATCTCCAATATCAGGTTGACCTTCCAAAAAGTAAGATTACTAAATCAATAATGCTATTTAAAGATATAAAATAATGATATGACACAGTAAAATAAATATTAATTAAAATATTTTCAATACGTGTAGCATTAATTTGATAATAGAAGTATTGTGTAAACTTTTTATCATTATTTTTGTTGTTGTTGTTCCTTTTCTTTTTAAAATTTTATATTATTTATATATATATTTAATAAGAAATATTAAACAATACATATTTTTATATCAAGAATATAATTTAGTAATTTGTTTAAAATTAACAAATGTTTATCTGAAAGTTTGTGATTAATAGCATTTTAATTCTATGTGGATTATTTCCATCATATACTTTTAATTGTTAAATGTTTTTTTTAGAAAATTCAAATTTTAAATTTTTCAAACGCATTCAATCATTGATAATAATAATACACTGGTTATGACTAGTAGGGTAATTTAAATAAGTGAATAAATTTGGCCAATGGTATGCATGTTATATAATGGTGGTTTATGTGTTTGTATGTGTATACAGCATGATTTGATTTTGCAATTTATTCACTGTACTTCAAACACTTTTTAGCAAAAACCTTTTATTGTATATGTATGCTAACACAATCTTATGTTTTGACTGTCCTGCAGTCTTCTTCAGAGCCACTTTTATTTTAATTTTTTAATTAGCAAAAACCTTTTATTGTACATATATGCATACACAATCTTACTAAAACAGGCAAAACTCTCTATACGTATTGCCACTTAGTGAAAGCCACAGTAATCAATGGATGCCAGAAGGCTTGTGCATAAAATCCCTATCTAGTGCCTACTCATCCAATATCCCTAGACTAGTTTCTGGCCTTCATCAGAAGCCTTGAATCTGAGAGCACTGCACCTAGATCTTAGGATCTAATGCAACACCCCAGCAGCCTTGGATTGAAAATATTATAGTGTTTTCAATTTAAGACTCATAGTTTGTGATAAAAGGTGGCTGCTGGAGGGTTGCATTAGATCCTAAGATCTAGATGCAATACTCTCAGATCCAAGGCTCCTCACTGACAAAGGTCACAAGCCAGAAACTAGTCTGGGGATATTGGATGAGTAGGCATTAGATGGGAATTTTATGCATAAGCCTTCTGGCATCCATTGATTACTCTGGCTTGCACTGAGTGGCAATACATATAGAGAGATTTCCCCATTTTTATAAGTTATAAGCAAACATAAGAAATGGTGATCATGTGATGTTTATTGGCATACACAATCATATTTCAACTGCCCTGCAGTCATCTTCAGAGCCACTTTTACAAAAAATTAAAGTAAAAATTGGTTCTGAGGACAGTTGAAATATAAGATTGTATATGCATATATGTACAATAAAAGATTTTTGTTAAAAAGTGTTTAAAGTGCAGTGAATAAATTGCATTTATATAAGCTATTATAGCAAAATAAAGGAAGTGGTGAATTTGGGAATATTTCTGATTTGATTTTTTTTTTATTAATATATTATTTTAAAGTTTATTAGTAATATTTATATACTGTTTTTTGTTCTATTTGCAATCTGGTTGTGCAGTATTTATTTATAGACATGATTGTGAATCACCTGATCTACTAAAGAGATTAAAGTATTTCAAACTGTGCTATACTGTGGGAATTTATTAGGAAGAGAATATTTAAGAAACAGTAAAAATAGGCAAATCTGTCCTTTGTCTGATGATGGCTCTTAACCTCAAAACAAATAAAGCTGATTTGCACTAAGGAATATTTTTTTACAGTTCAGAGAAATAAATAAAAGTGATAGCTAGGAAAATAGCACCATGACGTTTGTATTTCTTTATTGATATCATACTTTGAATAATTCTAGCAGTGATCCAACTGGTGATAAATATTGTCATGAATGACTTTTTAATGATGCTTCCTTAGTTTTTTCATAAACCAACAAAATATCATCTGACCCCATCACATGATTTTAGCTTGTATATTAATGTTATAGCAGCAAAATATTCACCATCTTTATGCTACTTACTGCAAGTTTTAATAAGTAATAATAAAAGCCAGATGATAGGATAGCATAGAATGGGATTTAATAAGCATTATCATTTGATATCTATTCTTACTTACTAAAGCTTACAGTAAGTGACATAGAGATGATGAAAATTATGCTGCTAGTTTTTTAAATATATATAAATATTTTGCGGGTTCAACCGTGTTAAAATATTTTAAATATTGATATACTGACGTTTCGACTTGGTAACACAAGTCATCCACTGAGTGATAAAAAATAGAAAGATGGTTGTAGAGGCGCTACAATCACTGATTTGAAAAAAATGCTAAAGTTCCACCAATAGCAAAAATATTAAATTAAGAATGTTTTTTAAAAAAATCTTTCCAAATAGGAGGAAGTTTGCTTGTATCATCTCGCTTATTGATACAATCTGGTCTTTTAAGTATCTCAATGGCTTCTCTAATTTTGCACTGGTATAGATTATCACATCTGGATATGATCCTGGTACTAGAAAAATTAATTTTATGACCTGAATCCATAGCATGGAGTGAGAGTGCTGATGATGATGAATGTTGTTTAACTGCATGATGAATGTTGTTTAACTGCATTAGCATGTTCATCTCTCCTAACATTGATGTGATGATTACTTATACCTATATAAGAAGCTTTACAATTTTCACATGAGTTTTGATAAACACCATGAGATTCAAGAGGGATTGAATCCTTAGGCTTGGTTATTATATTGCTGATCTTTTGATGAGTAGAAAATGCTGTATTTATATTATAGCATTTTAATATACGTCCAATACTGTCTGTAGTTCCTTTTACATATGGAACACAAATCCTAATATGTAAAAGGAACTACAGACAGTATTGGATGTATATTAAAATGCTATAATATAAATACAGCATTTTCTACTCATCAAAAGATCAGCGATATAATAACCAAGCCTAAGGATTCAATCCCTCTTGAATTTCATGGTGTTTATCAAATCTCATGTGAAAATTGTAAAGCTTCTTACATAGGTATGAGTAATCATCACATCAGTGTTAGGAGAGATGAGCATGCTAATGCAGTTAAACAACATTCATCATCATCAGCACTCTCACTCCATGCTATGGATTCAGGTCATAAAATTAATTTTTCTAGTACCAGGATCATATCCAGATGTGATAATCTATACCAGTGCAAAATTAGAGAAGCCATTGAGATACTTAAAAGGCCAGATTGTATCAATAAGCGAGATGATACAAGCAAACTTCCTCCTATTTGGAAAGATTTTTTTAAAAAACATCCTTAATTTAACATTTTTGCTATTGGTGGAAGTTTTGCATTTTTTTCAAATCAGTGATTGTAGCGCCTCTACAACCATCTTTTTACCTTTTATCACTCAGTGGATGACTTGTGTTACCAAGTCGAAACATCAGTATATCAATATTTTAATACGGATGAACCTGCAAAATATGTCTTTTATATATGCAACCCGTGAAAATCTTCGTATCAACATATATATACAAACGTAAATAAAATAACATGGTCTATAGAAATTCAACCTTTTAAATCAGGTGATTAGAAAACATCCTCACATCAAACAAAAAGTAAAAGATGGTTATCAGAATTTAAATAAAAAAAAAAAAAACAGCAAATGATTTGAGTCTGAAATTAAAAAAATTATAGTGTGAACACTTTAATTATAAATATAAACAACTAGATTTAATCTGCAGCTGTTATCTGCATGTTTAGTGCACTGATAGAATGGCCGACTTCATCATTTGAGATACTCAAACTTCACATAACCTAGCAAGCAATGAAATGTTTAATTATTATTAATACAAATTATACAAGGAACATATGAATATAAGTCTTAGAATTTTGAACCCAGTTTCAAAAAGCAACAGAATTTCAGCTCAGCTTCTTGAAATGATTCCACAATTCTGTATATAGAGGGTTGTGTATATTTTCTAAACTTTAATTACAGTATATTGTTTTAGTATTGTACTTATGCATGACTGCAGTACAAATTTAGTAAATTAAAATTTCTGTTTAGGGACAAACTCCCGAAAGCAACAGACATTATAACCTACACTGGTCATAATTGCAATTTCAAAATTTTGGGGAACCTTTCAGAAATAAGAGATGTGAACCATGACACTAAGTCACTGCACCAAATCATACAAGCAAAAATGCTACATGACAGTGGTGGATTAAATGATGATTTTAGACTTGTTGAATAATCAGTGATTACTTGTTAATAATACACTTTAATTTCAATTCCCAGATTGGTTTTAAGCTTTTGATTTTATCAATGAGATCTAAGAATATAAATCTGGAACTGAATCATTTGTGCTTATAACTACTTTTTAACCAACAAGCCATGAACCTTCCATTTAAGTTTTTAAACCAAGCTAATTCTATGAATGTTTGCTTTATGTAAAGATGATTTTGGTTTCAGGTTTCTATATTGAAAAAGACAAAATTTGAAATCTTTATATGGGAAATATGTACCAAAACAGACCATCATCTGGAAATCATTTAGTATTAAAGTCTACAAAAGCACATGAATACAGATCTGTTCCTGATTTCTTACTAAAGCTATATAATACATTTGATTTGGGATGGATATTTTTAGATTTCTTTCTTTTTAATTTTAGGCTTTTTGTCTCATCAGTAGAAATGTTTCTTCAGTCTTAGATTTTTTTTTTTTAATGTATACATTTTTTCTTTGAAAACAAATTTTAATTTTCATTGGTACATCCAGAATAGAGGACATCAAATGAGAATTTTCAGCAAATTTAACACTATGCATTCTCTTTTCATTGATTGATCTATTTCCAAAAAAACTTAGTCATTTGTTATATTTAGTGTTTTTCTCTGGAAGTTGAGTTTCACTTAGGAGCAGCTATATATCTTAAATCATGACAGCTTCTTAGCTATTAATGCTACCCTTCATTCTGAAGAGTAAGATGTATTTCACTAGGAGCAATTATTACGATCTTAAATCATGAAAGCTTAATTACTAGTGCTATCCTTCATTCTGATTTTGAAGAGATTATATGATATTCACACATTTCATCCATCTAAATTTAGGAAAAAAATAGATTTATGTAATTTACCTTTTTACTTCTGAAATTATTTCTATCACTTATAATGAGTAATAGATCAGATATAATAACCTAGCCAGACTATGGGAGACAGACCATTTTTAGCTACATTTTCCAGGTTCCTTCTATTTTCATGGTAGCCAGATCCCTAAATAAGTTGCTAAGCATACAATCTTTGCCATCTGAAATTCCTGCCTCAAAGCATGTGGCATCAGCACACCAAAACTCAACACCAACAGTTCTTAACTAATCAGAAACTGCATCCTCCAAGTTACATAAAGCTAAGATGGTCAACAGGAACCTGGTAAATTGGACATTTCTTGTAAATATGCATAATTGTTTGTGGTATTCCACAATCAGTTTGAAGAGTCTATAAATCTCCAGTTGTGCAAAATATAACCACATCTACACTGAACCATTCTGATTCTATTAATTTTCAACCAGTTTTCTTGGGAGGAACCATGTACTTGTAGGATAGGATCAGCTATTAGTGTGATTATTTATATCGGAGTTATTTCAGTCATGAAACTACATACTGCTGATATCCAATGGCTGCTGAGAATTATCAGTAGGCCAGAAAGGCTGTCTTGATGTTAGTCTGAGATTTGGGGAACTGATCAGAATGAGATTGTTTGGATGATTTAGTAGATTAATGAGCTTGTTGAATTTATTTATAGTTACCAACCTGCATCTGAGATTAGCAGGAGGAATATTTGAGAACAAAGGTGCCCATTTTACGGGTATTGATTTAAGAGTAGCAGAAATAATAGTTTCATTGATATGAGAATCCACAAGATTAGTATAGGTACTGCTGTGCCAACCTGGAGACCAGTACTCAGTCACAAAATAAACAAGTGCTAGACCAATAAGTCTAAGAATGTCCACATTAGAACCCCATATGGTACCTACAAGTTTGGAGATATTATTATTTCTAGTGGCAAGTTTCTTCTTTATCTCTATAAGATGTAGTTTAAAGGAAAGATTTTGATTCAATTTAATTCCCAAGAATTTTGGATGTGATTAATTTGTAACTACAGAAATTAACATTAAAAGTTTTTTTTGATTACATTGCAATTGAGGTCGAAGCAAGTGGAAACTAATTTCTCTTCATTAGGCTCAAGGTGCCAAAAACTGAAATAATCCTCATGTTTTAAAATCAGAATTTAGGATTTTTTTCAATTTTACTGAAAGTGTATCCTGTGAAAGCAAGGGCAGTGGATTCAGCATAGATGAACTTTTTGAAGCTGTGTTAGAAAGATCATGAATATACTAATTGAAAAGAATGGGGAGAGAATTGATCCCTGTGACTGACTATTTTGAATTGAGTAAGTTACGCTGGTATTGTTATCAAGGATAACCTTGAATTTCCTATTCTTGAGGACATTTTCAAAAAATATAAGAGTAAATCTGCACTTGACGATCTTGCTTAGTTTGTAGAACAGTTCCTTCCTCCAAGCAGTATTAAAAGCAGAACTAAGATCAATGAGTACATTATCTATTTTGTAACAGAGTTGAAAAACCTTCCTCTGTAAGTGTGGCGAATGTGAAAATCTGATCACAACAGTTACAAACTTCTGAAGCCAACCTGTTCTAGAGATAAAGCCGGTTCAAGGATTGGTGATAATCTTACCAGAAGAATTTGTTCAAAAAGTTTGTAGGTGTAGCTAAGGAGGGAAATAGGGTGAAAATTCTTAACAGAATTTGATGACTTTTCTGGTTTAGGAATGGCAATAATTTTTTCCAATTTCCAACTAGCAAATATATAATCAAATTGCAAAATATTTGTATAAAAAGTAGTGTGCCATTTAATTGCTATTGCCTTAAGCAAAGATCATAATTAAAGATTTCTAGACTACTAAACCTATCCATATCATTGCTCTATTGAGCTGGCTTGAGCTAAAAAAAAAAAGACGAAATGCATGTCATGAATGTTGTCCATATAGTTAAAGAATGAAAATGTGGTTGCACAAATTCTTATTGCGCACAAATCCTCATTGTCACAATTAGTACAAAGAGAAGATTGAAAGCATAAAATGTCATGATAACTGGTCCTATATTTAACTAAATGAAGAAGAAAAAGGAGACAGAAAAGATTATCAAAAACAGTATCTAATCTGATAAAGAAAGGTAATTTTGTTTAGGCACTATTTATTTGTTATTCATATATAATCTGCATATCTAAATGTCATTCCACTATCTGTTATTTTTGAAGTACATAAATACCTTTAACACAGTACCCAACAGTACTTATTCCTAAACAATTTTATATGCACATTTATTAACAGTGTTTTTTTAAAGCAATAATACACTTAATAAAATGTTCATTCATTGATTATAACTAATAATCAAATTCAATTTTTTTAACAAAATATTTAAAATTTATAAACTATTTTGAATATTAAGTTTTTTTTTTTTGTTATATAAAAACATTATAAATGCTTATTTTTATATATAAACTTATGATTTATAAAAAATTATTTGGAGATCAAAAATTATTCAAGGTGAAGGTGTAATTTCTTACATTAAACAACTATTATAAGTATAACATTGTGATTTAGAGTATTTGATTATCCGATAATTATAAAAATACCTATTTTTCACATTTTCAAATAAAGCAAATATAACATACTTAATATAAAACAGATTCATGCTAATTTTGATTTGTGATCTTTGAAATCTTGAATCATCTTATGAAGGGATTGCCTAGAAGCCAATCCTATCAGTTTTTAAATCAAAATTTGGTTATGTGTAGAGTCTATTATCTTATTTTCACAATTAGCTTATAGAAGGTGCTTATATGCTGTGATATATAATAAATATATGCATAAAGTTTTACACTATAACAATATCACCAAGATTTTTCATATAATTCCAAAAGTAATTCTCCTTCATTCTACTTTAGAGTCATCAATGGACACCAGGGATCTGGTGTGCATTAATTATTAATAAGTTTACAATAGATGGATATAAAGTAGAATGAATGTTATGGAAGTTTAAATTATGTTGATAAGTAAAAACATAACAAAATGGTAATCTTTTATTTATTAATAAAAATTATGATCACATGATACAAATTACATTTTAAATACTTCAAAGAGAAACATTTTCATTTGTACACAGTATTCAAACTTTGACAATAGTCTTGTAACAATAGAATTGTATGATGATTAAATCCAGTACATTGCACCATTGAGATATATTTCACCAAATAATTTACATTAAATAAAATATTTATTTATTAAAACAATTTTAATTTTTTTTTTTTAAGTCTGTTATTGATGGAATATAAAATGTGTGTGGCAGTTCAAATTTGAAGTAATCAAAATTTATATTTCCATTAACATGTAATGAAATATTTTACAATTAATATTTTATCTGTTTTTCTTTAAATACATGCACATTTAAAAAAATTCACAACTGATGACAGTATTATGAAACAGAATTTTATTGAAAATTAAAATCAAATATTACTATTACAATTATTGTTTAATATATTTCAATGAGAGATGTAGACATGGGGGGGAAAATAACTTTTTAAAAGCTGTCCAGTATTTTATAATTAATAATTATTTAAAATTTTCTGTAGTTTTCATTGTATAACACTGAAACACAGTTTTATTATGGACTATTATTTGGGCTATATAACATATAGGAGGATTCACACTTTTATGCATAAGTTATTAATTTACGCAACTTAAATATAACATATTATATTAAAATCGCAATCCATCATTTTTAAGAGACTAGAGAAAATAAACAATAAAAAAACCACTAAAAATTGTAGTTTAGAATATATGTAAAATAAAACTCAAAATTTACAATTCAAAACATTTTGCATTTATTATTTCCAAATTGTGTAAATTATAATTTAAATATTGATGTTTAAATACATCAGGATTAATTATTAGTTATAATGATTAGGTACTATATAGTATTTTTTGTAACAGTTTTAATTATTAAAAAAGTATTAATCCCAATTTAATTTAATTTTACAAATGAAAAGAAAATTAATACTATCTCAATGGTATTAGCTTCAATTCAAAGTATGGAGTTTAGTGTATTTGGAATCAATCCAAAACTTTGGTAAAGTTAATACTTTTTTTCTATACCTTTTCTCATTGGTTCAAATAGTAACAGTAATGATTAAACTGAAAAGTAGTTTCATGCTAATTTAAGATAATTATAATGTTAACATGGGGAGGTAAAAAAGAGATTGGGTGAGGCAGTTTTATTTTGATCCTAAGAATGAAATTGCAGTTGATTTTTGAAATTTATAAATGAAATTCAAATAATTATTCTTTGATGTTGAGACTTTGTATATATATATATTTGTAATTAAGATCTTAGATGAAAAAGAAATACGAAAAAAAATTATTAGCAAAAAATCTTCAAAATGTTTTAGAAAAAATATAAGATTTTTTGTATATATTTTAATTTATTTATAGAATGTAATTACAGGAACATAAGAATATTGGGATTATCAATGTAATCGAACTCTAAGAATGATGGATCTATAAAAAAGCAGTTAATAATTCTAATTTCGGAACTAAAAGAAACTTAAGAAATTTGTGAAACATAAAATATACGGAAACAAAAGATTGAAATTTCATTGTTTACTTGATACACAATAATAGTAATCATAATAATGGAATGAACATTTTCCACAAGTTATTTTTAAAAGAAAAATCTCTCCCACCCCCACCCCCAAAAAATAAAATACAAAGGAAAAATAGCATAAAATTTTATGTAAATAATTTATCTTGGTCTATTATAACTCAAACGTTTCTGCATATCATCATGCGGGACTTATCAAGAATTAGATATTTAAGGAAAACAATAGTAGCAACACTATAAGTGGCATTCTAATACAAAGACTGATAGTATACTTTCCATTTAAAATTTGAAGGTTTTTGATTTCTGAAAGGACTATTAAGATGCATAAAAAGTCTAAATTTTACATTGATAAACAAAATTTATTGATAGTCAAACCAGATTCTAAGTAAATCTTTTTTCTGTACTTTTTTAAGAATAAATATAAGATGCACCGTTTTTAACCCATTTTATTACAAGTGCATTTTTTACTTTTAATATAAGTTATATTTTCTTCATATATATGACTAGGCTTTTGTAATTTGGATTTATTACTTATAACTTCAATGTGATTATCTTATAAAATGAAGATTGAGTTTTTTAGAAGCAGAATTTTTAAAAAATAGTTCAATATTTATGGTGAAAAATATAAAGTATTACATAAATCCAATATCAAAAGATTAATTTATATTTTTATGATTACAATATATTAAGAAAGGAGGAATGAATACAAATAATTCTATTTAGAAAATTGGAGTCAAATTGTTACAAAATTTACCAGACTGCGTACAGAGAACGTCAATATTACAGAATTGTGTAAAAGACATACAGTAGAAATAGATGAATATAAGATCTGGATATAATAAATCTGCAATTCAAGGAGACAAAAATTATATAGTGGCTCCTATTCTTGCTCATTATAGTGTGAGTCTTAAAAATCTCATCATCCATTTTGTTCCTATAACATTGGGCTTATAGGACTTCCTTCACATTTGAACTGGTACATTTTTAACAAATGTTTTTTTTATGTATTTCAAATAAATAAATAAAACAATGTTAAAAAGAATAACTGAAACACTTGAAAGTACTTTTAAAAACCATTTTTTAAAAATGTACCAGTTCAAATGTGAAGGAAGTCCATAGCCCAATGTTATAGGAACAAAATAGATGATGGGATTTTTAAGACTCCCACTATAATGAGCAAGAATAGAAGCCACTATATAATCTTTGATCTTCTTGAAGATTCACTGCAGCTTTATTATATCCAGATCTTGTATTCATCTATTTATACTGTATGTCTTTTACAGAATTCTGTATTATTGACGTTCTCTGTATGCAGTCTGGTAAATTTTATAACAGTCATTTCAAGCAATAAATACATAAGATAGTAAATTATTATATGAAGAAAATAGAACTTATATTAAAAGTAAAAAATGCACTTGTAATAAAATGGGTTAAAAACAGTGCATCTTATGCTTACTCTTAAAAAAGTACAGAAATAAGATTTATACAACCACAACTGCAATATAATACAGTGTTAGTAATGATCTGTAAAGATATAGAGAAAAAAATCCATAAACTAATTTTATACAAGAACTTATAAACTATTTTTCTGTGTTTTTAGTCTTTCATCTGAACATTATGAAAAGACTTTAAACTCACCAAACATTCTGTTTTCAGATACATTGTATGAAAATATAATTTTGAACATTTTCTGTCACACTTATGAAGACCAGTGTCTACTTATTTACTATTAAAATCATCGGCTTTTTATATTAAAGTATTTTAAATGCAGTAAATTGTTTAACAAGTTTAAAAGTAAAATATAGTGACCTCTATCGTTGTACTGGACAAACTACATAACATTTTTAAGATTTCATATTTGTTTTCTGGCCTCCATTATAGTCAGAAGCATCAGTACACTACTTCCACCTCGTGGCTATTTTCAATAACACAAATAAATTGTGTATTGAAAAAGACCAATTATAAATCATCTTTTTGTAGCTGGAATAATATTAATACACAATTGTTTAACATAAAATACACTTTACCTGAAAGAGATTTCAATTCTTCTCAAACAAATAATAAATATCTTATTTTAGTTGAACCAAAATAATAAAGATGGACTTATTCATACTAAAGATATTTAATCTTTATATATTTTGTTGAATCTGGTTTGACTATCAATAAATTTTGTTTATCAATGTAAAATTTAGACTTTTTATGCAACTTAATAGCACTTTCAGAAATCGAAAACATTCAAATTCTAAATAGAAAATATACTAACTATCAGTCTCTGCATTAGAATGCCACTTAATAATGTTGTTACTATTATTTTCCTTAAATAACAAATACTTGATAAGTCCTATATGTTGATATGCAGAAAGGTTTTGACTTATATTAGTCAAAAACAAATTATTTACAAAAAATTTATGTTATTTTTCCTTTGTATTTTATTGTTTTTTGGGGTGGGGGTGAGAGGTGGTAGATATTTTTCTTTTAAATATAATTGGTGGAAAGTGTTCACTCCATTATAATGATTACTATTATTATAGTATTATTGTGTGTCAAGTGAACAGTGAAACTTCAATTTTTTGTTTCTTGTATATTTCATTTTTCACATATTTCTTCAGCTTCTTTTAGTTCCGAAATTAGCATCATATAATAATTTTTTATTTATGAATTTATCATTCCTAGAGTTCTATTGCATTAATCACTGATAATTCTTAAATTTAAAATGACATACCAATATTCTTATGTTTCTGTAATTATATTCTATCAATTACAAATAAATTAAAATATATACAAAAAATCTTATATTTGTTGTAAAACATTTTGAAGTTTTTTTGCTAATAATTTTTTTTTATATTTCTTTTTCATCTAAGATCTTAATTAGAAAAATATATACAAAATCTCAATATCAAAGAATAATTATTTAAAGTTCATTTATAAATTTCAAAAATCAACTGCAATTTCATTCTTCAAATCAAAATAAAACTGCCTCACCCAATCTCTTTTTTACCTCCCCATGTTAACATTATAATTATCTTAAATTAGTATGAAACTACTTTTCAGTTAAATCATTACTGTTATTATTTGAACCAATGAGAAAAGGTATAGAAAAAAAGTATTAACTTTACCAAAGTTTTGGATTGATTCCAAATACTGTAAACTCCATACTTTGAATTGAAGCTAATACTGTTGAGATAGTATTAATTTTCTTTTCATTTGTAAAATTAAATTAAAATGGGATACTTTTTTTTAATAATTAAAATTGTTACAAAAAATACTATATAATATCTAATCATTATAACTAATAATTAATCCTGATGTATTTAAACATGTGTAATTACTGTGATATTTAAATTATAATTTACACAATTTGAAAATAATAAATGCAAAATGTTTTGAATTGTAAATTTTGAATTTTATTTTACATGTATTTTGGGACTTCAAGTATTCTTAACTATAATTTTTAATGTTTTTTTTTTATTATTATTTCTCTAGTCCCTTAAAAATGATGGATTGTGATTTTAATATAATGTTATATTTAAGTTGCGTAAATTAATAACTTATGCATAAAAGTGTGGATCATCATATACATTATATAGTCCAAATAATGGTCCATAATAAAACTGTTTCAGTGTTATACAATGAAAACTACAGAACATTTTAAATAATTATTAATTATAAAATACTGGACAGCTTTTAAAAAGTGATTTTTGTAAAATTCATTGTTTGACTATCAATAAATTTTGTTTATCTACTCATAATGTCCACAAAGGTGCAATAAAGTTAATTTCTTTATTTACATTAAATGTTAATGTTTTTTAAAAAAATTATAATGGTGACAATAATAAATTAAAACTGTTTTTAAAAAATCTTAAACCATATCCATCCTTAAAAATAATACAGGTGGGTATTTTTCTTCTTCGGAAGCCCGGCACATTTGCATGTCCTTTTTTTCTTTTTGTAATGTACATATAAATATATTCCAACATAAAACCTGCCCAAATTTATAACTGAGTGTTTTTTGAACTGTGTGCCCAATAATTTGCAATTGTTAATCCATCCAACTTTTCTAAACTGTTCAAAAAGGAATCATTGTCCAAAGAAATCATTTCTTCACTGGTTTCCTGAAAAGAGAAAATAATAGTAATTTAAAAAATAACTTTTTTTTTAAGTTTGAAAAAGAATGAGGAAAAATTAGAACGAAATTCTGAGGATATGACAAAAGATATATTTGATTAAATATATATTATTGAGGTAAATGATAAAAATAATTGGATGTGATAATATGTTGGACTATTTCCATCATCTTATTAAATGCTGAATGTCTAGAAAATTTTAAACTTTTCCAAATACAAACAACTGTTAAGAATAACACACAAAGACAATATAGATTAGTATAACTACTAAGCTAGGTTGTATTTGTGTGTTATTACTAATAATTGTTTTGGAAAAGTTTAAATAAAGTTTAAAATTTTTAAAACATTCAACATTCAATGATAGAAGATGGAAATAGTCCAACATCTAAAATACCATCGGTCACAAACCTTTAGAAAAATAAATGAAATTAGTTTGAATGTTAAAATTATAGACTGCAAGAGATATTGCAAATGGAAACACGGAAAAAGAGTAAAAGGAAAAACATTTTTTTAAAAAAAATGTTAAAGACAAAGAAGTAATGTCGATCTTAATGAAAAAAATCAGGATCAAAGCTAAGGAGATAAAGCAGGAAATAGAAAATTTATTCTTGGAATAAAACTTAGATGTCAATGGAAAATTATGAAATTTTAATGTTAATATTTTTAAATTTATTTTTTATTAAAGACTTGTATTTACAAATTTAGTCATACTGGTATTGCAAAAATATTCCAGAAAAAAAATAACTAATTGATATGCAGAAAAAAAGAAATCAGTAACTGCAAAAAGCAACAGGCTAATTTGCATGTTAATAAAAGTCTTAGTTTATGCAAATTAGAAAAGCTGATAAAAAGTCTGCAGAAGAAGAATTAAAGAAAAAAATAAACAGTGCAAAAGAAGTGCAAGAAAGGGTGTATTAAGAACTGAGCTTAAGTTCTGTTCTGGAAATTAGTAAAGAAAAGCTTTAAGTCAAGAATCTATTTCAACTATTTCAGAAACGTGTGTGTGAGCAATATTGTGTTTACTAAATTATGGAGATAAATAGTCATTTATATATATTAAATCTCCACAGAGATATGAACTGTAAAATGATCCTATTTCCAACTCACAAATAGCCAATTGAATTGCTAAAGTTTTACTAATAGTATTATCATTACTCATAGTAAAATAAACTCTTGACTTTATTATTAAACTTTGTTTTTGTTTTCTTAATTTAATATCAAAATTATCCAGATGGTAATTGACCGGTTGTCCCTAAATATATTAAAAACAAGCCTATAAACTCTCTTATGTTAATGATAACCCTGAACCCATCCTATTGGGAGTCACAAACAAAAAAATCATATCCAGGTTCAGTTATTGGAATCTTGAGCCAAAATACCTTGGACTTTCTACTAAAGCTCAACCTGAATGCCCTCCCAACCAATCATTTTTTGGTTCATGGGAGGGGACTGTCAAGGATTGACCCTATTTGCAGCCAGTGTTTAAGGGGTGAAGAGACTATAATGCATATATTATACTATTGTTCAATCCTCCACATCCGCAGAAACTATATCAGCATAATATCTAAGCCTGCCACCCATCCTTTGGCTGCGATTACTGATTGCTTAAAAATGGGCTTATTCCCTTCCATCAGAATTCTAACCTTTCTAGCATTTACCCTGTGGTCTATATGGTGTAAAATCATATTTGACAGTGCAAACATAAACTCTATACAGACCTTTACTAGTCAAATTAAAAAATTATGGCAAAGAGCTAGATTACTTGCCCTGTCTAATATAGTGACAGAAACGTGGAATCTTATATCTTTTCCCCAAAACATCCAAAATTAGCTATGATTATCTAACTCACACTTTCAATTGATTCTATTATAGATATTACTTTAAAGAATTTGAACCTATATTAGAACATTACCAAAAGGATTCTACAATGGAGCTGTGCAATTTCTTATTTTTATCTTTTGTTTTGTTAAAAAGTCTTCACCTAATTATTACCCAAAAATGTAAACCTTAGATACAATAAAGTTTATTTTATTTTTAAAATAAATAAAAAACAGAAACATAATAATAAAGCATTTAAAAAATATGCATCATGCATGATTTTCAGCATATTAAAGTAATAAAAATAATCAAATGGTTTGTTGCTTAGGAATTTGAACTCTAAAAGTAACAGAGCTGGGCTATAACTCATGGACCTTGAGCTTCAGAATCTATTTATCACTGCACCAAATCACACAAGGTCACCTTACCTCTGCACTATCACAAATTAGAATGTTAGCCATCATATAATATCCCTGTACCCCTTTATTTCCCCAATATATAACCTTTCAGATTGTTATTATCATACTCCTCCTCCCATATCTTTCTCTTTTTCAAAAAGAGAATGTATATTTCAAAAACTCATTACCTCTCAACCCTCCATCTCCAATTAGATGTTATTCAAATTTCCTTTTCAATATCAACTACATTTTACTCTTCAAAGCTATACATTCCAAATACAATGTCTCATAATTTCCATAACATCATTACACAATCAACCTTATATTTCTCAGCTCAGCTTACTCATTTTTTTCCTAATTTGTTCAAATCTTAAATAACAATTTATGGTTTAATCCATTACCATACAATTCCTTAGCCATATCATGTTTCTTATTTTGATAAACAACAATGTATTATTATTATTTATCTTTTTAATTCACACTTTTTCTTCCCTATCAATTAACATTCTATTTGTTCACCTACCCAATCCTCACAAATATTTATTACCAATACTTTCTTTGTCTACTTAAAAATTAGGATATAATTTACAAAAGATAGATCAAAGATGTATAAGCTCACCTGAAGAGACTACTACAGAAATGCAAAACCTACTGACTATCAAATCATCGCTAAACCAACAATTAAAAAGAGAAACCTCATAATTCAATGGAACAAAACAAGCTGAATTATAAAATGCTTCTAAAACCACTTGAAATAAGAGATGAAATCCACTCATAATCAAATGTCCTAAAGTCACGTAAGTTCACAGAAATTAAAGTATTCCTCTTCAGAAACCACATTTTCTGAAAATATGAAGCAGATAGAAAACAAAATATTGATGAATACATGAATGACCTAGGCAGCCAGAGTTATAATCATGAAACATTGAAGAAAGAAATCAAAAGATCTAATATAATAATGAGGCAGAATATAAAAAAACCACCAAACAAAAATAAACTGCAGATCAGTATATTTTATATACAAAAACTGACTGCTAAAATGAAAAGATTTGCAAGCAAAAAAATATAACATGAGCTTTCAAAGCCCAGCCAGCTTCAACAGGCTAATTAGCAATACTGAGGACTAATTATCTAAATGATGACACCCCACAAATAGTCTATGAAATGCAGTACAATGGCCCAGAATGCACAGCAATATATTATGGTGAATGCAAGACCAACATTACCACCAGAATTGTACAACATGAATATTTATACCAATGCACAAAAGAAAAACTCTGAATACAGATTCATTTTCTGAAAACACAAAAAAGAACACGATCACATCTTCAATCCACAAAGTGTTAATTAGTATGCCTAGATCACAAAGATCAAAGGATAGGGTGAAGGCAGATGAGAAAACAGTATTCAATTATCTCATAGATGAAATATGTAAATGACTTCATTTGCATAATTATCATAAGAAAGAAAAATTACATAAGAAGCAACACAATAAAATAAGAATGCTATGATTATAGTGCTAAGCACTGAAAGTACAACTCAATCAAAAAAAAAACTAGATATTAAAGCAGAAAAAAGAGGTGGGGAGGGGGGATATCCCATTTTGTCAAGCATATGCAATGTATGTAAAAGAATTACATATATATCGAAGTGAAAATTAAATATGTACGTAAAAAATTTCATTTGAGACAATTAAGCAAATTTTATTATCATTTTAATATATGTTGTCTCTATTTTTTATAACATGTTCAATCAAAAATATGTGTCACAATTCTATTTATTGTTTATAAGGGCCAATCTTTCCAAAAAACATTAACTTTTCAACTCTTTCACATAAGTAGCCTTTTCTCTCTGTAAATAGTCTTTGTGGTTGAACTTATATTTGCTTCTATTAATTTCTTCTGAATCTTTTTTTAAAATCTGAATACCATATTATGACTACACAATAAATGGAACATCAATCACATAAATTCAATACCATGCCCTTTGTAGTATAGCATAGTGATAGTGTAGGGTGGATTCAAATACCAAAATTCTAGAATAAAGTTCAATTCTGTTGTCTCCAGCACTTGGATGCCTTTCCAACTCAACTTAGTTCAAATTTGCCATAAGAAAATCATACTAATTTTCATTTCTTAATTACAGTTGACTTCTTTATTATTTTCTTCTCTCAAATTTAATTTCTAAATAAGTTATTTCTTAAGAACTTCTTTATGCAATCATCCTAACATCCAACTCTCATCTTGTTAACATAATCTTTGATGTACTCCTATTAAAATTTAATTTTTCTTCCAAAGTTTCATACATTTATCAAAGAGAACATTCACATGTTTCCCATTTGCCATAAAAAGAAAAATATCCCACCCAAAATTATATTTTCATATTAGATAGAATGGTCAGGAAGGACATCCGGCTGCTGTTTCACAAATCACAATATCTAAAGTCCATCTTAAAACGAGAAGGATCATGTGTGCATATATATATAAAAGACATTTTGCGGGTTCATCTGTGTTAAAAAATTTAAATATTGATATACCGACATTTTGATTTGATCACACAAATCATCCACTGGGTGATAAAAGGTAGAAAGATGGTTGTAGAGGTGCTACAATCACTGATTTGAAAAAAAAAAAAAAAACGTTAAAGTTCCACCAATAGCAAAAATGTTAAATTAAGAATGTTTTTTAAAAAAATATTTCCAAATAGGAGAAAGTTTGCATGCATCATCTCGCTTATTGATATAATCTGGCCTTTTAAGTATCTCAATGGCTTCTCTAATTTTGTACTGGTAGAGATTATCACATCTGGATATGATCCTGGTACTAGAAAAATCAATTTTATGACCTGAATCAGTGATTATAGCGCCTCTATAATTTTTAACATGGATGAACCCGCAAAATATGTCTTTTATATATGCAACCTGTGAAAATCTTCATATCAATATATATATAAAGATTCAGTTGCTCTTTATGGCACTTTGCATCTCACATCCCAATCTACAAACAAAACTGGAGACAAATAATATTCTTTTATTAAACACTTTCCTTCATATTTTTGACAATATATAATAAGCCAAAGAACATTAATTAGTCATGAAAAAGCAGGTTTCCATAAATGAACTTTTAAAAAAAGTATTGAATGGTTGGTTACATGGAACATCATGAGATGTTTGACCGTCAAAAGAGATAAATTAAATTTTGACTTGGAATCTTTGATTTCTGATCACTGTGCTGTCATAAGGGGAAAATAATCAAATAATTAGTTTCTCAGGGGTCAGTCATGAGACATTCAAGCATCAGAAGCATCCAGTTAAGCTTTGACCCGGGACTCAAATGACCTTCTTTCAGAGTAAACAACTGCCAAATTTATCTATTCATAAGAGCTTTAATTGTTCTATTAATACCTTTCTAGTATTTGACTTAAAGAAATCTATTTATTTGCTTATACAGATAGATGGATAAATATATACTTTCCTTAATTTATAAATCTAATTGCCAAAATTTATTGGTAGACATCATGACCCACATTCTTTTATTTAATATTTGTTTAATATTTTTTAAAATGTTGTATGGAACTAAATAAAATTGTAACTCATTCACATTATTTTGATACATTATATAATTTAAATGTTATTAATCTATAATTATTTAATAATATTTGGATATTAAAGTTAAATTAATAATACTTTCATAAAATGTCATGTATATAATGTCTCATAAAGTGATACATGGCTGACCATGAAACTTTGTTATTCTCATTTTTGCAGGAATTAAATCAATGATAATGCATTTCCTGTTATGTTCTATGAACATGTTTTGAAATGAGAAATGATTTTTTGCAAGATTCTATATTTTCAACATTTTTCTCGGCAAATAGTTGTGATTTATTGGTTATATTTATAAACACATTTTTCACTTTAATATATACTATAGCAGGGTTATCAATCTATGGTATGCATATCATTGGCGGTATGCATAGGTGAGACATGCTATTTATGGAAAAAGGAATTTTCAAGACTATATTTAAAAAATAAATTTAGAACAAAATTAATACTTAAGCTTAATTTATATTTAAAACTAAGCTAAATAGAACTTGATATTAAAAAATAGTGTTTTGCAAAACAAACTTGAGGTTCTTATTAATTTTAATTAAACGTTTTTCTTTATAATATTTAGATTGGTTTTATATATATATAGTTTTTTTCTGTAATATTTTTGGAAATCCTAGAAATAATAATATATATATATTGTTTATAAATTAATTAAATATTTAGCTTTTATTATAATAATTATGTTTTGTTACCAAAAACTAAAACATTTTTTATTTGCCTATCTATTTTTTTTATTTTAACATAGAAATATTTTATAAAGGATAGTGGTATGAAGAAATTTTAATAGTCTTTGGGCAGTATACAATGTTAGTGTCCTATAGAATATTGTTAATATCTTATAGAATATTGTTAAGAATTAATCAGTCATATATTGGTATTAAGATATAACATTCAAAAGAAGCCCACAAAAAGAAAGAATAATTACTGAATATCCAGTGGAATATTCTTGGTTCCGTGGATATATATATTAAACACAACACAAATATGTAATAATTTTAATGTCACACTTGCTAAGGAAATTTTATAATCTTTTAAATGGACAAAAAAATTAACAAATCTCTGGCTAAACACATCACTTGTTATAATTTAAGAATTTGTTGACTGATTCTCATTATTATTGGTGTGGAACCAAATGCAAATTTTTTTTTAAACTTTCAACTCTTCATAAAGGATTTTACATATTGCTGTGAATCTAATGGCAAGGGTACTTACTGCCTATCATTTGATAGGTGCACTGCTTCTCATCTGTTATCATTTCACAAATGGGCCACAATCTTTGGGCTAACTGTTGTAACAAATCTTACTGTATTTTTGTCATCTGTGAAATGACCCAAGCCCCAGTGAAATTCCCTGACTCACCTAAAGATAGTAGCCCACAATGGTGCTTCATCATCACAAAATGCCAAATGTAACCAGTATATACATTCTTCTTCAGATAAACCAACTATAAAAATCATAAAAAAATCATAACATGGTAGCATGCTTGTTCCAACTCCATGACTCATAATGTTGAAGCATACCTCACGGTTACCAAAATACTAATGGCAGAATTCTACTGCTGCTCAAGTTTTTATAATGTATTGAACCCAACACAACAATTCAAATAGCCAGTGATTTTGCTGTATCTCAATAACTTCAGTGTGACCTTCAAATAATTTTGTATCCATAATATAAATCTGTATATATCATTTGTAAAAGAATATAGTGACTAGAACTTTCCTTTATCATGCCCATGATATGGGATGCAAATACAAGTTGAAAGTTTTTCAAGTTCCAAGCATTACTAGGATTTTCTTTTTAGAAATTGATCCATAACCAATTCAACAACTAATCATTCATATTGGTTGGTTAATGGGTATTTTGATATTTTTTTGCTAGAAAATAAATAGGTGATGCAAAAATAAAACCCTCATCTCCCATCATTCTTAAGCCTGATGAATAAACTCTTTTTGATTGTTTCTATAAGAAAGGCTGCTGATGAGGTGTTAGCCTTGCAATGATGTGTCAAAAAATTGTCTTTATCATTTTATCTTTTAAATCATTTGTTTTTCATATACTGATGAAGACTGAAAAAAAAAACAGTTGAAACATTTCAACAACATTAATAAAAAGATACAAATAAAAGAAGTTAACTTAACATATACTTAAGTAAAGTTATTAGAAAGCTTAATTTTAAAAAATACGTCTAACAACATATTGCAGAGCATACAACACCCCAACAGCCCCTTGTTTGTAACCAGGTATTTTTCTATTCTTTGATAAAATAAGTTAGATACCCATTTTCTGATCAATATTGAATGATTAACTAAATTAACTATACTCCAGATAACATAAAAATCTGAAAAAAAAATCATATTTACTCATTCAGATTCAGGCCCAAATCACAGACATTCTAAATGATATGTTATCATTGCACTAACAAATTCTTTAATAT
The DNA here is from genome assembly GCA_028023455.1 of Epiperipatus broadwayi. Taxonomy (NCBI): domain Eukaryota; kingdom Metazoa; phylum Onychophora; class Udeonychophora; order Euonychophora; family Peripatidae; genus Epiperipatus; species Epiperipatus broadwayi. Next base: position 10,085,196 of record JAQFVV010012406.1, read on the forward strand.
GTGCGTGTATATATGTATATTAATATAAAATTGTTTAATCTCACCTTGGGTAATTCTACATGCCCATTGACATAACTAAGGGTCAAATTATCATCCCAGTAACTAATACTTTCATCATAATCTGAGATTTTTTTAATAGTTGTCCCACGCCGATAAACGAAAATAATAATCAAACCTATAATTACAAAAATACTAATGATAATAATTTGTTAAGAAAGAATTCATTTATACATTAAAAATTGAACAAGGCATTCTTTCAATTAAATAAATCTTGATTTTGATAGCCATTTTCATACAAACATCACACTTATTTAGTTGAAACTGGCTATCAGGATAAAAATGTATCTATTCAGAGTATATTCTTAGGCCATATCTTTTAGCTTATAGTATTTCAAATGAAAATTTATCATTATACACAATAAACTCTCAATCCATTATTTCTCAAGGAATAAGAGAAAATAAATGGTATACTTAAAAATGATGGAATGGAATCTTATTTTAAAATATAGGTAACCCCCATATAATATGGCATTCGTACAACATAGTTTGAGAATTAGGAGGGAACCTATAACACTGCATTCCTGCAACACAGTTTTGCTCTAACATGGTTTGAGATTTGGAAATTCTCCTATAAAACAGTATTCGTACAACAAGTTTTGACAATTAAGAAAATTCCTGTATAACAAGGGGTATGGTGAGAATTTTTAAGAACAAACAACATCTCTGTTGATATTTGTCATTTGAGCATGTATGCCATATCAGATTTCATGCAGAATTTTAGAATTTTAAGTTCAATTTATTCATGGAGAATTTTCACTGTTTTCTTTTTTTATTATTATATAGATTAATAAGTGATGATGAAGAAAACATTATGTACTACAAATATTGAATACTTTGAATCAATTAATAGGTTCTTTTTAACTTTTGGAACCTAATCCTGTTTTTTGCACTAATTCTTTATTTCCATGTTATATGGTGGTTACCTGGATAACAAAGAATAACTTATATATCATATCATTTACAACTTCCTTAAACACTTTAACACTACTATTTTTTATATGAAAACTTTATTCTAACAGTTTCGGCTATTCTGCAGACATCATCAGAGTTACAATATCCAAATATATAAAAAATAATATTGTTAAAGTGTTTAAGAAAGTTGTAAATGGTATGGTATATAAAAGTAGAAATCAATACATAAGGAAAGGAAGAAAAAGAAGAAAATTATATTACTTCCCAAAGAATAATTTAATAATTATTCATTAAAATATTGTACATGTAAAGTACAAGTTAGCTATTAGTTCAGTCTTATGAGCTGAAATTCTGTATAGAATAAAAATTAATAAAAATACATTCATAAATAATAATGCTCTTGTAGTTATTTTCGCTTTTAAAACTTTCAATTGATTTGCAATTTATATATTCACTTTAGAAAACTTAAATTTTTGTTCCATTTTTCACTATTAGATGGAACTATTTATAAAAAATAATAAATGTGTGTAATTTTAAATTATCACTTTAGTGAGTATTACTTTTTACTTTCTGCCATATTAGCAATCTTTTTTAATGCAGTTTGACAAAAACAAATAAGTACATTTTTAAACCTTATTTATGGTTAATATTTATTATTTATGACAATTATAACATTATTTATTTTTCCTTTTTTAAAAGTATAGGCATTTGACACATTATTGATTAACTATATATTCAAAACTTTCATTTTATTTGAAAATGCTTTAAAATATATATTTTTAATTTCTATTTTAATTTCCAAAGATATAATTTATAGAAACACAATTAAAACATACAATTTTTTTTAACAAATATATTAAAAAATTAGGTCCAAATGTTATTTTCAAATTGACTCAAAGAAAATTCTTTATTTAAAAAAAAAACATTGTTTGACAGAACCTCCAGTTACACAGATTAAATACAGCCTAGACATTACAATTGTTATTTGGAAAATGTGTGTGTGTGTAAATTCAATTAATTATAATATTAATACCATAATTACGTATGTTATAGAAATAATTACTTTTTAAAAATAAAAATTCTTAAAATCTTATCATTACTTCATTAAGAATTTTAATTTCATAAAGCAAAAAAGTTGGCACTTTTTTTTTGGGGGGGGGGGATAAATTTTGTACTGATTTCCAAAAATAAAGTATTTATTTTGTAAACAAAGTCAAAAACTTGCTGACATAAACAAAAAAAAGCTCTCTTTTTAAAGAACTAATAGCAAAATAAAAAATGTGCTGAGAACAAAATTAAAAAAAGTTATTTCAAATTTAAAAAAAGAGTAAACATTAGAGTTTTAAAAAAAAACATGACTTATATATTAAAAAAATAGGAAAGTTATTTAAATTAAAATATATATATATCCCTATGAAATCTTGATTTGTCAAAGACAAATGAAAAAAAGGACAATTTGAAAAATGATCATAAAAAACAACATGAATTTTTAAAACACTGATTTCAGAATAAAGAAAGTGAGTGATAGATACAGAAAAATGATATATGGATAAATGATGGATTGAAAGTTTATTGTACACACATGTGATACACATGTCCACATACGTGGAAAAAAGATAAATGATCTCCAATATATGTATTTCAGTACGAAATATGTATATTGGATGAAATACATATATTAGAGACCATTTATCTTTTTCACATGTATGTGGTCATGTGTATCAGTTGTATAAAATGAATTGGATAGGGAGCTTGAATGTCTGAGTTAAAGTCCCTTATAATTACATTAAATTTAGCATAAACATATACATATATTTAAATATTATATATATATAATTAAAAATAGCTAATAAAAATTTAATAGCATACTTACATATTATTAACATAAATCCACACACACCCAAAACAATCCCTGCTATAGCAGCAGAGGCAAGACCATTCTCCTGAAAGTCTTGCCGTATATCAAATGTTTTATTGCTAATAGGCCACTGAGTAATATTGTAGAAAACAGAATTTGGTAACCACAATGATGCTGGTAAATAAGTGGATGGAGTAATGTAATTGTCTAAAGGTTGGTTAGAAAGATCTTCATCGTAATAATTATTATTGAAAGTTTCATATGTTTCAAGCCCTTCTGAATCATAGAAGGAAGATAATGCATAAACCATTGTGGACTCAACATAGATCTCCCAACTAGGAGTTAAAACTGTTTTATCTATGACCTGGTTAACAGTATCAAGATAGCTTTGGACATGATCATTACTAAATTGTAAAATGTCATTGTATGATGATGTAATTATTGATTCGGATAAAAAAGTTTGAGAAGTGGTGGCAGTAAGGTTATTAACAGTGTTCCAACCCGACGCACTAGTACTTGTCCCAATATCATAAGGCAATTGAGATTCCATTACTTTTGGAATTCTGGTCTTTTTCTTTGGAGGCACATAAGGAGAAGCATTATTAGATGCGTCAAATCTTGGAACCATAAAAGAAACAGAACTTGAAATATTTTTATGCTTTGGTAAAAACAGCACTGAAGAAGGGTAATTTAAATAATGAGATTGCATCAAATATTGAGAAGATGAGATCTGAGCTAGAGAAAAACTCAATAAAAGAGCTGAATCCGTAATAGGAATTAAAAGTTCATTTTCCAAAGTGATTTGATCGCTAATAAAAGATACTGCAGTATTAATATGTTTATTACCAACTTTTATGCTTGCTGTGGGTGAAATAATTGGATGTTGCTCAAAATAATCTCTGGTGCTCATTGGTGTTGATATTATGGAAGATAAGGTTAAAAAATCATCATCATATTCATACAATGTATCAGAATAAACAGATAAAATAGGATTTGTTTCTTCAGATTGTTCAAAGTCATTTGAAATAGATAGAGGATTTGTAGATGAACGTGATTCTTCATCATAAAGTAGTGGCTGTTCCGATTCAACTTCAGCTGGTTTGAATAAAGTACTACTAAATGTTTTATTATTTTTTACATTCCCTTGATTTAATTTTGTCATACTACTCTCTATTACATTCAATTGCCTGTCAGATGGATAATCTGTTGTTGATAAATAATTGTTTAGATTAATAATGCTAGGACGTTTTATTTTTTCTGAAGGTATTATTGGAGTTATAAAGTTTTCTGTAGTCACTGATTTAAGAATTGATTTACCACTATTTAAATCAGAAACAAAGTGCCTGTTGTTATTAGGAGTCACGTGACTTCCAGCTTTGACCAAAAGAGCATCAAATGTAGGCATGTGAGATTTCAGCAGTTCTTTAATATCAAACTCATGTAAACTTCCAGAGTTTTCTTCTTTACTTATGAACATATCAATATTTGGACGTCGATTACCATGCATAATGTATTCATGCATTCCACTCATTTCTTCACAATATGCAGAATAAATGGAAAACCATAAAAAAGCTGTAATAATAAAAAATTAACATTAAAATTCCTAATATTTTTAATGATTGAAAAATAAATTACGACTGACATTTATTGTTTTAAATAAAACTTTTTAATCTGTTAAAAGGAGGAAAGTACAAGAAAAAAGAAATATAAAAAAAAAAAATGAGCAAAAAATAAAGAAGAAATTATTATTATATATATATTCATGAAAACACAAAATTTTTCCTTAATAATGTGCATTTTTGACTATAGAGACAAATTCTTTAAGCAAAAAATATTCATATTTTCAAATATGAATTGTATTTCACTTTACTAGAAATTCTTAAAGCAATAAAGGCCTAACAAGTAATAGATACAAAAAAGTTCTAATTCTTTTAAATTGCTTCTTACACAGAGGCAAAACTATCCAAACAGTCTGGTATGAGTAGGCACTAGATAGGGATTTTATGCACAAACCTTCCTGCATCCATTGATTACTCTGGCTTGCACTGAGTGGCAATACTGTATGGAAAGTTTTGCCTCTATATAACAGTTTGTGTAAGCATAAAGACTGGTGATCATGTGATGTTTAGAGGTTTATGATTGCTTCTTCATTGAATCTTCATAATCTAGTATATGCCCTGCTCACTATAAAAGGTGATTATAATTTTCTGAAAAGCATTACCTTTTCATGCCAAATATAGTGATTAATCATATTCATAACAGATAATTATAATCAAAGTTTATACAGGCATTGAGATAACTGTTTGAAAAAGCTGTACCAAGTTGCTGCAATAAGAATACTTGATCTTAAAACAGGCAAAACTCTCCATACAGTATTTCCACTCAGTGCAAGTCAGAGTAATCAATGGATACCAGAAGGCTTGTGCATAAAATCTTCATCTAGTGCTTACTCATCCAATATCCCCAGACCAGTCTCTGGCTTGTGGCCTTTGTCAGTGAGAAGCCTCGGATCTGAGAGTACTATACCTAGATCTTAGGATCTAATGCAACCCTCTAGCAGCCACCTTTTACGTCTACTTAACTACAAAACTATGAGTCTTAAATTGAAAACAATAATATTTTCAATCCAAGCTCATTAGCTTATATAGTCATATAGATCTGAACTCAGTCCAGTACCTGTACATTTTGGTGTCTTTGGTTCTTTAATAACAATAGCCATCACTATGCTATTAGGCAGGATTGGGTTTAAGACAATAAACATGATCACCATTTCTTATGCTTGCTTATAACTGTTATTAAAATAGGCAAAACTCCCCATACAGTATTGCCACCTCAGTGCAAGCCAGAGTACTCAATGGATTCCAGAAGGCCTGTGTATAAAATCCACATCTAATGCCTACACATCCAATATCCCCAGACTAGTTTCTGGCTTGTGGCCTTCATCAGTGAGGAGAGTGGCAATACTGTATGGAGAGTTTTGCCTGTTTTAATAACAGTTATAAGCAAGCATAAGAAATGGTGATCACGTGATGTTTATTGGCCTAAAACCATGCTGCCTAATAGGATAGTGGTGGCTGTTGTTATTAAAGAACCAAAAACATCAAAATGTATAGGTAATGAACTGAGTTCAGACCTATATGACTATATAAGCTAATGAGCTTGGATTGAAAATATTCTTGCGCTTTCAATTTAAGTAGAGATAAAAGGTGACTGCTGGAGGGTTTCATTAGATCCTAAGATCTAGGTGCAGTGCTCTCAGATCCAAGGCTCCTCACTGACAAAGGCCACAAGCCACAAACTAGTCTGGGGATATTGGATGAGTAGGCATTAGATGGGGATTTTGTGCATAAGCCTTCCGGCATCCATTGATCACTCTGGCTTGCACTGAGTGGCAATACTGTATGGAGAGTTTTGCTGTTTAATAACAGTCATAAGCAAGCATAAGAAATGGTGATCGCGTGATGTTTATTGGCTTAATACTTGATCTTGTTTGTAAACGTTTGTACTTACCTTCTGAAAGAACCAAGTTACTAACAATTGTGCAGGAGACAGGCAAAATGAAATCTTGTGCAAGTTAAAGTATTTAGTTAGCTACAAAAGATTTAATTTAAATAAATCTGGAATACTGGTTTACTTCTTTAGTATATGGATATATTTTTAATCAGTTTAATTGTTAACAAAATATCACAAGGGAACTTGCAACCATGAGATACATTCACTATAGGCTTTATTAAGACCTTCAATTCCTTTATTATAGCTATAGATTTAACAGTCATTAATTGGGTGGTTCATAGTTTATATTTGTCCCATCTGCAGATCAGCTGTTACTAACTCCCATTTATTTAAAGCAAATAAATATAATGATCATAGGTTGTCTTGGATCTATTGATGGAACTTCAGTAGGATCTAGAAAGATCAAATCCAGCTAACTTTATTTGTTTAAAACTTCATAAGAGTTCCATTTTTAGATCATAAATTTTCAATTGTAGATTTTTAGTTGAACATCTAAAAAGAAGAGTCTCAAATTAAATTTTGGTGTTTCATACAATAATTTAAACTTTGTTATTAAATTAGTTTCCAAGTGCTAAGGACAAAAATAGACATAAATTATATCTGTGATTTTTTCGTATGAATCTTCTGTTGAGGCTGCAGAATATTATCTGTTGTAATTTGTTTAATACAGATCTTAGTCCAACTGAAAAACTAGTATTGGCTATATCAGGAACTATAATAAAACAAATCAGGATTAATAACAACTCCATTCAGACAGAATGCAAATAATGTCATAAAATGAATTTCACAATTATTGAAAATTTAGATCCTTATATGCCTCTTGGATTATTTGATCCTAAAATTACTTGTGCAGTATTTGAACACATCTGTTTAAAGCTATATCTGAGTTCAATTTAGGCAAAATTATTTGGTTTTAAAACAATTTCATGAACAAAGTATTATTCTAATCAAAATATGCTGAAGGTTACCAAATTTAACTTGCTTGAGGAAGATGAAAATGTAAGACATGATCACAAGTTTATTACTTCATTTTTTAAACTTTCATTATCTTAGCCAGTTTTAGTTATACAGAAACTGAATCTATATCTCAAATGAAACATTACTTCTATACTTGTCCTGTATAATTAATTTAGTACAGAAGTACCTATGGCACATAATCTCCTAAGCATCTATTCCATTGTTTTAGCAATACCTCAACATCATCAATACAAAAAATTTTTTCTCTGTTATCTCTGCTACTCAATGACTCCATCATCAAATAAAAGCCACAGAAAATTGACATGATGAATATTGCTCAATTAAATTATATAGATCATATAAAAAGCACAATAACACATTGCAATACATCTACTGAGTATATTCACTGTAATGAATCTAACTTCTAGCTTGCACTCCCCAAACGATGTAATGAACTGTGACTTCTTTTTCCAAATCACAAATATCTCAGTCACTATGCCCAGAAAAGCCTGTTAGCCACTTTACCTTCCCTTTCCATTTCCCACCCTAAGTTTTTCCCATCTTTTTCTCTATCCTGCTCCATCCCATTTCCACAACATAATCTTTAACAACTTCATATGATGTGATGCACTGTGACTTCTCCTTATACGAAGTCAGGAACCCCTCAGCAACTATGATCAGAGAAACCTGTTTGCAACTTTAACTTCCTTTCCATTCCCCACCCTGTTTTCCCATATTCTGCCCTATCATGCTCCATCCCATTTCCACAACATAATCTTTGTCAATTCCATGGCCTTTATATCTAAATCCTCCTTGTTTTTTCCCAAACCCAGAATAAAATCCAATAAGCCACTTTCTGTATAATCACTCTGTTTATATTTATTCTTCCACAACTTTATTATTTGTACCACTTTTAAGCATTTACATTCCACTAACAGATGCCTAATATTTTCTATGCCTTCTGTACACAACTTGCAGACTAAATTGCCCATATTTTTCCATTTATGTGTATATTCCCTTGTGGTTAAAGTTCCTGTTCAAGCCTTAAACAGTAAACTACTTTCCTTAATATTATCATAAATTAACATGCACCCAATATTCTGTTCACTTCTATAAATATTTAAACCCTTTTTACTCCCCATACTAGTTCTCACCCTCCCTATTCTTTAGTAATGCATCTATTCTTCTATGACATTCCTTAACACTATAACACTCAACAATTCTCCTAACACAATCATCCCACGTTTTGTATAAGTATACTGATATAAAGCCTTTATCCAAATCTTCTGCATATTGCATTACCTTTCTCACCTATCTTGTTGTCTGTCATTTATTCATAACCCAATTAAATACTATTTTAGCTATTCTTTTATTATCCATAAACTGCAATTTACCGCACATTTTCATTTTGCTTTTTGCATCTCTCATATAAAAACTTGATCATCCCATTTCTCCTTGAATTGCCTGCTTGCTGTCCACACTTCTGCATCTAATGCATGACTTCCTACTTCTCTTTGTATTTTTCTAAATAATATAATATCACTTTACTAACACATAATGCATCATTACCATATGTTAACCCAGCTACTGCCACTCACTTCCTACAATTCTAGTTACATCATATTTATTATATGAGAACACTGTTTATATCAATTTTTTCTCCCATTCATCTAAGCAATTTTTCTGATTACGTAGGATGATTCCCAAATAGTTACATCTATTCACCACACTTAACTTTATATCCCCCAATAAAAATTCTTTGTCTTCTCTCTCCCCAGTATTAATCATCATTACTTTTGATTTTTCTTCACTAAATTTAATCCCCATCTCTTTACCCACCTTTGTGCATGTTCTCAGCATAACTTCCATATTGTCCCCTCTTTCTGCACACAAAAAGCATTTGCAATTAAAAGACCCAACAATGTATATACTCCCTTGCCACCTATTAATGGTATTGCTACCCCTCTTTCTAATATTTTTATTGCTCTCTCCATTTGTCTCAAATACAACAAAAATCAAAATAAGTGATATAGGGCATCTTTGCCTTAGTACCACCCCATTTTTAACTTTAACTGATTCCATATTCCTTAATTGATACATATAGTAATTATTTTTATTTTTCCAAATTTACTAAACTTACCCATAATCGATTTCTATTTACTCTATCATATGCCTTCTCTATATCTATAAAAATCATATATAACTGTCTACCTGTATTCCTACTTATATTCATAAGTGGTGTAACTACAAATAAACCATCTCCTGTATGCTTATCTGATCAAAAACCTCCTTGCATTTCTCCCACTATATTATTTTCTTCCATCCATTTTGCAATCCTTCCAGCAACAATATATGAGAAAACTTTATGTGGCACTGACATTATCACTATGGGCCTATAATTGTTTGACTTTGTATGATCGTTACTCTTCCTTTTAAATAGTAGCCTTACTCTTGTATTACTCCAACTACCCAGAAAATCTCTGCTGCCCATCCATCCAAACCTCTTGCCTTTCCACTTTTCAATTTCTTAGCTGCCTCATTCTGTTCATTTTGTGTAAATTGTATACTCCCATTACAATGTTTGCTATCACTCTGTCCTTCACATCTAGCATCTTTTCTATATCCATTACATAATTGTTTAAGATTATCTCTAATTCTTCTCTAGTGGTACACTTTATTCCCTCTTCATCTAGTAATACCATTTCTCTCTCCCCTACATTTCTTCTTTTAATGTATTACCAAAACTTTTTACTCCCCCTCTTCCACTTTTATTAATATCTTCCAACACTTTACTATTCAATTTCATTCTCTCTTTATAATTATCTATTTTAGCAAACGTTTTTTCTAAGTAGTTTTCTCAATTAATATTAACATCTTTTTCACTTCTCTGTATGCTTTTTCCCTCTCTTTGCACTTTTACTAATTCTCTCTTTCCTGTTACTTTTATTCTTCTAAATATTCTCACCTAAAACCCTATTTGTTACTTTTTCTATTTCATCACACCAGTCCTTATACTCATCCCCAATCAATGCTTCAATGGTTTCTTCAACTTTTATTTTACACTCTTCTAACTTATTCTTATCATTCACTCTTCATCCACATCTTTCACTATCCTTTCTACTTATATTACTGTTTTTCATCACATTACTAACCATTTCTATTACAAAAAAGTTATGATCACTATTACATACTCTCTCTTCATTATCAAACACTTTAATTTTCTCTACTTTATTCATTCCCTCTTTCCCTACTAATACATAAACTATTGTGTGGAATATATTATTTCTAGATCATATGTATTGTCCCTCATAAATATTCAATAAATTTCCAATTCTCAAATTCACTCTCTGACAAAAACTCTTCAAAAGCTGTCTACTCTTATTTCCAACAATTGTCAATTTCTTCAATATGCTCATTCATACACTCTATAACCATTATTCTCTTCCCCTTTTCTTTGAAACTCTGTATATCCTTAACTATGCATTCATATAAGCTACTGTTCAACTCCATTATAGTTTGTCTATCTCTAGTGGCTATATACACTATAGCTACTACCCATTCTTCTCTTCCTAACCTTATCTCAAACCACAAATGTTAACATAACTCCTATACCACCACCCCTTTTTCTTTTTGCTTTCTATTTATACCCTGTCATACCAAGTCTTCCAAAACATGTTTTTCTTCTTCTCTTAGATGTATTTCTACTATTGCTAATACCTCAAGCTCCTCATTTTTAATTGCTTTGTTTAATTCCAGCCACTTTTCTGGGCTCCTACCACTTTGCATATTCAAATACCCAATTTTAATAATTTCTTCTTTCCTAACTACTCTTTTATAAATTCTTTTGACTTTTTCCTCTCCATTACATATATAAATAACTTGCTTACCATTAATTTTACAGACCCATTCCCTCTCCACATCTACATTTATATCTAAATCAGCTGCTACTCATTGATTATTACTTACATCTTGTTCATTCTTATTCTTTCTGATAACACTGCCACTTAAAATCCCATCCCTCTTTGTAAGTTTCCCAAACTATATTCTTTATAACTCAAACTCCCTAAAACTTCACTTCCTTGTTTTTCTAAGTGCAAACCATCTTTACTATATAATTCCCTCTTTCCATGTGATGCGATGTGATGCACTGTGACTTCTCCTTATATGGAGTCAGGAATCTATTAGCAACTATTTCCAGAGAAACCTGTTAGCCACTTTACCTTCCCTTTCCATTTTCATACCCTAAGTTTTCCCATAATCTGCTCCATCCCATTTCCACAACATAATCTTTGTCAACTCCACAGCCTTCATATCTAAATCTCCCATATCTTTTCCCAAACCCAGCATAAAAACAAATAACTCACTTTCTGTATAATCACTTTGTACATATTTATTCTTCCATAACTTCATTATTTGTACCCTGTCTGCTTTCAAGCTTTTACATTGAATTAATAGATGCTTAATATTTTCTCTGCCTTCCTTACACAACTTGCAGAGTAAATCACCTATATTTTTCCATTTACGTGTATATTCCCTTGTTGTTAAAGATCCTGTTTGAGCCTTAAATAGTGAACTACTTTCCTTACTATTATCATAAATTAACTCACACCACTGTTCTGTTTACTTCTATATATATTTAAACTCTTTTTTCTCTTTGTACTAGTTCTCCATCTCTCCAACTCCCTATTCTTTATTAATGCATCTATTCTTCTATCCCATTCCTTATGACTATAACACTCAACAATCCTCCTAACACAATCATCCCACCATTTGTACAAGTATACTGATATAAATTCTTTATCCAAATCTTCTGTATACCGCATTACCTTGTACAAGTATACTGATATAAATTCTTTATCCAAATCTTCTGCATACCACATTACCTTTCTCACCCATCTAGTTGCCCGACCTTTACTCATAATCCAATTAAATATTATTTTGGCTATTCTTTTATTATCCATAAACTGCAATCTACCGAAAATTTTCATTTTGCTTTTTGCATCTCTCATATAAAAACTTGACAATCCCATTTCTCCTTCAATTGCCTCCTTTACTGTCTACACATCTGCATCTAATGCATTTCTTCCTACTTCCCTTTGTACTTTTTCTAAGTAATCTAATACCCCTCTACTAACACATAATGCATCATTGCTATATGTCAACCTTGCTATTGCTGCTTCCTTCCATACAATTCTAGCTACAACATGTTTATTATATGAAAACACTATTAATTTCTTTATCAATCCCTTTCTTTTCTTTGCTTCATTTATCAATTTTTTCTCCCATTCATCCAAGCAATTTTTCTGGTTACTTAAGTGATTCCCAAATAACTATATCTATTCACCACACTTAACTTTACATCCCCCAACAAAAATTCTTCATCTTCTCTTTCCCCAGTATTAACCATTTGCTTTTTCTTTACTAAATTTAATCCCCATCTCTTTACCCACCCTTGCACATGTCCTCATCGTAACTTCCATATCTTCTCTTCTTTCTGCACACAAAAAGACATCATCTGCAAAAAAAGACCCAACAAAGTATATACTCCCTTACTACCTATTAACGGTATCTCTATCCCTCTTCCTAATATTTCTATTGTTCTCTCCATTTCACTCAAATACAACAAAAACAAAATAGGTGGCACAGGTCATGCTTGCCTTAGTCCCACCCCATTTTTAGCTTTAACTGAATCTATATACCCTACTTTATATATATAGTAATTATTTTTCATATAATTTCTTAATAATATCCACTAAAGCTTCATCCATTCCCAAATTTCCTAAACTTACCCATAATCTATTTCTACTTACTGTATCATATTCTTTCTCTATATCTATAAAACTCATATATAACCATCTACCTGAATTCCTACTCATATCCATAAGGTGTGTAACTTCAAATAAACTATCTCCTATATTCCTATCTGATCTAAAACCTCCTTGCATTTCCACCACTATGTTATTTTCTTCCATCCATTTTGCAGCTCTTCTAGCCACCATATAAGAAAAAACTTTAATAAAATTGATGTTACCACTATCAGTTTAATGATCCTTACCCTTTCCTTTAAATAATAACTTTACTCTTGTATTACTCCAACTACCCAGAAAAACTATTTTCTGTGCCACCTTATTAAAACATGATAATAGCTTTACTTTTGCCCTATGCCCTAAATGCTGCCCATCCATATAAACCTCTTGCCTTCCCACTTTTTTTCCTGCCTCATTCAGTTCATTTACTTAAACCTAATATTCCCATTACTATATGCTTTCATAAGCATTTATTTTATAACGTCTTGCGTGCGATTATAATTACGATAGAATGACAGCCTGTTAAGCTAATTGTGCAGACGCTGTGAGAATGTTATTAATAAATGAATACCTTCGAACAACCACATGATATAGTATTTGTATAAGAGTAAAAAGGAATCCTCTTACTCTTACGACTCAAATTTTTATATATGAGCAAATCTAAAGTAGTTGTAACGAAGGCGTGACTACATAATAGTCACTTTAAATTACTATATATAATGTCTGTATGAATGACGCCAATGAAATTTTCTAGAATTTACTAAACGCCACTCTAAACGAAACTAAATCATATACATGAATAAGCATTTATTTTATAACATCTTATAAAATAAATGCTTATTCATGTATATGATTTAGTTTCGTTTAGAGTGGCGTTTAGTAAATTCTAGAAAATTTCATTGGCGTCATTCATACAGACATTATATATAGTAATTTAAAGTGACTATTATGTAGTCACGCCTTTGTTACAACTACTTTAGATTTGCTCATATATAAACATTTGAGTCGTAAGAGTAAGAGGATTCCTTTTTACTCTTATACAAATACTATATCATGTGGTTGTTCGAAGGTATTCATTTATTAATAACATTCTCACTGCGTCTGCACAATTAGCTTAACAGGCTGTCATTCTATCGTAATTATATGCTTTCATGTTTTCTATCACTTTATCCTTCACATCTAACATCTTTTCTACATCCATTACATACCTATTTAATATTCTCTCTAATTCTTCTCTAGAGCTACACTCTATTCTCTCATCATCTAGTAATACTATCTCTCCCCTACATTTCTCCTTTTAATGTAATTCCAAAAGTTTTTACTCCCATCTCTAGCCAACTTTTTTTCTAAGTATTTTTCCCATTTAGCATTAATATCTTTTTCACTTTCTTTGTTCTTAATAGCACACTTATATTCTCTGCATGCTTTTTCTCTCTCTTTTACACTTTTTGCTAACTCACTTTTTTTTATTACTTTTATTCTTCTGAATATTCTCACCTAAAACTCTATTTGCCACTTTTTCTATTTCATCACACCAGTTACTCATCCCAACCAACTCTTCCATGGTTTCTTCAACTTGTATTTTATACTCTTCCAACTTATTCTTATCATTCACTCTCCATCCACTTCTTTCACTATTGTTTCTACTTCTATTTCTATTCTCCATCACATTACTAACCATGTCTATCACAAAGAAGTTATGATCACTATTACATAATCTCTCTTCACTATCAAACACCTTAATTTTCCATGCATTATTCATTCCCTCTTTCTCTTCCAACTTATTCTTATCATTCACTCTCCATCCACTTCTTTCACTATTGTTTCTACTTTTATTTCTATTCTCCATCACATTACTAACCATGTCTATCACAAAGAAGTTATTACATACTCTCTCTTCACTATCAAACACTTTAATTTTCCATGCTTTATTCATTCCCTCCTTCTCTACCAATACATAATCTATTGTGTGGAATATATTATTTCTAGAACATGTGTATTGTCCCTCATAAATATTTGATAAATTTCCAATGCTGAAATTCACTTTCTGAAAAAATTTCTTCAAAAGTTGTCCATTCTTTTTGTCTACATCATCAATTTCTTCAATATGTCCATTCTTATCCCCTATAACCATTATTCTCTTCCCCATTTCTTTAAAATTCTGTACATCCTTAACTAGGCATTCATATATGCTACTGTTCCACTCCATTATAGTTTGACTATCTCCAGTAGCTATATAAACTATAGCCATCATCCATTTTTGTCTTCCCAACCTTATTTCAAACCACAAAAAACATTATTTAAATATTTTTTTGATATAACACCTATACTACCACTCCTTTTTTCTTTTTCTTTTCTATTTATACCCTGCCATACCACATCTTCCAGATTCATTTCTTCTTCTTCTCTTAGATGTGTTTTCACTACTGCTAATTCCTCAAACTCTTTCTTTTCAATTGCTTTGTTTAATTCCAACCACTTTTCTGGTCTCCTACCACCTTGCATATTCAATTACCCAATTTTAATAGTATCTTCTTTCATAACTACTCTTTTATAAATTCTTTTGATCCTTTCTTCTCCATTACATTTATAAATAACTTGCTTACCATTAATTTTACAGACCCATTCCCTCTCCACATCTACACTTATATTTAAATCAACTACCTTTTGTTTATTTTTTAAATCCGGTCCATTCTTCTTTTTTTTTATAATACTGCAATTTAAAACCCCACCTCCCTTTATAAGTTTCCCGAATTATATTCTTTATAAATCAGACTCTCTAAAACCTCACTTCTTTGTTTTCCTAAGTGCAATCTGTCTTTACTATAGAACTCCCTCTTTCCAATAAACCAATCCCATATATCCACAAAAACATAACATCATTTCTCTCATATAATTTTTTCAATCTCTCAGTTATAGAACATGTCCTATCTAACAAATACCTCTTATCAAATCTTGGTAATAATGCAATTATCCCTACTATTCCTTTAATCTTACTCAAATTCCTAATCTATTCTATGTACTCATCCATTACTCTCTGATGGTTATCTGTCACATCCCTAATTTTAGCTCCAGGAAAACATACTCTTACATACCTGCTTCTATTTTATCTTGCAATTATATCCCCACATTCTCTAATTAGTGAAACTTCTATCAATACTGTCTCATAGTCTACTTTCTCTGCTCCATCCATAACATTTTCTACCACCTTCTGGACCTCCTTATCTTCTACTTCCATATTATTCCTACTCAATAATTCCTTTATATGCTCACCCTTCATCTCTAATGATTTTAATTTTCCTTCTACATCCTTCACCTCTTCCTCTGTCTTACTTATTCTTTGGCTAATCATCTCCATTGCACTACTGATTTCTCTACTCTTATCTCCTGACACTCCAATAAAACCATACTCTGTCCTATCTTCCTCAACTACATTTTGCTCCCTTGCCCCTGATGTTCTCGTTAAACTATCTACACTTAGAAACCACTTTCTCACTTCTATTATCATATTTACACACTGTCTACATAACCATAAACCTGTTACATCCTTTCTAATCTTATTCAAACATTTCAAGTAATAAACCTCATCACACCCAGTACACTCTACCAGAGCACACCTAGTTTCTGCCAATTATATATGCATTGTGGAATACAAATGCAATCCATATTCCTTATTTTCCATGTCACTTATTCTATATTTGACTTTATATTTCCTCTCCTACTCTTGAAACTCCCTTGCACAGAAGGATAAAAACTTTACTTTCCTTCAAAACTGATCAATCTATAACCACATGTTTTCCGACCTTGGGTCTTCAAAATCTTAACTTTTTTCTCAAAATAAATCTATTCTTAAATTTTAAAAAAATAAAATCTTTAGTAGCAAACTTACTAAAAAACAATTAATCTTAATACAACTTTGTTATAAATATCCTTACACTAACATACATTCAACAAAATAACTTTTTTAAAAAAAAATTCTATATATAAAATGGCAAACGGAAAACTTCCTAGCCTTTAAAAATTTTTCAATCTTTCAAATTTCAATTAACTCTCTCTCTCTCTTCATCACAATTTACACTTTCATACACAATAATCAGTTCTTTATATCGATGACATGTGATGTACTGTGACTCCTCCTTATATGGAGTCAGAAATCTTTCAGCAACTATGTCCAGAAAAACATGTTAGCCATTTTACCATCCCTTTCCATTCATCACCCTAAGTTTCTCCATATCCTCCTGCATCTCATTTCAACAACATAATCTTTGTCAATTCCATGACCTTCATATCTAAATCTCCCTTATCTGTTCCCAAACCCAGCATAAAAATCAATAACCCACCTTCGCTATAATCACTTTGTTTATATTTAGTCGTCCATAACTTCATTATTTGTACCCTTTCTGCTTTCAAGCATTTACATTGAATCAACAGATGCCTAATATATGCCATAGTGTGGCTTCTCCTTAAACGAAATCAAGAATATCTGAGCAATTATGCCCAGATAAACCTGTTAGCCACTTAATTTTCCATTTCCCACTCTAAGTTTTCCCATATTCTGCTCCATCCCATTTCCAGAACATAATCTTTGTCAACTCTATAGCCTTAATATCTAATTCCCCCTTATCTTTTCCCAAACCCAGCATAAAAACCAATAATTCACTTTCTGAATAACCACTTTTTTCATATTTATTCTTCCATAACTTCATTATATGTACCCTTTCTGTTTTCAAACATTTATAGGATTGTGCTGCCACCTATTGATACACTTTTAAAAATTGCTGCAACTGTTTTCTTTTCTTTTCTATACACTAATGATTTTTTCTTTTAATTTGAATGAAAACCAGGAAAATTGAAGTTAAAAGAAAAGAATATTTTTGAGAAGACCACTGCTAGTATTAAACTGTGATTGGATGAAAAACAATATTCTAATGTGTTTATACTTTAGATAATTTTTTTATATACTTAGTTTAATGTTGAATTATGTTAGACTTTTTTCTTTTTTTATTTCAATTTTTTAAAAAATAAAATAAGGAAGAAAAATCTTTTTAAAAAGAATTCTAAATTTAAATATCCTTTCAAGATGTTTTTTTTGTAACTTCTTACAATAAGATTTCATATCCGTTATCGAAAATCTGAAGATATATTAAATAAAAAGCATGTAATAAAAAAAAGTTAATAATAAAATAACCTAAAAATATATAATAGTAGTAGGAATTTCATAAAACAGTGCATCTATGCGCGCGTGCACACACAGAGAGAACATCCACTCCTTTATTGATATAAGTAATAAAAGATATTTACACTATGAAAATATAAATAATAAACATATATTAGAAAGAATTACAAAATAAGTCTCAGAGAGCTATTAGAGAATATGTTCTATCCATTGATGAAGCCATTATTGATATATCAATACAATAAAGAAAAAGCTAATCAATAAGTTTCATATTTTTTTATAAGAACACAAAATGCATGAAAATAGAATAATTTATTTATAAAACAATCCTAAACCAATCAGTGATCAAAAAACAAGTATTTCCAGGAAGCGTCATCAATGTAAATATTCCAGAAAAAATTAAATTAATATTTCCATCATCAATAGTTTAATTTTTTTTTTTTTTGGAATGTTTATATTGATCACATTTATTATATTATTTTCAAATCTATTTTCTACATAAATTATATTATTTTCATGTTTTTAAACATATATTATTTTCATAATGAATAAATAGTTCTGTAATATAATTTTCACTACACCATTCTCAAGCAAGGTAAGAACAAATTTCTATATACTTTTAACACAATGTGGAGGGATGTAATTATAAACATATGACCAAAGACATGAAAAAGATATATGATCCCCAAAGTGCATATATCATGCTGAACCAGCACTCATATCAGTTGGCCTAAACCCAAATCTCTTACACATATCTTTATCATTGTTCAGTATATATAGAGAGCAAATTACTACAGTTTAATTGATGTCTCAAACTTGCTTCCCTCACAAGTTTGATATATTAATACCTTTTTATTAGTCATCCATTAGACTAAAGATTGTTCAATAATTAATAATATTTCTGTAGTATAAGTTTCACTACACCATTCTCTTGCAAGGTAGGTATTGGTTTCTATCCACTTTTACCACTTGTGAAGCCTTCACAAAGTGTTAAAAGTAAATAGAAACCAGGCCCTACCTTGTGTGAGTGGTATAGGGAAAATTATACTACAGAAATATTATTCATTATTGAACAATCTCTAGTCTGCTGGATGACTAATAAAAATTATTAATATTATTTTCATGTTTTTTTTTTATAAAAACTATGAAACTTATCAATTAATCTTTTCTTTACTATAGTGGTATGTAGACAGTATCTCCATTAATTGGTAGAACATAAATTCTAGTCGCACCAAACAGCCTTTTATTCAAAAAATAATCAGTACTAAAAAAAATAAACATGACACGCATATTTCAAACATCCATTTATTCATTAATACAAATATTAAAAACATATACACATTAAAACACACACATATATAAAAATAACTAGCATATATATATATTAAAAAATATAAATACTAGAGATAAAAAAATATTAAATGCTTTTATTAACTGTGCACTCAAAAAAAATAATAGTTTCTTCAATAATTTCTGGATCACCCCCCCCTCCATACTTTTATTTCAAGTTAAATCTAAAACCTCCTAGTGTGGTTGAAGAAACAATTATTTTATTTCTTTTTAGTGCACAATCAATAAAAGCATTTAATATATAAAAAAATTATCTCTATTATTTTTAAGTTTTTAGTACTGACACAGTGAATAAAAATGTAGAACTATATTGTACTTTAAATTGGTTGGACACTTATAGTTGATATATATATATTGAAGCTGTGCATATATATATATGCTGGCTTCACCATTCACTGTGGACTAACTAAGACCCTAAGTCCAACCACAGTGAATGTATGTTTCTTTTTCAAACTAAATTATCGTTTTCACAAATAGTTGCCTAAATTAAAGAAGGAATTGTGTTAAAGAAAAAAAGATTTAATAAAATAAAATATAGAAAGTTAAAATTATATTTGCAACTATTTTTAAAATATATTTGGTAGAATTCGATAAGATAAAATTTTCTTAATTAAATAGAATCCATTAAGAAAAGGAATTTAATTAGTAAAACATTTTTCTGAATTAGATAAAATAATAGATAACAGGAAAAATTTGAAACAAGGGGCATGATTCGCTACTAATGAGTAGAGTAAAAACATAATGGAAAAAGGGTATAAATAAAGAACTTTTCTTTTGTTCTTGGTCTTATACTTGCGGGTAACCTGTGCTGAAGGTCAGAGAGAAATATTAAGAATTTTTGTTGGAAGAAGTTTTGCTGAAAAATTGGACAATATTGTGAACTCTTGCTTGCTGTACTTACTTCAAGCCGTACTCTATTCTTTCAGCATATAGATAAAAATCCAGAAATGTGTTGCTCTGCAAAAATGCGGGGGTAATCTCTTTGCCTTCGCTCTCCTGAGCCGTTCCTGAGGCCGGAGTCGTAACCATGTAAGCCAGCCAGAGAACTAAAGTGTCTGC
The DNA here is from genome assembly GCA_028023455.1 of Epiperipatus broadwayi. NCBI lineage: Eukaryota > Metazoa > Onychophora > Udeonychophora > Euonychophora > Peripatidae > Epiperipatus > Epiperipatus broadwayi. Next base: position 10,105,888 of record JAQFVV010012406.1, read on the forward strand.
CCTGTATCCGTGAATATCTGCCCTCAAAACATGGAAAAACAAAGTTGAAGAACTGAGAAGACCTGCGGGAAACATATAATGAACTCATCTTGACCCACCCCATCTAGTTACCGGTAACGTTCCCATAAATTAACATAAAAATCTCTTTGTAATTTACAAATTCACTCTAGAGTTATGTTTTTCTATATATATGTTTTTCTTAAATCTACGTATTCGTATCTTGTAAAATTGTATTTCATTAATTGCTTTTTTTTCTTTTTTTTTATATCATAATGGGTGGGGTTATTATATATAATGGCGGCGATAGCTCTTATTAATTTAATTGAAAAATACTTCGTTTAACTTTCCGCCATTATACTCCAGTAATTAAGTTATTTATTCTATATAGATATTTTGGAAAGAAAAGGAAGCAAATTATAGAAAGTGCAAAACCCTATTTTTAAAAATCAAGATTTAATTGCTAAATATTCTATTATAAAACTTTCAAGATTTTAATTTGATTCTTTTATATATATATGAAAGAAAGATCCTTATCAAATGCCTTTATATTTTAGTCAATGAAGGGTTACAAATTTAAAGTTATATTTTAAAGAGCGTGAAATAAAACGTTCGCATTTATATTTTAGTAATAAGAGAGAGTACATTTTGACAATATGTATATGTATTAAAAATTATTAAATAGCATTGGCTCTGTGGTGGGTCGGTTAAACTTGAACTAAATCAATGAAATATCCGCCCACTTGTTTTTTTAGTAATTCAAATTTTATAAAGGTGAAGTTACTATTTTTCTGCAAATTTTCAGTGGTAGTTGAGCTTTCCTAATATATATATTTTGCAGAGGGGTTTTTTTTTTTTTAATTTAAAGGTCGTTGACTGTATTTATATGGTATCGTGCCTCGGGTGATTTACTGGGCCGCTCAGCATATATTACAGTGTTTCTTTTGCCAAGTTTGCTTAGGTTAACATACCAACATTTGGATCTTCTGAAAATAAATAAATTGTTCTGGATCTCATGTCGATCTCAGTCCCTTCAATGTACGTAACTAGACATAAGCAATAAAAACTCCGATCCTGAATCCGGGTCACGCGTTTAGTGAACGGGTTCCATTTTTCTCTCTAACCTAGTTTAGAGACGAAGAGCTATCCGGTCTTGTGTTAACCTCTTGGTAACTATTATGTCTCGAGCCTCACAGCCCACTCTATGCTATCTATCGCCTTTGTGCATGGTCTTATATATTTATATTTATTAGGAAATCTTTCTCAAAATATCATCGAAATGTTTCAATTATAGCTGGAAATTCCTGCTGGGGGTCACTTTATCATTCTTCTTAAATCATCAGTAGGGCTGTGATTTAAACCTGTCCAAAGTGTTTAGTTGAGTTTGACCACCTATTTATTTCTATGTTCCCCAACCACAGAGTTAATGAATCATGTCTCTCTCTCTTGATTTCTTTTACATAACACTTCCATTGGCTGGAAATATTTTTAAAGAAGAAATTATAATGTAAAAATTTGTCTGTCCTTATCATTACAAACAATGGATCTTTCATATATGTCTATCCGGTTGCAGTGAAAATAGCCTGCAACACCATTAATAAAGCGTTGTATGAATTCTTTTAATGTAAATAATAAAAGTTTCTGTTATCTTTCATTCACTATAAATAAACCCACTTAGTATTGTTTTTCTTTTGTGACATATGTATGTACACCTGATCATTATATATGTTAAAAATTCCTTTTCATGGTCTCTTCTCTCCCTGACCACCGGGCATACATTAAGATTAAATTCTAGTGAGGTTTGGGGAGTAAGTCACTTAGTAGTAATCTAGAGGAGTAGGTGAGGTTCGAACCCCCTCTATCTGCATCTCTAGGTTAGGTTGAAGCAGCTCTACTTTTCTTACCGTTACAATATATATATATATATATAAAGAGTTGAAAATGATATAAGAAAGTATAATTGTGAACTAGCAAGAAAAGCTGTAGAAGAGAATAAAAGTCTAAAGAGTGTAAAACAACATTTTGGTATTGGTAGGAATTTTATATCTGCAATAAGAAAAAAAGATGGCATTATTAATAAAAAGAGAGATGATATCATAAAATGTGTAGAAGACTTCTATCAAGAATTATATAGTAATAAAGAACAAGTGCTCCTATACATATTATATCTTCCGAATTGCCCAGAATTTTAAATGAAGAAGTGAGACATGCAATTAAAATATGAAGAAAGGAAAGGCTCCAGGTAATGATGGAATTGTAATTGATATATTAAAAAAAGCAGGTGAAGAAATAGAATTTTTTTTAGCAAAGTTATATACCAAATGTCTAAATGATAAAGATGTACCAGATGATTGGAAGAATGCAGTATTAATATTAATATTTAAAAAAAGTGATAAAGAAGATATTAGAAATTACAGACCTATCAGTCTTTTATCAGTTTTATACAAAATTTTTACTAAGATAATTACAACTCGTCTACAGAAAACACTGGATTTCCACCAAGAGAACAAGCTGGATTTAAAAGTGGTTTTAGTACAGTAGATCATATCCAGGTATTGAGAGAAATTATAGAAAAGACAAATGAATATGAGTTGCCATTATGCTTAGAATTTGTAGACTATGAAAAGGCATTTGATTCTATAAACATTTCTTCAGTGATTAAAGCATTGGATCATCAAGGTGTAGATCCAGGATATTGTCATATTTTAAAGAATATTTATAAAAATGCAACAGCAACAATTAGATTACATAATGATAGTAGGAAAATCAACATTGAAAAGGGTTTAAGACAGGGTGACTCCATATCTCCAAAACTTTTTACAGCAGTGCTGCAAGAAGTATTTTGTGGATTAAAATGGGAAGCTAAAGGAGTAAAAGTAAATGGAGATTATTTAAGTCATTTAGATTTTGCAGATGATGTAGTTGTTTTTACAAATAATGCTTTAAAGCTACAGGAAATGTTACAGGAGTTATCAGATGAAAGTAGGAAAGTAGGACTAAAGATAAATGTTAAAAAGACTAAAGTAATGATTAATAGATTTTCTCAAAATATGAAAATAAAGATTGATTATGATGAGTTAAAAGAAGTTAACAGTTACAAATACCATGGTCAGATTATTAATACAGATGGAAATATAATGGATGAAATTAATCATAGAATTAAACTTGGTTGGAGTGCTTTTGGTAGAAATAACTTGATACTAAAAGGAAATATGCCTATGTGTTTGAAAAGGAAGGTTTTTAATAAATGTGTTTTGCCAGTTCTTAATTATGGATCTGAGACTTGGACACTTAATAGAAGAGCAATACAGAGACTTCAGACCACTCAAAGAAGTATGGAGAGATGCATGTTGGGAGAAACAAGAAGGGATCGAAAACGCAATGTATGGGTAAGAGAACAAATAGGTGTTACTGACCTCCTTGAAAAAATTAAAAGACTGAAGTGGAGTTGGGCTGGACATATTGTTAGAAGAGATGATAACAGATGGACAATTGAACTTTTAAACTGGATTCCAAGAGATTGTAGAAGACACAGAAAGTGACCACATGTGAGATGGATGGATGAAATAAGAAAGTATGCAGGGTGATGTGGAGAAGAGAAGCTAAAGATAGGAAAAAATGGATTGAACTTGGAGAAACCTTCATCCTGCAGTGTGTTGATAATGGTTGTTGATGATGATATGTGTATATATATCACTAGATATTTCTGTTATAAGTTAAGATGTAAATCCTTATGCATATATCATATTTAGTATATGTACATAATAATACTTGTGTGTGTATATATATATATATAGTAAATGAACTTCACTTAATACATATATCTTCACTTTAAATCAATATCACACATATAGTATATATAAGTCAGATATTTCTGAAGTAAGCTTTTTGCATAAATTGTAATTATTCAGCAAATGTTGAAACATTTAATAGAATAGGTATATTTTATAATAAAGAAATTTATTTAAAGCTAAATTCTTTCAGCACTGAATAATATGCTATTTCAACAGTACTTCAAGTAGAGAGTTGCTGCCTATCCAGAAAACAAAGCCAAGAGGCAAACTTCTGCCCAGGAGTCGGGTAATAACCTTCATAACTACTGCAAGAGCTCTCAGATGAACTTTAATTATTAATTTTCAAAACTATAGCTATAAAAAATTTAAATAAACACTCAGTTTAAAGTCTAATAGTTCAAATCTTTCTTTTACTTCAATATGTAAAACCAATAATACTTGCTTAATTTACTGTAAAATAGCTCTGTAAAATCTATTATCTTGAACCTATTAAAGAGATTAACTTAAAATTTATTTTGTCAATTAAATTCTGTTTTACTCTGGTATTTGGCAGTGAAATCTATGCTATTTTATATATTTAAGTTCTTAATATTTAATTTAGATATGTAATGATATGCCAAATATATTTCGAACCAGTGAGCGGATATATTTTAATAATTTTATCCCTAAGATAATATTTCTATCTTCAATTTGGTAATTATGATATAACATTTAGTTATATTACATCTGAATCACTGTTTCGAAATTAAAATTCATTAATTAATAACTGATTGATAAGTTTTTAAGATTGTTAAAAGGTATTGAGGTAAAAATAATTTTTTAGTACTTTTTAATGGTTACTTTAATATTAGTCCTGCAATGTAGGGGAGATAGGATGCATTTTCACATCCACAATAAATGTGTTACCTTACAATGATGTCAAATTGAAATGAAATAAACCTTGCAATGTTATCCGAGCTTGTGTGAAAACATGTTTTTTTTATCAACATGGTCTTTTTTTTTTTGTAATATTTCAACATTTTCAGTTATTGTCCAGATTTTGACATGAATCCTTCCCAAGCAGTGGATGTTTGGTGGCTTATATAAGGAGACTGGTGAATGTTTTATCATCAAAATCCAAGACAGGACAGTAGTGGAAGTCATCAAGCATAATGTTAAAGAGGGTTACACTATATATTCGGAGTGCTGGAAGGCATACTAAACTGATGAATTGACAAATGCTGGTTATGAGCATTTTCACGTGAACCACACAAATAACTTCATGAATCCAAAAACTGGCATTCACACACAAAAGTGAGAAACTGTGGGTTCTATGAAATGGGGAAATACGCAGCAGTGAGAGACATCAAGGCAACACCTCAACTCATAACTGGCAGAATTTATGTGGCATATTTTACACAAAAATGATGGCACATTCATTCCCATACTCAATGACAAAAAAAATTTGCGCCACGATGAAAAGTTAATAAAAGTCTTATAATTTTTATTTCTTCATTTTTTTGGGCATTTTTTTTCTTTTTGGTTTTTTTGTTATCTTCTTTTTAAAAAAATACGTTTATTAGCATTTCTGTGGAAAATTTCAGCATACTCTGTGCAATCGCATGTTCAGTAAAACTACATTTTGGAGGGAAAATTTTCAGCTCTGATCTCCATTTTGTGTGGTAAAAGCAAATGTTAAATTGCTTGTTTCAGTGTGATGGTAAGTATTGTATGCGTATATTTTATGTATTTTTGTAAATAATATTTTAAAAAATTACAATTTAATATTTAAACTAACATTTGGAAGTTGCATATTTTAAATATTTTGGGGGCTCAAGAAAATGTATTTTTTAGGATAGCAAATCAATTTGTTTTCCATGTAAAATGTTGTGTTTAATATTGATTTATATATTGTTATAAATTTTAAAGTTTTTAGTGTGAAAATCATATATTATACTTTTAGTGTGAAAGTCATATATCTATTTTTAAAATGGTCTTTTTAATATACATTTCTTGCTCAAAATCATACATATCTTTATTATTTTTTATATTTTTAGTCCTGCAACATGGAGCATGTATTAGCCTTGATGCGCCTTTTCACATTTGTATAACCTGCCAATAACTTTGTAAATCTTGTGAAAATATCATACATATCTTTATTATTTTTTATATTTTTAGTCCTGCAACATGGAGCATGTATTAGCCTTGATGCACCTTTTCACATTTGTATAACCTGCCAATAACTTTGTAAATCTTGTGAAAATATCATGTACAAGATCCATGTATCATTACTTTTTTTCAAATGTTGCAAAAAATATCAAGTACAAGATCCGTGTACACATTATTTTAGTCAGATCACAAGATTACAAAGTTATCAGCGGATTGATATGAATGTGAAAAGGTGCAGCAGATCTAATACTTGTTCCGCATTGCAGGACTAATATCAAAGTATCTATTTGTACTTTTATTTTTTAGTGTTTCTTAAAAAAGGCTATATTATAAAATAGTCAAAATGTTGGTGTGTAATTTTATTTTTATAATAATCATATAAAAAACAAGTTTTAAAAAATTTAGTGTATTCACTTATATATATATTGTAACCAGTTGGGTTACATAGCACACAATAATATAGTGTGTGTGCATATATATATATATATATATATAAAGTAAAGGAAAAGTAGAAATAAACACAGACACAAATTGTAATAGAGATTTTCTACATTCACTAAAATAAAAATTATATATATATATTGTAACAGGATTTATCTTCTTTACAATTTATTCTATTTACTTTTCATTTATTATTTTACTTCATTAGATCATATTAGTCTTTAATACCTCATTTCTAGACCCCTGTTATTCAAGCAGAGGAGTAAAATATGATCAATACTTACATATTAATCATACCCCCAGTCAGACCGAGATTTAATAAAACAATATTAAAACACTGGTCACTTTTCCAGATTGAGATACCCTCCATGACTGCAAAAAACATTGACACATCTCACGGGGATATTTATAATAGGTTTAAACACTATTGGTACCACCAATCTTAGACTGGACCCCATGATATGACATTAACACACTTCAAGTACTTGATGCATGGCTAGCTATTAAAACATGAGATCAGCAGCACAGAATATCTAAATATGATTATCTATTTAGTGATAGCTAAAGTGAGAGAGAGAAAAAAAATTAAACCACACTAATAATTTATACATATTTATTAAAAGATAAATATATATATATATATAAGAAATATTTAACATTTTAAAACACAAATATGAACACTTATTAAACTACAATACTTTAACAATCATGCATATTTCCATATATAAAAAAATTAACAAGTAGAAATGATTTTTAAACAGTTCTAGCTAGAAATAAATTTTAAAAGTTCACTCTTGAAATAAAATTTAAAAGTTTTATCAATGATGTTTAAACATATTTACCTAGGTTTTTTATACAGTATCTGAGTGATCATCCCTATCTTCTGATTCTGTCTAATACAAAGTGGGTCTATTGGTAGTTGGATGCTTCTTTCTGGTTCAGTGTACTACAGTTAGGTTTGGTTCCATAGATTTAGTTAATGGCAGGTAAAACATTGGCAAAGGCAAGTCAGAGATATATATTACTGCATCTGGTTAATGATGTTCAGGAGACAGGTGGTGGAAATGAACAAACACACAGCTTTGGTCTAGCAATGCATTTTTCTATCAACAAGACCATATAAATATTGTTTCGTCCTGTTGGATTCAGTCATTTTAGCTGGTTTATAGACTCTTTAATCAACTATTCTGGAATACTAACTAGTTTTCTTCTTTTGCTTCTTTGCTTTTTCTGGTGCTGTTCTTTCTTTTCTTTCTCTTCTGACACTGAACAATAGGCATTTTCAGTATTTATACACTCTGACCCCTCCCCACTCAAATTCTTATTTTCTTTAATTAGTTATATTTTTGATTACACAGAATTAGTTGACAATTGTTAATTAATCAGTCTGAAATTTATGTCCAGAAACTGATTACATCTTTGTGCAAATTTGTTTTCAATTATATGTAGCTTTTAATTAAAAGTGCTTTTGAAAGGATTATATGTTAAATTAAAATACAGAAAAGAAAAGAAAGGTTATAATTAGTATTTTAACTTAATTCCCAAGATTTATACTTTTTCTTATTTTTTTTCAAACAATTAAGTACTGAAATATAATTTTATTTTCCTTATTTTATTAATAGTATTATATAACTTGTGTATATACACATAATTATATATGCATGTATATACACATTGTTACAATATATATATATATATAATACGTAATATAGAATAACAGTCAATGCATGCACAACATTAATACCATATCAATGAATATCACACAATTTTCCAGCTTATCATTAATATTTAAGTGCAGAACAATAATATTTTGGCTTATAATATTTGGATTTTGACCTACTAACTATCGACTACACTCCCAAACTGATATACTAATGATTAAAATATGATATAAGTGAAGATGTATAAATTCAGTTATTCATCATGAATTATAACAATACCAGGATATATTCAAACCATTATTAATCCTTTTATAAGCAAAGAGAGATTAATCTCACATTCTTTTTGACAAAAGTGTTAAAATGGCATTAAATATGAAAAAAAATCAATATTAAAGAAAGATAAGCATATTTTTTTTTTTACCTGTATAAAAGATATGGACAGGTGGGTTCATCTTGTCATCATCATGATTGTGACCGCTATCTCACTGTCATCCCTGACATAACTAAAAGATAGATTATAATTTTAATAAAATTATTTTAATAATACAATTTTAATATAATTACTAGATTATTAATGATATTAAAATGAAATAATTAAAACTAAAGAGTATAAAAAGAAATACTATTACCAATATTTTTCACCTAAGATAAAGTAAAAAAAAAAGCAATATAATAGTCATAGAAGAGGTGGAGTAGCCAATACAGAATATCATCTAGAAGATGAGTAAGAATGAAAGTAATATTAATATAATGCTAAAGAACTTTCAAACAGTAAAGGACTCAAGAAAACTTTCTGGATCAATTCTTAGCTGAGAAAAGTAAAAATGAAAAACTTTGGCTAATGAATCGAATTGTGCTCAATCTGCCATGAGTTACCCAAATGGCACATGACCTTCTGAGTATATCTCGTTGATGTCATATAACCTCCTGAATAAATAATCCAACAATCATTAAATATAATCATATTGCTACTATCTCTTACTGATGTCATATGATCTGAATAAACATCCAATTATTTAACAGTTTATAGTAAAAACAGTGGCAACCTTGCACAGATTTTGTGGTTTGGGGCATTACAATAGTATTGTGATTGCTACACCTTTTCTAAATTGTTTTAAATCCTTCTATAAGATTACATTATCAGCACATAGTTTTATTTTACATTTATGAATTTAAAATTATTAATTGAAAAAAAAATCTGGAGATGTCAGCACTAGTCTATTTTGCATGACAAACTCATGAAAAAGGAGGTCCAAGGTGAATGATAATTTCTGATTGGTGGAATGTTTTAGCCCAATGCTAAACAACCAACTAATTTACATTTCTAATGAAAAATTCTAATTTTCAGAAATTTGTTTACAAATTAAAGGTTTTTATGCAATATTTTTTGTAAAAACTTATTTTAAACCAAAAACTTATGTCAATAACATATTTTCTTTGAAAACTATTTTTAAACAAAACTCTTTAAAAGTTCTTTACTGCTTAGCATAGTAGTTTCTATTGGAAAATTATAACCAGCTTTGTCTAAAGAGTAAAGAAATTTTTTTAAAAAATTATAGTAACAATAATTAATATGTTTACATTTACTTTTTTTTTTTAGTTTCTTTAATGATAATTAATTTTAAATATATCCTTTTAATAACATAAAATTCAAATAGTAATATTTTGTTCTATTAACTTTTTAAATAGATAAAAGCTCCATTTCAAAATTTATTTTCATATTTTACAAACATAAAATATTAATTTTTAGAATGTTTATCACTTGAATGCTTATGTTTATAATAAATAATGTTAATATTATCAATATACGATATATAAAAGAGATTTAATTGTATAAATTAAATATTTAAATATGGAGAAATATTAGCAAAAGATTTACTAGAGCTCATTCAAAACAGAAAGGTGGAGTTTGCTGCTGAAGGGTTAATATACATATATTGATACTATCCTCTTACTGATTTTAATTAATGATATACTAATACCAATGCAAACAATGCAAATAATATATAATGGGATTTATTTAAATTTCTAGGAATAGAAAAATCTCAATCTTCTATAGTCCAAATGTCAACTTTCTTATTTACATGAATATCTTACATCAGACTGAAAGGTGAAATCGTCATTTATTTATGGTGGTTGCCATGACAAGTTTCATGAGCTTGTGGCTATTATCACATGATTGCATTTGTAAACTAGCTAGCTTTCCACAAAATTAGATTTATTATCTAAGTAATAATTGATAACAGTGGTATTTAAAAGTTAAAAATGGCTATTTATTAGTCTGCTTTCATATTAGGTTATATTTTCCCATTTAATGGATTTTATTTAAAGTTTTCCAAATATAAAAATCTCAGTCTATTATAGTCCAAGTATCATCTTTCTTGTCTATATTAACATCTTTGATGATAAGAATAAAAAATGTGAATCTATTTTTTACTTATGACAGTTACCTTAAGAACTGATTGAATATTCATGGTTTAGTTAAGCTTGTGACTATTATCATGTGATTACATATATATCCACATACCCTGCTTAGAACTGGATCTTTATGTGATGATTCACTATACTGATCATCATCAATTTGTGTCCACTATTTTAATTTACAATCATAAAAAATACTTTAATTTTTTTTTTTTAATGTCATTTTCAAAATGACCATTTTGGAAAATTGATAATGTTATAGGAAAGTGACTTTATAACATCCAAAAGAAAAATTGTAACACTCAGGCTAAATATATACAATACAGAGTTACCAATAGAATATATCTGAAAGATTGGTTTCCTCTCACTCATATACATATACACAGTACAGCATACAATATTACAGCATACAGTATTTTAATTATAAAATTAAAATACAATTAATGTACAGTACTTTTTTTAATTTTCATCTAGTATCATTGCAAGACTATTAATACATCCATTATTGACATATCCAAAGTAAAGATTTTCATCATTAATGATTACAAAAGCAAAAAAAAATGTAATTCATTCAGTACAATAAGTAATCCAAAGCCTATTTTAATGACATACAACAAACAGATATATTGATATTATATTTTACAATGGGTACATTAATTTAAAATATGTAAATTTATTCATTTTTATGGATTAAAATTCTTATAAATGTTATTTTTCTTGGAGAAAAAACTGTGATTTGTGTAATTGTAAAATTTAGTCATAGATAATTGCAAGCTATTTTAAGGGGGCGGATGCTTTCATACATTATAAATTAATAATAAACTTCACATAATCAAAGTTACTAAATATAAGTTTAAATTATCATTTATTATACAGTCTTTGCTTAATTTTAAAGCATAATATCATAACTTGTGTCAGGCATATCTAAACCAAACACAAATTTTATTCAGCATAAAACTAAAAATTTTGATCATATACCATACTGTACTTTTAATAATTAATTTTAAATTGTGTATTGCTTTAGTTAAAATATCCAGACAACTAATTTTGAATTATAACTTTTCAGTCAAATCAAAACTTCTATCATCATCAATCTAAAGTATTTTCAGTAAAAAAAGAGAGAAAATTATTTCATGAATTATGCTATTAATAATCACATATATATGATCAGAAGTTACTAAATCTATGTTAAAAATAAAATTTACTTACTTGATTTTAAATTATAATCTTATAATTTGTTTCAAACATAATAGCCAAGAAAATGATGTAGTTATTGCAAACTTTAAAAAATGTAGTATTATATATATATTGTATATATCAATATATATATATTTCCATTACAATATATATATATATCATAAAATTAAAAATAAATTTCAGCCCTATACTGTTAATAATTCATTTTAAATTATATATTGCACATTTTTTAACTAAAATATTCAATTGAGAAATTTTCAATTACAATTTTTATGAACAGTAATCTCAGTCAAATTAAAGTCTGCTATTATCATGAACATATCTTCTTTTTTAAAAAAGGGAGAGAAATTATTTCATGCATTATGCATTTAAGAATAAATTTTGTATGATGAAAATGCAATACACAAAAACTGAAGAAAATTCATGCTTTTAATTTTTATTTAAATGATCTATATCTCTGCCATTACAATGTACAACATTATTCAAAAAATTATTAGATCATTCCAAGAAAATGGCTACCATGCATAATAAAATGTGATATCTCATGCCATAAAAAACCACAGGTAGCACATTTGTATATTATGTACTGTTTATTTAGATTAGATTTGCATAATAGATTCTATAAAAAAAAAAAAAAAAGGTCTTAAATATTGATTATAATGCATTAGATACATTTTTTCTTTTTTAATATATCAGAATTTTTTTTTTTTTTCAAAGTTAAATATGCTATTAGATTTTAGTAACATACAGTACTGTAATTTGACTATCTTTAAACTGATAATAAATGACAAGTCTTTATGATCATAAAAGTATAGTTAAGTGAGATATTGTTAAACATTGTTTTTTTTAATTCTAAATAATTTCATATAAATAATATAAGAGCGTGAATTTTAAAAAAAATAAAACTTCAGTATGGGCCCCCCCCTCCCAGTGCAATAAGAAACAATTTTGTGGGAAAACACAAAAAATTGTTAGTCACTCTTTCTTGTTTCCATTTTGCAATGTTTGCACAATGAAACCATACACTTTTTTCTAGCAATATTGATTTTTTAAAAAAAATATTTACAGCTATATATGTTTTCAACTGGAGTATTATAGCAGCAATTAACATCACTTGTTCAACCTACGCACCAAGAAATCATCATAATCTTTAAGTTGTACTACCTTCTACAACTAATGCAGCATCTTGTTGATAATTTTCCACAATTCTGGAAGGACTTCAATATAAAAACAGATATTGATTTTATAGGAAACAATGCGTGGATAAAGATCACTAACATAACTTTTAATTTTACATGGAAGAAAGTCTAACCAAAAGAGACCCCATTTCAACTATATGGAAAACAATATTTGACTGAACTAAAAAAGCAGGATTTACAAAGGTTGATCTATTCATCACTATTTAATGCTGAAGAAATATTTGACATTTAGTTGCTACAAATGGAAAACTAGTCATCTAAAGTGATTATCCCATAGAAATGTACTTCTATAATATAATCTGTAAATACACTTTTAAATGCTCAGAGGAAAATTGCAATGGGAATTCTCATAGAAAAACTGCCACAGAATGAACCAAAAGAAGCTAAAATGTTATATTGGCATCAGACATTAAAATTTAATGATTAATGGCCATATTCACACATTTATAAATACAAAATAAGCTATAACTTTCTATAGCTATTCTCAAAGTTATTGTAAGCTATAGAGAATTTTTCCTTCTCATGCTGTATTAACTTTTTACACATTTTTCTCTCTGGCTTTTTCTATTTTTAATAATGATATTATCTTTTTTTAAAATGCTGTATTATCTTTTTACATGTTTTACTATTCAGCTTTTTTTCCAATGTGGATTCAGGTTCTTTTTAATCATTACTAACCCATAATCCACATTATGGTCCAAATTTAAGAAAAACAGAATGAGTCAAAAACATAATTAAAAAAAATATTATGGCATGCCAAAATATTTAATGCAAAGCCCTACATGACTGCACTATTGACAAAGTCTTAAAAATGCATGTAATGGAATAAACAAAGTGTTCAATTTTTCTTTTTATAGTTATCCAACATAACTCATGAATAAACAAGATAAAATGCAAGGTGTTTTAATTGCTTCTAAAAATGTATTGAATAAATAATCTAAGTATGAACATTTAAAATGTTTTCCCTTAAAAAATCCTGGCTAAATTGCTAATTGTCAAACTATATAATAAAGTATAATATATATAATAGGACTTAGTTAATGCTAAACATTAAAAAATAAAATAATATAGTAGTTTAAACATTTTATTATTGAACAAAAACAAGTGAAACTATTTTTGTTAATAGAAAATGTAAACAAGTTTTGTGTGTGAGAGATTCTGAATTAAAATTAACTAATGGATTTTTAAAACAAAAACGTTTTAATAATATGGTGTTAATGGCATATAAAAGTTATATCAATCATGTTATTTAAAATTGACCTAGTTTGATATTCCTAATAAAATATAAAAGTTATATTAATAAACAATGTATGAAAATTTGAAATATTGGATTATATATATAATAAATTATAGTATTAATAGTGGAATAACACCATATAAAAAATTAAATAATGTGAATATTTTATCATTGAAGGAATATAATCTTAATATAAAATGAAAATAAATTTATGCATGAGAGATTTTCAATGGTTTTCAAAGAAACAATAACTATTTTTAATGAATTATTGACCTGACAGTTAAATTTGATACAAATGTTGATTCAGAAAGAATAATGAAGACAAATCAGACTTTCTCCTCCTATACTGATAGAGCTCAGAACTGAAGCATTCCAAAAACTCATACTTTGGCTGTATATAATATTTTTAATAACCAGATAAGTATACTAGAATTACTTATATAATATCATAACTGGCCTGAGCAGGTAGAGAAGCAGGCTATTCTTTCATGGGATTGTATGCTGGTGGTAGTTCTTTTAAATATGATAAAAACTCTTAGATATTTAAAAAATTATCTTATTTGCAGATATTTCCTACCTCTACTAGCAATTTCACAGGATTGTTCAAAAAATAATGTGAAAAACTTTTAAAAGAAAAAATTAAAAATTTCAAATTTACTAAATAAATATTTTTCTTTTAAATTATTATTTAATTATTCTTGCAAAAACTATTTTTTAAACATTAATTTGTTTTAATTTAGCATGTGCTTTATTCTCCAGATTTATTTTATATAAATAAATGAATAAAACACATAAAATATTTATCGAACATGTTAATGAACTAAGCCATATTTTCAATTTTTTCTTGCAAAAGGCTGGGAAAAATGACTTTTAATTTACAAATCTTATTTCATATAATAGGGGTGGGAGGCTAAAATTTATCTTGCACAAAGGTGCTTCTTACTCACACAATGATACTGCCAAAATATAAGCTAATTTTTTTTTATAGGAATTGAATACATATAAATTAATGGGATCAGTTAAGATCATGAACATCTGTGTTGTGAGAGCATTCATCATAAACTTGAATCAATTAAATTAGCAGGCAATAATATAAATGCAAGTAAGAAAAAAAAATTGTTTCCAGAATATGCAAATTCTCTACTCTATGGTAAAACAATTCACACTGCACCAGAATAATGGTTACAGCATAAATATAACAAAGGACACATTACATAACTTGTTAGCATAAGAAAAATGATTTCCCTGAATTATTAAAAAACATCATATCTTATGCATTGCCAAAAAATTAGAGGTTTTAGTTTCTCATTGTCATTCATTTTACAACTACAACTTTTCTCTCTACAACATTATTCAATAAAATTCCTCTTAGATTTATATTTTGAATAACTCTTCTTTGGAAATTTTTATATCCATCCAATTCTCAATTTTTCAAATGCCCGAATTCTTCTCACTGAACATTTTATAAATCAATAAACAATATCATTAAAAGTGAAAGAGAAGGATTTTACTAATCAATCTCCAAACAGATTATAATGTAAACATAATTAAATGGTTGGTTGTTTATTATATCATGTGAAGTTTTAGATATGACAAATTGAATTTGAATCAAATAACCTTTTACTTTTGAGGCCATTCTACTTTTGCACTAATGTATCTAGACAACTAATCACATTAAGAGATTTTTATATGCTGAATATCGTATGTTAATTTCATTGTTGTATGTTGTTCTGATTTTAAGTCCAAATAATTTAAAATATTATTTTATTACTGTTATTAATTTAATAATATATAAAAAAATACTGCTTTTGGATCTCTGGATACCATCTTCAATAATATATATTGTAACAGGAACCCCCCTTTATATATAAAAAAAATAATAATCATTTTTATACTACTTATTCCAGTTATTTTAAGTCTAATTACTTATTATTTATTGAATTATATTTTAAAACATATCAATCTCTAATATGATTTTAAATACTCCATTACTCAAGCAGAGAAGTAAATATGATTAATATTTACATACCAATCATACCCCTGGTCAGACTGAGATTTAATAAAAATATTAAACCAGTGGTCACCTTTCCAGACCGAGGTAACTCACCAGTTGCATGAAACACCTCATGGGGATTATTTATAAAGAGTTTAAACTGAGGGTGCTATCCAATACTTATACTGGAACTTATGAAATGTCACTAACATGTTTCAAGAGCTTGACCCATTAATTCTTAAACATGAGACCGGTAACACATTTACTTAGATAAATGGAGAGAGAGATATAAACAACACTAATAATTTACATCAATTTATTAAATAGACAATAACAATAATAAAAAAAATAAAATATAAAACACATAGGAGATATTCTAGATTTAAAGACAAATGTGCATGCTTCTGAAATGAATTCTATTCAAGAGAAGATTTTAAGTTTAATACTAGTATTTAAAATTTTAATAATGATGTCACAGATAATAGTTACCTAGGTCTAAGTACAGCACAGTTTCTGGTTTTCATATGTGGTTTAAGCAGTCTCTGGATTCCATAAGCGGTTTGAACAGTTTTTGGTTTCCATAAGTCATTTAAGCACAGTCTTTGGTTTCTATAAGTGGATGATCACCTTTTCTTCGGATCCGGTCAAATTCTTCGTAAGTGTATGTGTAACATAAATGCGGCTTCCTGACTCTATGTTCTATGGCATGGTCTGGTTCTCTTGATTTGGTGTAGCAGGTTTAAACATCAGCAGAAGGTGAGTCAGAGTAAACTACCATGGCATTTGGCTAATGGCACACAGGAGAGTAGAAGAAAATGGCCAAACACCAGCATTTGGATTTAGCCATTCATTTCTTTCATGGCACGAAAGTAGAAAAATGGTTTCATCAAGCTAGACTATTAGCAGCTCATTGACTTTATTCACTGCAGCTGGTTGATCTTGGTTATATTTTTAACCGTCTTCTATAATAACTTTCTGCATAGCCTGAATCTGAAGCCTGAATAATCTTGAAGAATATGAATCTCAATCTCAATGAAGACAATAGAGAATGTCAGCTTTTTATACAATCTGACCCCACCTTTGCTGGAGTTTTAACCATGCTATCAATACATTTGATCTTAAAATTCTTTTAATTAAAAAATACATTCCTTTATTTTCTTTTTCTATTCTAATTACACTGAGATTCACTATATTGTTCAACTAATCAGTCTGGAATCTTAATCTCCAGCCTGATCGTTTTAGTAAGACATTTTAATTAATTATACTTTTTTTTCTAATTAAAAAGTACTTTTAACAAAGAATACTTTTGACAGAATTATATAAAATTAAAAATACATTAAAGAAAGATAAGTTATAATTAATAACTAATTTCGGTACTTGTGTATAATTCAACCGATGACGTATTACCCTGAAGGCATATCACTCTAATCTTGTGATTTTTAAGATAACATCTCCAAGTGATCTGCGGACACATGTAATCGCTAAAATGTGTCCGCAGATCACGTGAACACGGTACGTTAAAAATCGCAAGATTAGAGTGATATGCCTTCAGGGTAATACGTCATCGGTTGAATTATCCAGGTCACATGCTAAAAAATATTCAAAAATGAAAAATATCTGACGCAGGTCCGGCAAATACTAAAAAAAAAAAAAAAAATGTACATGCATGCATCAAAATATTATTCTCAATTTTAAAATACAGCAGCGCGTAGTGCTGGAATTGGCGGGGGGCCTCCGGATGTTTTTGTCGGGCCGCAGGCCCGGCGTACACGTATATCAGACATTGTATTACTCTCATAGCTGTATGATATAATTCAGAAATTAAAAATAAAATTAAAACGTAATTCAATGTAAGTTTGAGAATTGTAGAAATATTAACAAATATTTTTGGTAAATAAGTTTGAGAATTGTAGAAATATTAACAAAAACTTTTTGTAAATTTTAAATAAACACCTAAATAAAAAAGACGCGATCTAATGCAAATCTGGTATTAATGGCGCCGCACTTTTACATGCATTTGGTAATTTTAAAAACGTACTGCATATTGCAAAATTGATTTAAAAAATTATTTCAAATTATTTACACATTAAAAACGTAATGTAGAAATATTAACAAAAAGTTTTTGTAAATTTAAAATAAACAAATAAAACACTTTACCCGAATTAATGCGAATTTGGCATTAATGGCGTCCATGTTATCACATATGCATTTGGTAATGTATATTCCCAAATTTGTTTTAAAAAATTATTGAAAATTATTTACACATTAAACGTAATTCAATGTAAGTTTGAGAATTGTAGAAATATTAACAAATATTTTTTGTAAATAAGTTTGAGAATTGTAGAAATATTAACAAAAACTTTTTGTAAATTTTAAATAAACACCTAAATAAAAAAGACGCGATCTAATGCAAATCTGGTATTAATGGCGTCCAGAAAACGCCGCACTTTTATATGCATTTGGTAATTTTTAAAACGTACTGCATATTGCACAAAATTGATTTAAAAAATTATTTCAAATTATTTACACATTAAAAACGTAATGTAGAAATATTAACAAAAAGTTTTTGTAAATTTAAAATAAATAAAACACTTTACCCGAATTAATGCGAATCTGGCATTAATGGCGTCCTTGTTATCACATTTGGTAATGTATATTCCAAATTTGTTTTAAAAAATTATTGAAAATTATTTACACATTAAACGTAAGTTTCAGAATTGTAGAAATATTAACTAAAAATTTTTGTAAATTTAAAAATAAACAGATAAATAAAAAACACGGAGAATAAATTATTTACACATTAAACGTAAGTTTCAGAATTGTAGAAATATTAACTAAAAATTTTTGTAAATTTAAAATAAACAGATAAATAAAAAACACGGAGAATAAATTATTTACACATTTAACGTAAGTTTTAAGAATTGTAGAAATATTAACTAAAAATTTTTGTAAATTTAAAATAAACAGATAAATAAAAAACACTTTACCGGAGAATAAATTATTTACACATTAAACGTAAGTTTCAGAATTGTAGAAATATTAACTAAAAATTTTTGTAAATTTAAAATAAACAGATAAATAAAAAACACTTTACCGGAGAATAATTCAATGTAAGTTTGATAATTGTAGAAATATTAACAAAAATTTTTTGTAAATTTAAAATAAACAGATAAATAAAACACTTTACCCGAATTAACAGCTCAAAAAAGTAACTGTGATGCCGTGGATAGCAAAATCGCAATAGACAGAAAAAATCAAAAAATTTCCCAAACCTCTCTACGAATTTTAAATCTCGCGGGTGAAAAAAAAAAAAAATTGACTCTCTGATGGATTAATCACGCCAGTCACTTGGTTACCATGACAACGTTGTCATGCAACAAACGTCGATGTCTACCGGAAGGGAATTTGGTAAGTCAAAAACGTCATCGGTTGAATTATACACAAGTACCCTAATTTCTAACTTATTCCTAACATTTTTCTTTTTATTTTCACTTTTACTTTTCCCAAACTATTAATTATTGATAATAATTTTCATTTCAAAATTTTAACTTTTATTTTTAAAAAAATAATAAATAAATCATATAACCCATATATACACACACATTTATGCAACGTATGTATATACATCTCGTTACAATATCTATATATAGATATATAAAATTAAGAGCGTGCTGATAAGTTCTAAACAAGCATCTTATAAAATTCCATTATAGTTATGAATTTTTGCTGGAATAAATTATAAGAAGAATTCCTATAAAGATTGCATCAAATAATATCTCAGGGTACCCATTCAATATCCTTTGAATTAAAATATTAATATTGTTAATCATTATAATGAAATAAAATTACATTTTCTAAAGGCAGATGAGGCACTAGAAATGATTTACTAAAAGAAAGAAAATATTTTGTGGATCTTTGAAGAAAGAATTAAGAAAAAGATTAATTAAATACTAAATGTGTAGTGTGCTATTGTATGGTTGTGAAATGTGAATGAGTAAAAAAAATTAGGAACAGATTGGAAACCTTTGAGATGTGGTCATGGAGCAGGATAGAAAAAATTAGTTGGATCAAGAAAACGAAGTTTTGCAAAAAGTCAACAAAAAATGAGGATTGCTAGAGGAAATTAGAGATAGAAAGAGAAATTAGATTGGATATATGTTAAGAAAAAAAAAATTTTTATTGAAAGATATTTTGGAGGGAATGGTAAACGCAATCAAGAAAAAAAGATGGAAAGGATTGACTTTGTTGGATATATTATAAGGGATAAAAAGAGATGTGGAATTGAAGAGTGCAATGAAGAGAATATAGTGGAGAAATGGATGAATTTGTGATGTGACTGGTCTCACAATACTATTGATTGATTTAGGCAGATGCATATGAGATTTTGGTTAAGTTTCGGATTTTATTCACCCATTAATTAATATAATTAATGCCGTGATTTGCATGAAATTAAGGTTTAGCGTTACGGGCTCATGACAACGCAGGTATTAGATATACTATAATAATTAATGCCGTGATTTGCATGAAGTTAAGGTTTAGCGTTACGGACTCACGACAACACAGGTATTAGATATACTATAATAATTAAAGCCGTGATTTGCATGAAGTTAAAGTTTAGCGATACGGACTCACGACAACACAGGTGTTAGATATACTATATGTATATATTGACGAAGATAATGATGATTTGTCATTGAGAATTTAAAAAAAAAAAGAAGATAAGATAATTATATTTAATAATGTTTTGAAGTTTAATGTTTTATATATATTAGTGATTTGTAATCAAACAGTAATACACGTTTTTGTTTTTATTTAAAGAAAAAATCAAAGTAAAATTTATATATTCTATGAAAAAGATTTCAAAATGATAATTTTAATTTAATATTTATCTATCGAATAAAAAAAGTAATCCGTGTTTTTAATGTGTAATTTACATACATATAAAGGTTTGAAATGTTGTATAGAATATGAAATATATATACGTGAGAACAATTTTTTTTTTAATACAATATTTATTCACAAAATTTTTATTTTTCTGATTAAACATTTCTTTTATATATTAAATGTTCAAACATTTATCAACTTATTATAATAATTCAATACAGATATCACTTTCACTTGCTATTAGTGCAAGCGTTATAAGTCTTTCTTACGCCTTACTTAAATTTAATTTATTATGGTTAACTGCATAATATTATGGTGCGCAGAAAGAAGTATTAATGTTTATATAATCTAGCACTCATATTATATTTACAAATTGATATTTAAATAAACATTTCGGAATTATTATTGAAGGTTTCTTGTAAAAGCACACACACGCATGTATGTTCATATAAAGTTTTTTTTAATATGAGTACATCGTTTTATAATGGAATGTTGTAATATATATATTATAATATCCATGTATAACTTGAAAATAATTTCTCCTCTCTCTCTATTCATGCTTATAATGGTGCTAGAGTCAAGAGGAGAAATGCTTTTGTATAAACAGTGAAAAAAAGAATTGGAGTCAGAAAGATTATATTTATTGATAAAAGATGGAAATGTGCTGCACAAACATACAATTTTGCCACAGTTAATATAAAGAGATGACCGGTCGCACGAGAGTCTCATAGCAACCAGACTCCACACTAATTTAAATGTCTGAAGAAGGAAAAAATGGAAACAAACTAGCCTTGATAAATCAACAACATCCTATTCTACAAGACAGCAGGAAATCTGATTACTGATTATTTTTTATTCTTAATTAATCTATACACTAAAGGTCATTCCATTGTCTGCTACCTATGAAGCCTGCCAGTAGCCTAAGCACATATATCGTAAATTTTGATAGTCAGATGATCTGTTGATATAACTCGAAGAGTGATATTTTACATTGGTTGTAAGAAAAATAAAAGCATATCATTTGTATTATAAACTGCTATTTTGATTTGATTACCCAAGAATATTATTGCTCCTCCAGACAGTGCAGATTTATTCATGTGTTAAAAAATCATGTTTGTTTATTAAATAGTACAAATACTGTGTAGCAAATGTATATTATTTTTCAAGTTTACACCTCCATAGGGAAATTAACGTCTTACGCATAAAAAGTTATTAACAATTAATGCGAATATTTTCACAAGAAAGGATCAGTTCATATTGTATGCATGTTATTATTAATACCAGATATATAAGTTTGAGAATTGTGTGAAGATATTAAAATACATAACGTTGTTTCTTCTATTTGCAAACAAAAGTCTGTTCAATATGGAAGTAGCTAATATAGGTTGAATGAAATCTTTGTGTGTATATGAATTTACCATCTAGCTATTGATTATTCTTTTTTTTTACCACATGAAATTATTCTTTTTTTCTTTACCACATGAAATTATCAAGACTATTTTAATTTAAGTCGGTAAAGTTAGATCGGAAAAAGAAATCACACAAGTTTTTCTTTAATAATAAATGTAATAATTTTTAAACTACCACATATTTAAATTTTGTAGAATCAGCTTTTAATTTAGTGATGTGATTTGCTTTGTTATTATATCTTTTGGTAATTTTATTTATTTGTTTAAATTTAATAAAATAAATATTATTTTCAAATGGTTCGCTCTTTTCTTAATTATGTGACAACCACGATGGATAAAAGGAAGTAATTTCTGAGATTAAATACTTGGGAATTTGTAAGCGCTGACTAACAGAGATTACATAGAAAAAAATTTATATTAAAGCTAATATAAATATTTATTTATAAAACTGATCATGCTTTAATACCTAATTAACACGTTTTGTTTATTTTATTTCATAACTCATGATATATTAGTAAGATCTAAATTGTATAAGCCAGGGAAGTTTTTATTCCATTATAAAGAAATTAACCTTGAAGCATAAGAGTGCTGAAGATGTTTATTCCATAATGGCTAGCCCTAGATTATTTATTAAATTTCAAGCTGATGCAAATGGTGAAATCCAACAAAATCAAGCGTCATATTGAGATATTCCTTTAAATAAAATGTTCTATGAAATAGACAAATAGCGTCTTTTGAGTTATACATAAGCATAATCTCGTCATTTATGAGTTGTAGTTCCATTATATATTTTTCTAAAATTTATGCCACTCTCACAGCAGATTTAATAACTGGTCGCTCTCCCAAATATTTTCTGTTTATTTTTTCATCATAACATTTAATATATATATACACATAATTTTTATCAATTCCTATGTTATAACAAGATATCGTATTTGAGTTATTTTTTTATATTATTTTAATTTTAAAAAATTGTAAAGTAATGCATTTCCAAAAAGCTTATACTTTAGTCGATAAACAAGAAAAATATACATGAAGGTAAGTCAAATATTATACACACTTTGGCTAAAGAATCTATTTTAATCAACATTTGAAAAAACACAAATAGATCATGTTTCGGCACAATCTTCCTTCTCTTCAATAAATACACTATGTCCATCTGTCAATGCTTCCTTATTTAGAAAATGTTTTAGGCTGAATTGCAATTCACTAATGCTTTGTTGTCTTCACCTCTTCATTAGATATGAACATTCATCCTTTTAGAACTTCTTTCAGGAGATCAGGACTATAGGGAGGATGCTCCAACACAGACAAAGATTTGGAGAGGATTGACAGTGTGGGCAGTGGTGTGGGAACATGTATTGTCATGAACAACATAACACTCTTAAATAGCAGTCCTCTCCTCTTTGGCAAAATTTTAGGTTTCAGCTTTTCAGTGAGCATCTTTTTTGCAATGGTCATGCTAATTATTGAGCTTGTCATCTGGTAGTGTTCCAATACTGGCCTTTGAGATGGTCAGAAAACTGTGTATCAAGTTTCTAGCTCATGGTTGACTTTGAACTTTTTCTTGGTCAGCAAATGTGGATATTTCCATTCCATATTCTGCCATTTGCTTATAGTGAAAAATACATGCCTCAACATCAGCAATAATTATTTTTTTAAAAATTTCACCTTATTGTTCTATTTACTTTTATAGATGTCCAAACAATTCTATTTGTATTCTTCTGTGAGTTGTTTAATTTATCCATCTTACTTTTCAAAACCCAAGTCTGTTATGGATTATTGCATAGCAGAATTATGACTGATTTGAAAATAATTTGCCATATAATCGTCATTTATCTGTCACAATTGATTCAAGTGCATGATCAATATTGCCATCAGTCATGGACAGGCATCCAGCTTTTTTATGACTGACACTTGTATGACCATCCAATAACTTCTTTACCCATTCATAACACTTCTTCACATGATAAAATACTTTCTCCATGCTGTGTGCATAGTCTTGGAAAAATATCAGTGCCAGACACATCATCAAACTATGTAAAAACAAATCATTGCATGCTATTCTTCTTTCTTATACCGAAATCATATTTGAACTGATATATCCTGTTCAAAACTGCAGAGACTGGGAAGACAGCAACCGCATGCAGAAGGTACTGATAAACCAATGCCATCAATCAAAATTTTAATCATTGAAATGCAGCTAATGTTTTTACTTATCCCATATAATTCCTAAACACCATTAGTATGAGTTGCTGCCTCCATCATCCCCAATGTCTACATATTTGAAATACAAAAATGTGTTTATTATATATATATATTGTGATGATCACACACATTGCGATACCACATGTGTACATTTAATATATAGTATAATATTAAATGTGAGTTTTATGTAAACGAAGTTATAGAAATTGGATAATAAGGTTAGGAAAATAAAATAAATTTATTTTAGGTTAAGTTCGTTTTAATTAAAAAATCAAAATGGCAGTGAAGAATGCAATTAATGAAAAAAAAACCAATTATGGTAATTAAAGAAAGTGAAGGAAAGTAAGCAACCAAGATCCTTATCTTCCACCTTCCAATGTTAACTTTTTTAGAATTTAAAATTAGTAAAGTTTAAGGAATAGTAAAATAAGATCATCGAAGTTGATGATTAAATCTTAAAGGGAAAAGTAAATAAAAAAGGTTAATGATTGTAGAATTAGCAATCATAAAATTTCCGTTGCACTTATAAGTAAAAATAAATAGATTTATATAAAAAAAAAAAAAGATAAAAATTGTCTCTTCAAAATACACATGTGAATGCATGAAATATAGGTGTGTAAAGTAAAGAGTGTGTAAATAAGAAAATTATTTTATAAAAAAGAAATACCATGGAAGTAAATAAAATAAAAAAAATAAATAAATAAAAAACAAGAAGAAAATTTTATGTATTTTATGAAAGTAAATAAAGGTGTGAAATGTAATTAATGACATTCCAAAAACAATCAAGAAGATACGTAAAGGATTGTGGAACAATTAAGTGGGAAAATTGTGAAAGAAGTAGCCATGTTTTAGAGTTGTTCAGGAGTCTGCTGAGCTAACAGACAGAGTAGTTTGAGAGCTGTGAACAAAAATGTACCAAGTTGAGACATCGAGAATGCAGGGCTAAGGAGGCCACAATGGATGCCAGTTAATCCATGCTCACCTTGGGTGTAAAGTCATCTTCCCCATGCAGTAATAGTAGAGATAGTGCCTGCCTGATGGTTCACCTTCCCTGTCATGAAGCCGCAAGAATACGACTTAAATAAGCTGCAAGGAAGAATCCAGCAGGATCCCAAGAATTCCATCTCTACAAAAGAAGTGGAGTAATCCACAGGATGGATAATAATTCCCTCGTCAACATCCAGAAAACCTAGGTAAAGTAACTTTAATATAACATGCATGCACACACTTTCATAAATGGCCACATTAATTAAAAAATGCAATTGCAAAAGTGAATCTGAATGAACCAAATAATTAATATTTTTCTGTATCAAAGAATACGTAAGAAAAGACTATAAGTTATAAAATATCTACATATAAATGTTTAGTATCAAAGAATTATCATTATTAGTGTGAATAATTAAATTAAATATAATTTGTGTTATTTTAAATGATTGCTTATTTTATGTTGAAATATTATATTTTAATGTTTATGAATGTATTATATTAAACAATATTTATTTATAAATAGCTCCTTAAGTCTCGTCTTTCCTTCTTCACCATACTAATTATAATGATATACCCGTAGGGTTATAAAATACTAATTAGACATTTATTCTAGTAAAAGTACACGTGTCGATATAGTACAGTAATATTAAATCTCGCAAAAAAAATTATAAATATTTCAAGCGCTGGATTATTTTAAATAAATCATTCTTATGAATGAATATCCAGCAGCCGAAGAAGCTTCTGATCGGGAAAGATAATACTGAAATATTCCATTGGTAATCTCAGTATTCGATCAGGAATATAGACTTAATTAATGAATCTATATTTGCTTCTTTGCTTGACATGACAGTCGTCTCGATCGTAAAAGCGTAAAATTAAACGTTTACAAACAGTCAAAAAGGTAATTCTGTTACAATATATATTGTGCCGGTCAGATTTGTATGTTCACATAACAAGATCTAGCATCTAGGCAAAAGTACCTCGAATCCAATCGTGCGCAAGATACACAGGTCAGGAGCACTCATGAATTCTGCTCTATTTGCCTATTCCCCAGATCTATAACATTATGAGCAACAATCCTGATGACATCGATTAATCCACTTCTCATTCGCGGCATCGATCATCGGAGACACAAAAGACTCAAGGCTAACTCATGATAGAATAACTCAATAACGAGCATGTTAATTATATGTAGAGCAGAGATCATCTAGTCATATTTAAGCTTAAGAAATAACTTAATATTTATCTTAACTAAAGAAAGCACTGATTCGAGTTTGATGTATATATATATTTACGATTTATTAATAATAATTATGTCGGGTCATTTAGCCAACATGAGCCTCAGGATTATTATAGATATTTATTTGAATCATTTTATACAATAACATGATAATTGCGGCTATGCCAATAATATATGTATGTGTTTGAGTAAATTAGCGCTATTAGAATAGATTATTAGAACGCTATCACACCCCCAGAAACGAAAAGAGTATTTGATTACTTCAAACAATAATTTTAACACAGATAATATTTGATTACATTTAATATGGTGGTTAACTGGAAATTTTAGATAATTAATGCGCGGGATGGGTAATGAACAATTTACACAAACGATACTAAATTTATTGGATTAATACTTATATTAAAATAAGGGACATATGTTTGTTTAAATAAATCATTTCATTACAGCTTATGAATACTTCTGGGCAAATGATAAGATAAGGGAAAAGTGGTGCATGCATGGTGGCTTATTATCGGTCGTTTTTATGGATCATGGAGTGTGTTTCACGAATTCTAAGAAGTGACCGATTTCCTCTGCAAACTTTGGCAGGGTCGGTTTTACGAACGAAAAGAGTCCAGATTCCCTGGAATGAGGTACAGGCGAATCGTGGATGATGAGGAGTGGTCGGCTATGCCAGTATCAGGCTGGTTTTTCCAGAGCGATCCCCGTATAAAGCATGCACGAAACAAGGGTGTCCCCAGGGTGGTTTTACAGCCTGGTTCAAGGACATTGAGATGACAATGGGGTCCGATTTTGCGGTTGCCTCCATGTAATAATGAAGCACGAACATATATATAAAATAGAATGGCCTTTATGCACTAAACGCTTATTAATAAAACATAAATATACTTCTGAAATTAAAGATTATTGGGATGTATTTATTGCCCACGAATGATGAACTATTCGGCGTAATGACATGGCTTCACTTTAAGCAAACAGGGATAATAATTATACATATAAACATAGAATAAAAGGTTAAGGTCCTCCCCCCTTTACATTATATTACTTAATATTATTCATTACATTTTACACATTAAACCTCAATTTTGGTTGATTTATGCCCTTGTGGAAATACATTAATTGATTGCAAAATAAAAAGGGTGGTCGTAATAGCTAAGATGAAATTTACATACATAATATAGTTGAAAGATAAAAGATAGCACATTATTTAGGAAGGAGAATGGGAAAAACAGATGTCAAATCTGTTTTTCAACAGTAAACATGAAAATATAATTAATTTATTTCTCTAAAACCGCGAGCATCTGGGCAAGCTGAATAAGACTTGTTTTTATCAATTATAAATTATTTACCCAGTAAATGATGGGTGGGGAAAACAAAATAAGTTATATGCTGGTGATTTTAGAATATTATTGGCATTAACTTTAAAATATAAATATGTAAAAATGTTAATAAAAATTATTGGCCGCTTTTAAATAAAATAAAAGAAAAACATTTTATAAGAGGCTTAGCATAGATTAGTTATATAGAATTATATATATATTTACAGACATTTAAAAGATATAGTTTAAAATATACACATTACATAGAAGGCAGGATTTTAGGAATTATAAGCGGTCTGAGTTCTTTACCTTGATGATTGAGAAAAGCATTTCACTAGGAATCAGTCCATCGGTATTGTCACTAGATCTAGGGTAGTGGGATGATTTGAGATAGCACTTCATTTCATTGGAAAGACATATGTAAAGTTCAGTAGCATGGAGTATGGAAGCTTCGTTCATGGGATCAGCATGTTAGAATGGAGGGACAAGGCGAAATTTACTACTCACAACACATTGCATGAAAATTACATCGGGCGTGGATTATGTTCAGCAGCATGGCTATTTAATGATCTCCCCTCTTCGTGGATTCAAATCCAGCAGTATTTATACTTTTAATTTGAATTTGTAACTAGGCAACTACTGCTGGACCTGAGGCGGTTTAAGCACTTAGATTTCATTTGGAATCGTTTGGCCGGATACTCTTATCTGGTAAGATGTTTGAAACAATGCAAGTTTGTTATCAGTTTCTCGAACGATTGTTTTAAAATATATCTTGTGATTTTAAAACAAGCTAGCATGGACAATTTCCACTAATGGGTTTCTTCTATTATTACTAATTTGTAATCTTCTATTTTAATCTAAAGGGTCTTCTGGGTTATTGTTTTTCGAGAGACTTACTAACAAGATTGCATCATTTCTGGCTACAAACTTATATATGAAAAATATAATAAGTATCATATATAATATCTTATATATATAATATACTATTAATTCAATCACAATCTCCTACGCTAAAATATACATATATATTTATTATTTACGCCTGCATACACATGAGAATATTATTATTAGATTAAATATTAAATTAAGATACATATGTTTACATTATTTTATACTATTGGGTAAAGAAATATATTATTAGTTATGTGTATTCGTGCATAAGGATGAGTTTGAATACGGTTAGGTGGTAGGAGATTGGATGTGGGCTGTGAAGCAGGATCTGAGCATCAGATCATCTGCTTCAATATATATATGAGTATAGTAATGGTCAGACCATACATGTCCAAATAATTTAAATGTATATTAATTGATCAGAGCATCATTTGACATTAAATGCCAGACCAGACCATATATTTTTTATACATAAGTATTTAAATACGCTTTGAAAATATTTGATTATGATGACCACTACATAACCACCATATGCAATACCTGACTAGATCACATACAACATAAGTTATTTCCAATGAAATTGGTAAGGAATAAATATGCAGACCAGACAATATTATATATAAAAAAGTTAACACATTATTTAAACAAATAACAGAACAATAGTTTATTATAAAATATTATTTTGTTAGACAAAGTATAATACTGTACCTTTTCTATGAATAAAGTTTATTTTTGAAATAAAAGTATATAATGTTATTTTATTTTTTATTTTTCACATACACTATAAAATGCCCAAGGTTCATTTTGATTAACTTTAAACATTAATCTTACATTACAACATTATTATTATTTTATGATCAAACACATTTGCCATGTGGTTAAATCCCTGGTCTTTAATACATCCTGGATATAATCATGTATGCTTGATCCTCAAATATAATATATTTATATCAGAATTCATAGTATAATCACACACATAGATCTAATATGGGAAAATTATAACTAATACATCTTTCTTACAATGATAATTCTAGGGAGCAGTAACTTTAGATCTGAATCCTGATTTAACAATAACATAAACTAATTATATGAGGTGATTCTTTGAATCCAATTCCAATTTATTAGAGGAAACTGTTGATAAATCCTGCATATAGATATAATGAAAAATAACCATTCAACAATTATCTAATAATTGCAGATGATGTGAATATTTCAAAAGTATACTCAGTATAATTATATTATTAAAAACTTTATATTTAAACTCTGTATAAGTATTATTTTGCAGATACATAGTAAGTTCTAAGATATATACAATTTAATTCACAGTAATCAAAAAGAATGCTAATTTATGTACAAATGAACTCAAGTTTCAAAATAAACTTTTAATTTAAAATATCAATAATTATATTACATTCCTTATTTTAACACTTGGAGATTTTAAATATTAGACAAGCATGCACATTTGTATTTAAAATAAATATTACTCCTTTCATTATTTATCTGATAATTTCACATTTAAAAAAATGTTAACAAATCATATTATATATATATAGTAAAAATAAGACGGGGAATTTTTTTTACATACAAATCTTTTTTTTCACAACTTCAGTTGCTTCAAAAATGCAGCTAACTTGTTTGTTTTTAAAAAAATTTCCACTTCCTGCTTTAATCAATCAATAATATAAAATATAATTTGTTAAAATTAAATATATACTAAAATAAAACTTTAAAATAGTTAATATGTTAGCATAATAGTTTAAACTGTTTTTTTAACTTATAAACCAAAAGTTCTCAAACCAAGCTTCTCTACAGTTCCTTAAGAGTTTTTTTTTTTTTTTCGATCTAATATTTTCTCAAGATGGCATATATTAATGATTCACAAACAGCACAGTTAGACTCCAGAGTTCTGGATCAGACACCAGGAAGCAGCAATTTTTCCTCTTTTCTACTCAGTCATCATAATAAAGATTTGATGCAGCTTGAATAAAATGAGGATCTAGATTTGCCTGATTTCAAGAAAAATTGGCTATAAGTTTTGATGTCTTGTTTTTTTTTATTAAATAAAATCTTTATTTGTAATCTGATTTGATATGATACAGGATATACATATTGGAATTTGAAACTATGTGAAATACACTATTGTCATTTGGTAACTATTTTAATTGTCTGCAGATGTTTAATTCCATAAGATATCTTGGGTGATGCAAATGTTTTGAAAGATTATGTTATTTATAATGGTAATCTATTTGCTTCAAATCTATGGTGTGGTTGGAATGGCTATGAGGTTCCAGGTTGCTACTAAGATATCCAGAGGTGCAAGAGCACTGTCTCTGTTTTTAATTTTCTTTATTAAATTAATAACTGAAACACAGGCTTGTTATATACCTGTGGCTATATATATGTAATATAGGGTATATGAGCACAGACTTTCACACCACCCACCTCTCTCCACTCTATCTAATAACACTGATACACCTAAACACATATATGCTGAAAAGATAAATAATCACCAATATACGTATTTCATGTGACAATAATCTCGGCCTCAGGGTGGCCTTTGAGCATTCCAACATCAGATTTTCAATTGGATGGACGGTTGAATAGTTGGAGTGAGGAGTGGATTGAAGCCTGTCCATTAAACTATGAGGATAGTCTATCTTAATATATATCTGAGCACTTATACTGTATATGTGTGTAAAGATGATAGTCTGGACCAACTGATGATTGCTGGTTTAGCATGAAATATGTATATTGGTGATTATTTATCTTTTCAGCATATATGTGTTTAGGTGTATCAGTGTTATTAGATAGAGTGGAGAGAGGTGGGTGGTGTGAAAGTCTGTGCTCATATACCCTTTATTAAATTAAGGAAAAGTTCTTGTTTGTTAATTGTTTCATTGTTAAAGATGAGTTTGTACCTGATTTACCAGATTGTAGAGAGTAGAAATGTTCCAATTCTAATCGAAGGGAACAACCCACTTTTGATGTTGCTTGAAAGGGATAAAAGTGGAGGATTGTTTGATCTGAATAAATAGGTTATTATGTTCCGGTGGGTCTGTAAGGTCTGACAGTGAAATGTGGCATGTTCGATGGTTTCATCAGCCTTCTGACATAGTTGGCAGATTGCATCTATTTTAAGATACCTCTTTTGTAGGATAGGAAGAAGTTTGTGGGGAGACCTTTGAGATTGAGTTTTAATTAAGAACCAATATCTGTACTTTCTAATGATTTGTTTTTAACATCCTTGGATCTTGTTTTTCACACTTTTGATCTTGTTTTTAACATATTTAATAATAATAATTTATTTTTAACACCTTTATGACCTGATTTTATTTTAATTACAAAAATTTTTAAAGCACTTTCATTATTTAATTACAGACTTAATCTTTTTATTAATTTATTTTTAATTTAATTATTTAAAATCTATTTCTTAACTGAGCAGTTTTCAATACATTCCATACATTATTTTAATCTTTGATAAGAGCAACAATTTTAATATAATTTTTTTATAAATTTCATTTAAATTTAAATATTTTAAACAAATCTATTATTTTAAAATGTGGCATTTGATAATTTATTACAAAATTTGAATATTCCTATTATTGTTACATTTAATCCTTTTTTTTTAATTGCCTATTTAGCAATCCTTACATTTCTGAAAATCTTCTCACCACAATGTGAATGACCTCATGGTTAACAGTAAACTGAATGATATTATTTATCATTTCAAATTCTCAAATTTTTAAATAACAAAAAAACAACAAAAAACGGATTCTCTTTTCCAACTGGCATTTTGTAAGTTTTTTATCCAGCTTATTGGTCATTCATATAATCTTTCTTTGTAGTGAGTTGAGGTTGACCTTCATCTGGAAA
The DNA here is from genome assembly GCA_028023455.1 of Epiperipatus broadwayi. Taxonomy (NCBI): domain Eukaryota; kingdom Metazoa; phylum Onychophora; class Udeonychophora; order Euonychophora; family Peripatidae; genus Epiperipatus; species Epiperipatus broadwayi. The sequence continues at coordinate 10,138,790 of JAQFVV010012406.1, forward strand.
TTCTTTCTTCTATAATATGTCAGAATATTGTCTCTCTTTACTATTCAGTATGAAATAAAATTGATATTCAGATGAATTTTTCTCCTGATCAGCTCCCTCTAAATTCTGCACATCTATATGCATAGTAGGTATGCAAATAAAAAGTTTGTTATGCACAAACTTAATGTTCAATTCAGGATGTTAGATTTCTTTATCCAATATATTAATCAGCTTGGATAGCAAATCCTCATTTGATTTTTGTTTTAAATCTAACTTTGTTTGGTTTTGGACATATACAAGCCTTTGTTCCATTTTCCTTTTGTCCCTTTACTATCTTTTCATCACATTCTTTTGACCTATCTGATTTTTGTTCTAAGCTTTCAGGCTGAACCTTTTATATACAGATGTACATAGTTCTACCCGTTCTTGCTCACTTTCTATTTCTTTTAATAGTTTTAGTTCACTATCATTCTCTTGCCTTTAATTCAACAGTTTTACCTTCAATCCTTTGATCTTTTACTTCTAACAGTTCTTATTTAGTTCCATCTTCATACAGATTTAGTTTGTCTTCTTTTTGTTTTAATGTATGAGATCCATCTTTCACCATTTAGTCTTTTATTTGAACCTGTTCTTCTTGAATTTCAATTACTATTTCCTCACATAGTTTTAGTTCATTATTTTTGTTTCTTCTAATAGCTTTAATTCATCATCTTCATATCTTGCTTTATTGTATCAGGTCCAACTTTAATTATTTGGTCTTTTATTCTTATCTGCTCATGTTCAATTTCAACTCCCCCCCCCCATATTTTTGGTTCATCATCTGACTTTAATTCTAATTGATTTTCTTCAACTTCCATCATTTGAATCACCATTTTTTCTTTAAGCTCTATTTACTTGTGGTCTACCTCTTGATCTGTTTGCTTTGGATCATCTAACTTTTGGTCAAATTCAATTGATTCATTTTCAATATTTTGATTTATTTGTCTATTCATCTTTAGGTCCATTTGTTTCATCTCTTTCTGTCTTTTCTCTAGTTTTTGATGAAGTAACTGAAATTTCAATGTTATTTGTCTATATGCTGATTTATTTGTTTAAATTATGAATTCATCTGCTTTTCCCCAATGTCTATGTTTTGATTCATTTCCTTTTGACTATTTTCTATCTTTTCTTTTATTCTCAATTCCATCTGATTTTGATTATTTTCCATCTTGTCTAATAATATGTTGATCATCTGCATCATATTCAACTGTGATGATATTGCCACATGCTTTTCAGGAATTTTTATGTCTACTCTATTGTCATTTTGCTCCAATTATTTATATATGTCACTCTCTGAATCAACACTGTCCATATCAGAAATCTCTATATCATTTCCTTTGTTTTACGCTATCCTTTTCATAGATTGTTTCTAACATTTATCAGCAATCCTCTCCTGATCTTCTTCATTCATGTCATTTTCATTTTCTTGATTTGTATATTTTCTTTGACATGCAATAAACTCATTATTAACAATACATTTATAATTGGATTCACCACCAACTGCACTATGTTGTCCCCTGGATCTTCTTGAAACCTGATAAGTACTTGAATGCTAATTCAGTCAACAACTTCAGCTTTATGGGCGTTTTTTTAAAATTACAATATACAGAGAAAAAGATATTGTCTAGTCAACAATGCCATTCATCCCACTGAGACAAATAGGTGATTACAATAATGGCATTCATGCCTACATTATAGATGATCAGAAGTTTTACAAAAAGTGAGTATTGTTATGTAATTATCACATTATATACCTGACATTAAACATCTGGAAATAGACCAGCACCTACACTTTTATACATATATATTTACTAAGCTTTAAAAATATTTTCTTTAATATGACAATGATAATCACTATACAGCCATTATTTGCAATACCTGGTTGACCACATAGAACATAAGTTACCCCCAATGAACATGGGCTAAAAATGCAGACAATATTACATATAAAAGAGTTGATATATTATTTAAACAAATAACAAAACAATTATATTTATCAGACAAAGTATAATGTTCTTTTATATATATATATATATATATATATATATATATATATGCATGTATATATATATATATATATATATATATATATAACATGCACATGAAAGACAATAGTTATTTGTTCCCTTTAATTGATTTTAAACATTAACTTTTTAATTACATCTTATAATACAACTTATTATTATCATTTTTTTATTTATGAATAAGCACATTTGGCACAGAGTAAATTCCTGGCCTTTAATACACCCTGAATATAATTCTATGTATTGTCTATCCTGACAAATATAATAGATTTATTTATATCAGAATTCTTAACATAGTCACATACATATATCTAATATGGCATAATTAGAACTAATACATCTTTCCTACAATGATAATTCTAGGGAGTTGTCAGTGTAGATCCAAATCCTAATTTAATAATAACCCAAACTAATTATGTAGGGTGATTCTCTGAATACAATCTTAATATATTAATGAGAAATCATGAATAAACCCTCCATATAAATATACTGAATAATAATCAGTAATTTAATAATTGTACACACATAATAAGTTCTAACATACATAAAATTTAAGTCGCAATACTTAAAAAGAGGGATAATTTACACACAAATGAATTCTATCAAATTTCAAAATAAACCTTTAATTTAAAATACCAATAATTATATTACATTCCTTATTTTAACACTTGGACACTTTAAATATTTTACAAGTGATGTTTAAAATGAATATTACACCTATGATTATTTATCTGACAATTTCACATTAAAGAAAATGTTAACAAATTATAGCATACATATAGTAAAGATAAGATGGAGCAATTTTTTTATACAAATCTTTTTTTTTTTTTTTTTAAAAAAAAAAAAACTTCAATTGCATTAAAAATGCAACTATTTTTTTTTTTAACTTTCACTTCATGCTTTAATCAATCAATAATATAAAATATAGTTTGTTAGAATTAAACGTATAATAAAATAAAACTTAAAAATAGTTAATATTTTAATGTTATCAGTCTAAACAGATTTTTTAACTTATGAAGCAATGGTTCTGAAGCCAGAATTCTCTAGCAATCATTGAGGGTTATTTTTTCAGCTTTATATTTCTTCTATAATGGCACGTATTAATTGATTCTATTTATAAATTGTCTTAATGTTCTTTAGCAAGCTTCTGCCTTTGAAATTTGAGTTTTAGATATTGTTTCTTCATTTGGATTATACATTTCCTTATCAACAGCATGATTAGAATCCAAAGATTCATGTTAGACTTCAGCAGTTGGCAGTTTTTTGTGTGTGTGTTTTCTACTCAGTCATCATAATGAAGGCTTGTTTTGCAATAAATTCCATATATTATTTTAATCTTTGACAAGACAACAATTTTAACATAATTGATATATTTTACAAATTTCTCTTAAAATAAATATTTTTAATGAATCTATTGCATTATTTTAAAATATGACCTTTAATAATTTATTACAAAATTTGAATATTCCTATTATTATTATATTTAATACTTTAAATTTTTGACTGCTATATTTAGAAATCCTTAGAACTCTGAAAACCTGCTCAACATCATTCCAAAGACCAAATGGCTGGCAGTAAAATGAATACATTATTAATTTCAATGTACATATGTAGCTTTTAATTAATTCACTGATATGCAAAGACCTCTCCAACAGCTTACCATCCACACACATATACAAAGAGACAATGAAATATCATACTTGTCCATTATCAGACAATGAGGGCCTGCTCAGTTATTATTGATTTATCAATCAATAATGGTTAGTCATATCAGCTGTGTCCAGTTACCTAAGAATAATATTAAACCTGGTGAAAAATACTGTTAATTTTATCCAGCATGACTTTTGAACTAGATTGTACACAAGAAATACAGATGCACTACATTGTACTATGAGATTATTAACACATGCTTCATTTTACTGATTTGTAAATTAATAATAAAAGTTTTATTTAATTAGCAAAAGAAAATGCAGTTTTTTTTTAAATCATCCCAGATTTATTTTTCTTTTGAAATATGTTATAACCATGGAGAGTCAAATATTTAACACCTTTAGGTCACCTGATGAGTAAATAAATGTTGTTAATGAAATGCATGTACAATGAGAGGTGAGCCAGACTTATGTTGTTGAATAACTGTAATACAAGAAGTTTGAAGCAAAGAATGTCTGATAAAAATGTAAGCATTGGTGGCCTAGTGGCTAGCATAGCTGGCTTTCAAGCAGCTGACCTGGGTTCACTTCCCGGCCAATGCATTTGACATATCGATAAAAAAAACTGAAGATAATTATAATATATTGACTATATATTCATTCGTAATATTTTCAGCACATATGTTATCCCTCCTTTTTATTTTCTTTCCAAAATTTGACTTGTAATGCATTCACCACATCTTATATACATAAACATTGAAAATCAATTCAGGAATTTTCATGTATTTATTTAGATAAATTTCATCTATGATGTAACTCAACAAATAGCCAATTAAAAACTGACACTTGCAAAGTGGAATTTTTATCTGACTTACTTTGAAATTAGATGGCATTGTTTAAGTTTGCAATTGCGACTTATGATTGGTTAATACGTAATCATATCACAGCAGAATTTTATCAAGGCAAATATATAAAATTTGCAATATTCTTTCAATGTTTACACCAATAAAGTTCATGCAATATCTAAAGCAGTTTAAGTTCAAATTCACATTTTTAATCATTAATGATAACAATACATTATCTTTAAAACTTTGATCATAAATAACAAAGGTCAAATTCATAAAAATAAAAAATAAAACAAATTTCAAGACTTATCTTTAAAGTAAAAAGTTTATAAGCATTCAACATGAATATTGTGAGGCACACATAAAATAACCAAATCACATTTCAAACATTTTCTATGTTTAATGCAACGTATTGTATCAATGCCTTCAATTACAGCACTGGTTCTTTGCTTAAATCATCAATCTCACTCACTAGAGTATTATTTAGGTAATTTTTGGTAAACTATCAAAAAATAAATTGCAAAGTGTAATCTCTTGGCAACCAAAGAATTGTCCCCATCATGTACTTGTTTGGAAATATTTCTCAAAGGACTTAATCACATACAAGAATCAGTGTGGAGATACCATTACAAAACAAGAGGATTAAATTATATATTTCATTGTGGTCAGAAAGTTTTCCTACATAGCAGGATAATTTAGAAGCTTCATTGCTAGTTTTTATATATTTTTTATAATGTACATAAACTATTGGTATCAATCTTATGTATACACACTATTCATTGGCACTATTCACAGGTGAAAGTTCACAAGAAGATGCTAATTGATCAGTTTCTTCTTATCATAATAAAAATAATACCAGTTCATTTTAAAATACAGTTTGGAAAAAAACAATAACAATATGTAAATAACAAAGTTTATAAATCTTTAGTGAATAAAATGTGATTAAAAAACAATTATTTCTTTTTTTTTCCTAGTGAAAGTAATATATTTCACACACACACACACACACATACCAACTCCTAATGAAAATATTATATGTTTGGGAAAACAGAAACAATTTTAAAATAATATTATTTATTTAAAGAACAAATCTGAAAATAATATATTTAGTGAAAATAAGTTGATTTAAAGCAATCAGGAAAAAAAAATATAGATCAATGAGGGCAAAAAAAAAAAAAAATGATGGAAAAGATATACTTCTTTAAAAATGGACAATACAAACATTTTGGAAGAAATTAAATTACTGATAAGAGCAGACACTTCTACAAATTGAAAAAAGTGAATGTATGGAAGGATATAAAATGTATATTTATTTCCTGAATAACAATCATAACATTTATTGAATATGGATTTACTAATAAGGTACACTTGTATACTTGATTTTACTTTCAAATGTAATTTTTTATTAATTGTATTACATATTAAAATATAAATAGTATCCTGTTTGGGTACTTATGAGTTTTCCTCTAAACCAAGGTGGTAGTCCCTATTTTTAGTAAATGTACAATTTTGAGGGCTTTCAATCTACCAAAGATGTTTTAGTTGTTAAATTAAAACCAAATTAATAAATTGATTGTTAAATTAAAAAAAAAGAATAAAGTCTGATATATTTCATTAAAAAGCTTTATTTCAATTTTTTTTTTATTGTTACATCATAACGTGGGAAACAACGAGTCTCTCTTAATATTGTTGTACTTTGGTTCAATTCAGCATATTTCTTTTTATTAGCAGTTATTTTGGTCAATTGCCATAATGATAAAAATTTAGGATCTTCCTGTGGATTATTTCCAAAGGTATGGATCCTGCCCTCCTGAAAAGAATGTGATAATGGTTATATTACGATTGCATAGCAGATTGTTTTCATCTTTCTGTTAATAAATTAATCCCCTCTTCCCCCACCAAAAAAAAAAAAAAAGAAAATAAACTGTAAAGATTGTGATTAAAAAAAACAATAATAACAAATAAAATGTAAATATTAAATAAGGGTTTCCTAGCAGGCATTTTTGGGGGAGCTGCAAAACTGCAGATTTATCAAAAATGTGATGCCATCTTGTCTTACTGGAAAATACACAAGTACTTCGGTTTGTTTTCTAAAGAAATTATATTATTTTCATGTTTTTATAAATATTAAAATTTATAGTAACAGCTGGTAAAAAAAAAAAAAAAAGGATCAATTAGCATTTTCTTATTAGCTTTCATATGTGAATGGTGGTTCCACCAACGGGTAATACATTTCTAAAATAAACATCAAATAATAGTCTTCTTAGCAGCATTATGTTATAACAAGTTCTAAATGTACATATCCGTTTTGCTTTAGTAAATAATATATAAATCTTTCTCCTGCAGATAAATGATGAGTGAGAAATATGCCAACCCCAATCCCTATAAGGACAATAATTTGTCTTTAATTTGACGCCTGCATAATATTTCTACAATTCTCAATTTAATTTTTATTTTGAATCAAAGTTGTAAAGAAAATTTATGTACACATTCTATTTTTCAAATGCGCTATATAATAGCAATGAGTAAATGAATTTTTCAGAAATTTAACTAAAATATTAATTCTTTTGATAAAAATCTCTTATGATTGATTGCTTATGAAAGCAGTTAATATTTCATAAGAATAAACTTGAACATTTCCTCAAACTAATACCTCATTTAATCTTTTTTTTTTTTTTGAAAGGCTGTTAAATATTACAAAATGATGAAATGTCTAAACTCTATGCATTCATAATGATGTGTTAAGAAGTCATTTTATTTGGGAATTATTTTCTCATTTCAGTTTTAATAAATGCAATAAAAATAAATTAAACTAAACTTTTTTAACATATATGTATATAATAAATATTCATAGCCTGTCTTAAGAACCTAGTAAATAAGTAGATGGATGCCATATGTAACGTAGCATAGTCGTAATAAATATGAATGAAAGTTTCTGATGTTTTGATATCACATGATCTCCAAAACAACAAACCATTCAATTACTTTTAATATCTTTTATAACACATTCATTAGACTAGAGATTATCCACTTAATAAATAGTATTTCTGTAATGAAATTTTCCCTACACCACTCTCATGCAAAGTGGGATTGTTTTTTATCTGCTTTTAATATTTTGTGGGGGAGTATAATTACAAACGTATGACCAAAGAAGTGAAAAAGATGTAAAATCCCCAAGACGCACATTTTCCTATCTTGAATAAAAGTGGTATAGTGAAAATTTCACAACAGAAATATTATTCATTAAGTGAATAATATCTAGTCTAATGAATGACTATTAAAAATTTATTAATATACTTCCATTAAGTATTATTTAGTAACAATGTTGTGAGGACAGTAAGTTCAGCACATCAATTAAATTGTAATAATTGGCTATCTATATATATTGAGCAATGATAAAAATATGTGTAAGAGATTGTGATTTGGATTAACAGATAAGTGCTGGTCCAACAAAGTGGCAACTCGGGGATTATACATCTTTTTCATATGTCTTTGGTCATATGTTTATGATTACATCCTTCTACAAGATGTTAAAATGGGTAGAAACCAGTCCTTAGAGAATGGTGTAGTGAAACTTTCACTACAGAAATATTATTAAATTACTTTTATTTCAGTTAACGAATTTCGAAATGTAGATAGGTATCATTCTGTATAGCGTATAACAATAGACTGGTGAGCTGGCAATGGTTTGAAATGACTCATATAAATGAATTTTTATATTTTCAATATTTACAAGCCATGGGTGGTAAAATGTGACTGATTATTAAAAATTACAATTATAACATCTTACAATTAAATAAAACATTATATATATATATATATATATATTAAATAAATTCTCTAATAAATCAACGCACAAAAAAGTATAATTAAATGAATTAAATTATACTGAGTTTATTGAAGTGGAGTTGGTCTGGACATATTGCTACAAGAGATGATAATAGATGGACAATTGAAATTTTAAACTGGATTCCAAGAGATTGTAAAAGACCCAAAAAGAGACCACATGTGAGATGAATGGATGAAATAAGAAAGTGTGCTGGGGTGATGTGGAGAAGATAAGCTAAAGATCGGAGAAGATGGATTAAACTTGGAGAGGCCTTCATCCTGCAGTGGATTGATAATGGTTGATAATGATGATGATTGTACAAAGAAGAGGAATTCCAAATATATCTTTATAAAAAAATGGGATGATTTAAGCTTTCATTATTAATTCAATCTCCTAGAAGATATGTTAAAGTATATGATTTATTATGAACATCTATGAAAGATATCATATTAAAAAGTTGGTGAATGTAATAGGTTTAAGGGATCATGTGAAATAGTGACTAATGCATCTGACTTCCAAACTCACAATGTGGACTTCAAATTTGGGTAAAATTTAATTTTTTTCAGCTTACAAGTAAGCTTACATTTTTTTTTTTTTTTAGATATTCAGCCTATAGTTAATACATTTTTCATCCAATAATTGTTTAATAAATGGTTGTTTACCTAGAGAACATAACAAGGTAGAAGTGTAAACCTTCATCACATGACATTTAGAAAATGTAGTGAGTACTGTCTTTTAAAGAAATACTGGAGAAATCACTGCCCTGAAGGAAGTATTTAACAGCTTTTACCCATTGAATAATTTTCAAAATTTTACACATAATATTTAAAAAGTTAATAATATTTGATGTTAAACTATCAATATCATGATCATCATTCTTTATGCTTACACAAGCTGTTTTTCACAGAGGCAAAATTCTCTATACAGTAGCACCACTCAGTGCAAACAAGAGTAATCAATGGATGCAGGAAGGCTTATGCATAAAATCCTTATCTAGTGCCTACTCACCCAATATTCCCAGACTAGTTACTAGCTTGTCACTGTCATCCATGAGGAGTCTTGTAAGGTTCGTCATTGCATCCATTGATTACTCTGATTGGCACTAAGTAGTGCTACTATATGGAGAGTTTTGTCTCTGTGAATATTTAGTATATTAAATTTAATTTCTAAAAGAGTGAGAGATAATAAACAATAATCATGTAGCAATTTTAATGATGGCCAATTCAATAAAAAGAATTGATTTGGAGTGTGATTATTGACTAAATCATATTTGATTTATTCACTAAACAGATAAAAGTCCTAAAAAAATCAACTAAATACTTTATTATTCAAAATTTTTATATATATTTCATAAGCATACATCATTAAAATAGGAAGGAGAGAAAGATGATAACAAATACTAACAATAAAGAATACTGAGATTTGTTTTTATCTAATTATTTAGGTGTATTAAATTCATAAAATTATCTTATATTGATATGTGATTTTTATAATAAAAAAAAGACTATTCAAAATTTTTATTTTAATAAAGTATTTTTTTCAATAAAAATCAGTATTTAACCAATCAGAACATTAAGATAACAAAATAGTCATCAGGGCTTACTAACAAGATGGGTTACTTTAGAAGAAAATTATTATTAATTCTAAATAATACACACAATGCTGTAACTCAATTAAATTTAACATACTCTTAGATCTGATTTACACTTCCAATACACAACACATTGGAAGCATGCTCAACATGAATAAAGTCAATTTCTAAAACTACATATCTCTAAAAAAACAATAATAATAAGTCAATAAAAAAATAGTCATATTTCTCATGACTCCACTCCTTTTTTAAGCTTTTAAAATATAAACAAAGAGCTTTGCTAACTTGCTCAACAAGCTTTGTGATAAATGCTTAGCAAGAGAAAGCAGTCTATCAAAAACTACATCCAATCCCCTGACCAATAGTTTCATGCTTTGGCACTCTTCCTAGAGGCGCCAGGGTAATTTCAGACACTAGATCTAAAAATACCAACCCAAAGCCAGCATTTATCTAAGAGTTAATAATTGAGTGGAAAATCTGAAATTTTCAGACACTTAAATATCTTCAAACCCAGCTCTTATATAAATGCTGGCCTTGGGTTGGTATTTTTAGATCTAATGTTCAAAACTACCCTAGCGCCTCTCTGAAGAGTGCCAAAGAATGAAACCATTGGTCAGGGGATTGGGTGTGGTTTCTGATAGAGACATAACTGATATTTTAAATGCTTTCTCTTGCGAAGCATTTATCACAAAACATATTGAGCAATTAGCAAAGCTCTTTGTTTATAATAATAATAAAGTTAATTAATGTGTGAGTAATTACCATTTTAAGATTAACACTTTAAAAATATGCTAAACAGATGATAGTTTTAAATTTCTATCACTTGTATTATGCAAATAAGAATAAAATATGTGGTTAATAGAATTTTCAAAATATTACAGTGGAAATGCCACTGTAAGTATTCATAATAATTTAACAAATCAATATTTTAATATTAACATAGAATATTTAAATTTCAATTCTGTTGTATTTCATATTCACAATTCAGATATTCATTTAACCATTCTTATTTATGAATATCTTGAATTCAATTCAGGGTATTTATTCAACCATTCTATCTCATATTTCTTATTTTCTTTTCACATATATATCACCCAGAATTCTGTAACATTCTAAAACTTATATAAATAAATGTAAATAAAGTGACTAATGTAATATATTCACACCCTCATTCCAAGATGCTTAAGATTTGAATATATAATTGCATTTAGGTATGAAGATAAGATGGCCATTCTTATCTTTTCAAAGTCTTTATCTTGTGACTTGGATTGAGAGTTTACTTGTATTTAACATCATTAATTGAATATTATACTATGGCACATGGCAGAGGTTTGTACTATGGCACATGGGTATGATTACCTTCTCCTTAGAATAATCTAAGTATAATTATTATGGTTTCTCAAGGTTTTCTAATAATTTTTCATTCAGAGGGCCAAAAAATAAATCTGTATATAACAATTTCTTCCATGTGAAAATTCCAAATTTATTTATTTACCACATAATTTTTTATTAGTTAGCTTAACTATTATCAAAACATTATAAAGGAACATGAAGAGATTCCAACCAGGTTATAGAATCACGAACAGTTCTACCAAATTCTTCAATGCTGTCACTGTAGTCATAAGTTCAACAGTCATTAACTAAATGGCTTGTGGTTTGTGTTCGTCATATTTACATAAACCAGTGGCTGATAAATTCCATTTATGAAGCAGATTAATGCTATGGCTACGGGTTATGTGGAATCTATTGATGAGACTTCAGAAATTTTTTTTAAAAAATCAAATTCAGCCATCTCTATTCCTAAATCTGAAAAAAAAAATGTTTGAAACCAAAGTTCTTTTTTATGCTATAATTTTTTACTTATAGATTCTTGGTTGAACATCCAGCAAGAGGTATTGATCTGAAATAAATCTTAGGTGGTCGAATTATATTTTGAGCTATTGGCAAGTTCAATCTTGAGAAAGATAGAATAAAATGATCATCAGAAAATTAATCAATATGTGTATTGGCTAAAACATTTATCATTCTTCATTTTCATTTCTTTGTATACAATATCCCCCATTCACTCCTTTTGATTCCAAACCTTTGTGCTGGCACGTGAAGCTATAGACACTAATATACCTTGCACAATGTACATGTTTAACATGCATCAAAACACCTGTAGTATAATTTAATTCTTAAAATATACATGTTAATATATAATTCAATATAAAACCCATTTTCTGTGTTTAAAAGAAAATATTATTGTTTATAATATCCTGCAATGCTGAGCATATTTTCAACTACTTATAATCTTATTTGTAGCATAAGCAGTCTATTGAAGGTAGCCTTATTTATCTTCAAGTATCTGAGGTGTTATTTAAATAAGGCATAAATATATGATGTAATTTAAATAAAAGAGTTTTTTTATAGGGGAATGCACGATTCTTTTTTTATTAATAGTGTGGGTATTATTAAAAATGTGTCATGCTTCTTTAAACTAGCGCTTCTTGTCATTGTTAAACAGTCTTAACTTTTGTTGCATTAAAATGTCATGCTTCTTTAAACTAGCGCTTCTTGTCATTGTTAAACAGTCTTAACTTTTGTTGCATTAAAAGACTGGCTGTGCTCGATTTCATGATCTGAAAAGATTGATTAAAAAAAAAAAAGAATAATATAATTATGAAAAAAAAGGAATGTAATAATAAATCTTGAGAAAAAGAGCAACTAATTTGATCTACAGAGGTGATTTATCGTAATAGTTTTTTTTCTTTCTCATATGACATGGCATCGGCCGGGACGCGAACCCACAACCGTCTGCAACCAACTACTTGCTTGCAAGGCGGGTGCGATGACCTCTCTGCTAGGTTACTATGGATAAATTCACTAATTTGATTTTAACTTTTTCTAAATGGATTTTTTAGTTGTTGTTTTTTTTAATCAGTCCTCCAATTTTTGACATCTTGCAAGGGCTGAGAAGTATAATGTATAATGAAGATTTTGAATTTATTCACACGATTTTATTTTTCTTCACAATTATTTAAAAGTATGTGTTCATTACTGACTTTAGTTTTGCATTATAATTCTTTTTGGTCTCCAAATTAATTTCCTATGTAAGATGACAGTCCTTCCAATAAGTTAAAAAAAAACAGCTTGTGTTTCTGTGTCTGTTTAATAAGCAGAAATGTAGACATCTATAAAAATAAACATTAATAATATATTCAAAATAAATTTATAATTGAAGTAGAAATTTTTCATTTTTCAAATATATATATATATTTCACCAGAATGGTTGCTAGGTAACCACTCTTTCCTGTAGCCTATTCACAGCTGTTGTATAAACATTGCCATTACTTGCATGCTAGTAAGAGAAAGACTAAAAAAAAATGTTGACAAAGTTCATGACAGCTGGTTTAAAATAAAAAAATTTCTAATAGAAAGTGCGAAAGATTATTTAAAATATATATATATAGCACGGTGAAATATATAATAATATTTGAAAGTTAATCAATAAATATATTTAAACCACATTACTGAAAGAAAACAGTGTTTTATATTTCAAATAAAAAATCTATTAAACAATTTCAAATATTGATCTTTACATTAGTTGCTTCTTTTTTTTTTTTTAGATCTTCAACAGCTAAAAATTGCAATAATAATCAAATAGAATTTAACACTTTTATTACCAAAATGTAATTGCATGAACAAGTAAAAAATTAATATATTAAGCAACTATCATACGGTCCCTACCTTCGCATTTTCACGCGCACCCTCTTGAGGTTTTACAGCTGTGCCGGTCAAAATCGTGTATTCATTCAACAAGTCCAATAATCCAAGCAAAAGTACCTTGAATCCAACCATGCACAAGATACATGTCAGGACAAGGATGAATCCTAACCTATTTGCCTAAATTATTGCCTCTCTGACTAATGGATAACGTTTGTGATGACACTAGCAGTGCTTGGTTTTATTCCGTCCCAGCTGGAGGTCATGGTTCACATAGAGACTCAAAATAATAAAGGGTTTATATGAAAAATCAATGATTTAATGGATTCTGACAATTGCAGAATGGTACAAATAGGATTTGATCGATTACTAATGGTTTGAACCGTAATAACGATAATTCTTTATGGCAACATTATAAAGAAGTGAATTTACATCAAATAAATATTATAAACAAATAGAGTAATTAACCTTAGAGATTGGGAGTGATGACAAACTAAGCTTATTTAAATGACAATATTATAGGAATTTATTAAGGAATTTAGTACAAAATAAGTAGTCTTTTTTTATATAACTTGGTTATTTTCTTTAATTCGTTTTGATGCGGCTTTGACAAACAATGTAAAAGTTTGTTAATTGGTCGGCCAAAACCAATCAGCAATAAAATAAGATATTACAAATAAATCTGTTTTATATATATATTACAAAATATGAAAGATGGGCATTTAAAACATTATTACATTTAAAATCATTTGTATATAATGAGTGTGGGAAGCAAAATAGTTCTTAAATAGATAATTGACAATTATACAGTCAGATTTAATTAATTACGAAATTTGTTTGTGAAGGACGTGCTATCATGGCAGAGAGCGTTTCAGGTTAGCTAAATAAAGATATAAAATGATGAAGAAGGCAATATGCTATTATAGATTACAACAAAAATAAATGAGGTGGCTTTGCTAAAGGAAATTCCTGATATGTACAGGTAGATAAGAGAAATGTTGGCCCTCTAGCCAAAGCATGTCTCTGAATAATAATAAAATATTTTTGATGTGCTGGGCTTCCATACACATTTTAAATGGCAATGCTCTCCCTATGGATCCCTTCGTATGAACTACGTCTACTTTGAGGGAGTGTGAAAGACCGGACTGGTCAAAGTTAAATTTCCGAAGGTCCTGGTGAGTAAGTAGCAAAGCAAAATACTAATACTAAATGAATGGTTGTAGCTATAAATACATAATGCCTTAGACATATATATAGATAATGTATCACTAGCAAAATTAATAAATGAATTCCTGATTAAAATAATCAGTTCCCTGACGTCGATAGAAAGTCCCCACAAACCTTAGTCCACTAATGAATGAATCATAAATATAATATATAAATAAAGAAAAAAAGAGTTAACTAAAATATAAATTGTTTACCACACTTCACAAATATTTCATTTATTAATAAGTTCTTAAATAATTTATAAAAGATTACAAAATAAGACTGTTTTTAATTAACATAGACGGGCATTAAATATCAAACTAATAAATTGTAAATCATAATTTTAATATTTTCTGACAAATAAAATATATGTATGAAATATATAGATTGATAAAATTCTATGATAAATTTTACTTAATTGATTCACTAAAATTATTTATTCTTTCAGAAATAATTACAGGGCTATTTTAAATTGGAGGTAATAGTAAGATACTTTTAAAATAAATCATTCAAAATAAATATATATATGATATACAAAACTAAACGAGCTTTCTATTAATTAATTTATGGGAAGTAAGTCTTTCGTAATGATTTTTAAGTTAAAAAAAATAACAGGGGGAGGATTCAAAGTTAATAGCTCATTAAATTTTGTATTTGGCAATTTCAGTAAGTCAAATAATCTAAACAAACCGAAAAAAATTAATTTAATTTGCAGCATCAAAATAATGTAAGATTTTATAAGAATTGATATTTTAAATTGAATAAAATTAAAAGACGCATTTTAAACCAAACCTTTGAAACCAAGAAAATAAAATTAATATAGATTTTGAAAACTAGTAAAATAAAATCAATGGCTTGCGGTGAATTGGACATTACCTCAGAATCAATCAATTAGTACAGGCAGTTAATACAGTCAGATCATTTCAGGCTTCCTCGACACAGACAGTCTCTGGCTAGATGTTTAAAGTGCTGGAAAGGCATGGATGGGCTGGTGGATCAGACCTCTGAGAAGCAAACGACCGATCTTTTCACCCCATCATTTCTTTAGGCACGATATATATATAAAGATTAATCACTTCTCTTCAGTAAACTCAATAATAATTAATCCCTAATCAAATTTTTCAATATTTATGTGTTCTGGTCTTATCTAAAGGATTAAATCTACACTGTCCTCCACCAATTGTAACTGCTCTCAGCAGTTCTGTGAGGTTGGTGCCACTTTGGAGGGAAAATCTCTAACTCTGCATGAACATGCCCCAAGGGTTGATTTGCTAATTAAAAAAACAACAACAACAAGCATATTAAGTTTATCAGTCATTGTACTAACAAAATCTATTTAATTATGGTTTAGATTAACAAAACGTAGATTTTATTCAGAAAATTTGAATTTGGTACAATGACTTTCAAACATATTTGGTATAAACTTTTACAAAATATTTCTTAAAAATATTACATTGTTTAAATAATTGATTCTCAAGTGTACATTGATTAAAAGATAAATATAAAATGTTACCAACTGATTTATTGAAGAAAATGAACTTTAATAAAGAATTTGAAATATTTGTACCATTTTATAGATATCTAGGATTCAATTCAATTTGATAAAATAAACACAATATACATTTTTACAAATATAAAATAAATAAACTAATATAAAAAGGTTAGTTTTATTTATAAAATAAGATTAATGAAATATAAAAGATTATAATATTGATTAAAATATACTACCACCTATTATGAGATGGATGTCAGTTAATAAAGATTGGGTTCAAACCCAGACTAGTGCTGATGACATTGGCACTAGGTGAAGCAGGAATATGTACTATATTTCCAGCTTCACAGCCTTAGTAAATATTACTTCACCCATTCTTTTTAAATTCATATAAATAAAGATACAATAAAAAGACCCAAGATGCATTTCATGCTGAACCAGCACTCATCAGTTGGCCCAGATCACTATCTCCCATATATCAGCTAGTTTGGAAAAGGATTAGCAATAATCATTATTATATTTATCTGAGATAGATGATGTCATGTCAATGGTAAATAAAAATATAAAACAATTAGATATATGTGTAAGCATAAAGAATGGTGACCATGTAATGTTTGATGGTTTAAACAATTAGATAATGATAAACTCTCTCTTGACATAGAGACTTTATGTAAACATTAATTTTGTATGTGAACAATTCTGACACATCTCTATACCTGATTTGTGACAAACTGGCAATTAGAACAATTGGTTTTTGATAAATTTAATATATTTTTTGAAACGTTAATTTGTATTAAAAATTGTGATTCCTCAGGTGTGTTATTATATATTGCAATCAGTTGATATAGAAACTAACCTTATACTACTCATTCAGTGTGTTTATATACACAGTGTGTCTTAGTGAAAGATTAACGGGTTCTCTTTCCATGCCGCCTGCAGTGAAATTTCTGAATCAATGCATGTGTTATGTAGCTATATAGTTTAGTTAATTGTTAATAAAATTTTAAAGCATTAATATATATCTTCACAGATTCTCTTCAATTCTCTTTCTACCATCATAAATCTTTAACATCACTGGAAAACATTCTTGTAACTCAGGGCTTCACTGCCACACACAGTTATAATCATTTCAAATATTTCACTAGCAGTTTTTCCCCATTTAAAACAAAATGTAATGAGCACATTATTCGGTCATGGATTAAGATACGAAACACCTTGTCACATTTCATGTCATAATTCATGACCCAGACATGCTAACATTTTAAAACTTTTGAGGTAAATAGATAAATCATGTTGTTACAAAACACATACATTGATTTAGTCAGTCATCTTCACATTCAAATACTTATTACCATTATATAAAAAAAAAAACTAATGGAAATTAACATATAATTTCTATTATTTTTTATCAGTAATAAATATAGTAGAAAATTCAAGTTTAAAACAATATATACATAAAAATAATTACAGTATTCAAAGGGTTATTGCTTGGAAGTTCATAGAAAATTTGAGCACCAAAGGTGACTCTTCAGGGCTACAATTAAAGAATTGTATGCACCAATCTACTAATGCACCAGATCGGTATTCTTTCCACTTTTTTTCTTTTGTTTACCTTGTTATATTCAGTCATTCAGGTTAATGTAAAGCTACATCATTACTCTCAAGCCATTTTTTTTCTAAACGATAAGTACCTTATATTCCTCAATTACCTAGG
The DNA here is from genome assembly GCA_028023455.1 of Epiperipatus broadwayi. Classification (NCBI taxonomy): domain Eukaryota; kingdom Metazoa; phylum Onychophora; class Udeonychophora; order Euonychophora; family Peripatidae; genus Epiperipatus; species Epiperipatus broadwayi. Next base: position 10,156,863 of record JAQFVV010012406.1, read on the forward strand.
CAGAAATTTCTGACTACAATACTTCCTTTTTTTCCTATATGCAAATATATATGAGAATGTAATTTATCCCCCCCCTCAAATTATAATGATCATAACGATGATAGCTGCCAATTATGAAGTGATCATACATCCACTAGTCACCTTATTCATATTATATTATTCAAACTCTTAATACTAAAGTTTCAAAACTTGTCAGCATTATTTGCTTATGCATTATTAATCAAAAAATCTCATTAAATTTTATAATGTATAGTTGCTTCTAAAAAGTAAGATTCTAAAATTATAATTTAAAAAAAACTAACATTTTCAACAATGATAAAGATTACTGCTCAATTTTAGGATCTTAATGCTGACTATACCTCTCTTTAGATAAGAATTTAACATATATATTGGCATTTGGTAAAAGCTAAAAAAAATAAAAGTAAATTTAGATTTTTTATTTTGACTATAATTTTTTTTTAAAAAAAAAAAAAAACGTACAATGAAAGTTAAATTATTCTTTCGTATTTTTTTTTATGTAATCAGAAATAAAAGTAGAATTGGAGAAAACAAAAGAATTCCAAAAGCAAGTAAAAAGATAAGCTAAAAGAAAAATATTTTAGCTAATTAAACATAGCCGAAAACTTAATAAAAAAAAGAGAACTTTATAGCGTAAATTTTATAAAGAATCTACAAGATTATGAACCAAAAAACGCCATGATAATAACATGTGCAGAAGTCTGAAAACTGGGCCTCTAGTATAAAAGGCAGAGGTCAGTTTGAAGAACATCTTGTTTCGTTAGTCTCTCTAGTTGGTCCTGGATAACAATAATACATCCAGGATCGCTCTACACTGAAATAATGCGGCATGTCGGAGTGAACCGGAGCTTCTGCGGACATCGTGCCTTAAGATGTACACCAGGAAAAGCCTTCATGACCAACTAGGAGAATAGACCACAAGATCAAATAATAACTAAAAGGCCGAGCTCATCCTACCCAAAAAACTATGCATAGTCATCTACTACTGAATTCACAAAACTTACCGGTAAATTATGCTTCATTATCCTGATTGTGACAAAGTTAACCATTTTACAAACTATTCGTAAAAATAAGCTTATAATAGGATCCCGATAGAGACTTTAATTTAATTGATCAAGAGACTCTTATTTAACCAAGAACTTTGTAATTAATTATTCAGCAGTTATTTTATTATTAATGTTTCACATCTGAATTATTGTGTGTTCTATCCAATTTACTTAATTATTAATTCACATTTTAACTTAAACAGATTTTTTTTATCTGTTATAATAAAAATATTTATAATAACAATTTTCATTTGTACGTTATTAATAATAGTTATTATTTTTTATTATTAAATTTATTATTAGTTTAATAAGATTTAAAAACATAATTTACCTTTGCCAATATGTTTGAATAAGTCCAGGAATAATAATCTTAAAAAAATAATTCTCGTTACGGTATGATGCAATACCGATTAAGTTAAAAGTATTTTTTCTTTTTTTATTTGTGAGATGTTATTTGACTATTTCAGTGGACTCTTTAGAATAAAAGGTCCTGGTGCCCATATTAAATAAATTAAAAGCTGATTTTGTCAATAGCATAATTCTCAACTATTAATAGGCTGAGTTGATCAGGAAATATAGCTATGTTTTTAGAATAGAAATACAACTTTCTTCTTTTTTGTCATAGCTTGATCAACTCACGCACAGTTTATATTAGCGTGTAGAGGCCTAGCAAAACGGAAAACGTTTTAATATATATAATATAGAAAGGTTTGACTAATCTTTAAAAATTAATACATATTACAATATATGTAAAAATGCATCATAATATAGAGATAAGACATCCCTGTAAAATACATCTGGTTTTGAGTCTGGAACAAGTAAAACTAAAAAAAAAAATTCCATTGAGGTTAGGGATTTTATTCTTCAGATAGAAAACCCATCAATAATGTAACTAACTATCCATCAATGATCAGCTAAAAGAAAAAAAAATGAATAAAAAGATATTTGTATTCTTACCAGCCAACAAATGGAACACATAATGTTTTCTTTTTCACTCCTTCCTTTATGATGAACTATTTGAGAAGCTTTTGCTCCACAACAGGATATTTACAGCTTGTTCTGTCTTTTTACAAAATATACAGATAATACTTAACATCTGGATAACAGAAAAAAATATATCAGAATATAAAGCAGATGTCCACTGCCAAAATTTAAACTCTTTAAAAAGTCTTTTGTTTTTTATAATTCAATTCAGATTTGCTCATATATAAGCATTTGAGTCATAGGAATAAGAGGATTCCTTTTATTCCTGCATAAATACTATATCTTGTATTGGTGAGAAAGTATTCATTTATCAAAGCGTATGCACAATTAGCTTAAAAGGCTGATATTTGAATGTATTCAATTGGTATTGAAGCAGTCAATGTCTAATCACCATCAAGCTTCATGCTTCACCATCTACACTAACCTCCTGTGGGGTGTGTAATTCAGACCTCATCGTAAATATATACCATTCACCCACACACTATGCATAATGATTAGAGAAATTAGTAAAAATTAATTATGGTTAGTAACGTAAAACAGTAGTGTGCATGATGCATATATATATATATGAACGAAGCAATAATTTTATTAATATTTATTGCTGAAAAATTAAATGTTTTTTTTGTATAATTGTAAATCTTTTCATATATGTGTGTATTTAAAGCATTGGAATGTAAAAACAGCGTAAAATGGGGAGGGCTCAAAATACCAAAATTATCCTTATCGATAATCAGATTTTCGTTAATTAAAATTATAAATCTTAAAATTCTTTTGTTAGTTTGTTTTCAAAGCTTTAAAAATCTATCAAATGGTATTTCGAGCCTTATCTGTTTTAAAAATATTTTACTAATTAAATGTTTTTTTAAGAGATTACAGAGATAGCTGTGGGCAACTGAGATTGCATTCTTGGCAGGAAGAAAATGTAACTTTTTAGACCATGAAATAAGGGTCAGTTGAGTTTGATTGTTTTTCGGTCAGTTTAGTTTCGAAGCATTTCGGAACCTAAAAATTTTTTAAAAAGTCCACTGAGGTTCGGTGCTATGAACTGTGAGTAGAAAAGAAATACCTTTCTCTCTTTCTCTCGGAGAACTGTCTATCCTAATGCCATCAAGTTTCCATCTGTTTGACTGGCCAGTGCAGGATGACTGTATAATTGCCAACCTGATTGCCTGCTGTTCGTAGGTGACCACTTTGTGTAGAGCTGCCTTAATAAGTACTTTTGTAATATGTAATTCAACCTTTATATTTTCATTCATATATTCATTTATGAGTTTTTATTAATTATTCTCTTAGACCTTCTCTCTCTCTCTGTAGCAATTTTAACTTACCTTTCACGATTAATATGTGTTATATAACTTTGTGCGGTTCCATTAATATTTAACTTGTTTTGTTTAATATATATATATATATCTATAATTGATTTTCTTTAATATGCCAACAACCAAACTTGTGAGTTTTAAAAAGGGGGGAGGGAATAATTGTTTAATTTGGAAAGAAGCGGGAGCTTCATTTAAAATCTATCGATAAAGTTTCGTTTATTTAAAATTGAAATCGCTCGCTAGGTTGGTTTTATATTTACTTCTGTTATTCACATTTTTTTTTTCTAACATATTTTATTGTGGGTGCCTCTTTTACTTTGTTAATTGAATCAAAAGATCGTGAACCTTAATATAAGTATTTCACTCATCTTTATTGTCACCTGTAAGGCTAATTCTATCAGTTAGTACGTATATGGGAATCGAAATTAAATATAAAATTTTGTTAGTTTAATGTCGTAGTTAAAGAGTTATTTTCAGAATGATTCTTTATTTAGGTATATTATTGCTCAGGAGTCAAACCATTTACAAGCTGTCGAATAAAGAAAGTATGTTAAGTTTCCTGTACATGTATAATGCTGCTGGTCGATCTTTCCTTTCTCTTATGGTGCTTCCACACTTCGATTCCTCTATTGCATTAGTTCTCAAAATTGTTCATAATCAGGGATATCATTCCCTGTGGTACACGAGGTTTATAGGGTTTTGATTGTGCTGCAGAAGTTCCATATAGCTGTCTGGGCCTCAAACCAAACCTCTCCATCGATACAGTATCGTCACAAAAGGGTGAACATATCACCCCTTTTCAGTATAAAATGTCTTAAAAGGATAAAGAATTCAAAGTACCATAAGATTCGTATTTCTCTAGAGCATGCCAGCATCGTTAGTGTTTTAATTAATAGATTTATACCTGTTTGACCTTTTATTAGGTGTTGGAAAAATAATGATTCATTCTTGAAATGCACTACACGTCAATTAATTATTATGTTTATTTTGAGACTGCTTTCTTTGAAAATATTAATCGATTTCCATAGATGTAAACAAATTTCTATTAATTATTATATAACGTATTCTCGTTAATGTAGTGCGTTGTTTGGTTCTTATTTATAAAAGACGTGTCTTCCAAACAATGCCAATAAAAGTACACAAAATGGTTTTCATAAGATAGATAAATGATTATAATTGGATATTTTGCCTGTTTATCAAATAAATCATTTAGCACTAAACATGTCACGACCGTTTATATTCATTTTTCGGCATCCACAAAATCCATTTAGTAAAATATTATTAAATTGGTATATTAACTCTGCACAAGCTATAACACACTCCATAAAATGATATTCGTTAAATAATTATAGTAAATGCGATTTTATAAAAACAAATCCCAAGTTTTGTAAATAGACAATGTCATCCCAAGCGTGAAACATTTTGTAACATATATAGGCGTTTTTCAATATTTTATTAAATATATAATTTCATGTAAATCCTGGTTTGTTTTGAATTATTTTCTAATGAATATTTAGAATTATTTTCTTTGGCTAATAACTTAGCATTAATGAATAACTATACCAAATGTAATGACTGGGCTACTCTAATCTCGATCATCATCATCAGTCTGATCTTATGCTCTACCGCTTTACTTCTGGGCCCGGAATTAAAATAATTTTACTGTAGCATCAGGATTGTTGTTCATTGGCTCTGAGATTTGAAGAATAGGCCAATAGGTTAGAATTCAGGATTGCTCCAGACCTGTGTATCTCGAGCGTGATCGGATTCAAGGTACTTTGGCTTAGGATTTGAATTGTGTTAAATGAGCATACTGTTTTGACCGGTACAGTATTGTAGATATTTTGATAATGCATGCTTATTTTAACACAAACATGTAATACCTATATACTTTTATTACATTTATAGAACAATATATAGTGAAAAAAATAAATGCATGCCTATTTATATGTATGCAGTTTATAATATTTTCAATTACATGCATTTATGACTTGCATACTATATCTTATCCCTGATATTTTGAATATTAAGTACAGAATATATATAAAAATATAAATTGAATCACAAGAACTTTAGAGATAGTTTTCTATCTATTATAATTCAGAACAAAAAGCAGATAATAAGATACATAAAATCAATATATGATCTGATGGTAGAATATTTGTATCAATGTGTAATGTCCAACATATGAATACATTCTATTGACTCATTATGAAAGTGCTTCCATTCGCAATTCATTCTTTATTAAGAGCAAACTTCAATTAGATATCTCACTAACATTATTAATAGATTTTGTTTCTTCAAACCTTCATTTTACTCCCAATTCTCAACTAATTGGGAAAGTAAAAATCACTATCTTTGGAATTCTATAAAATCACTCAAAACTTATGAAGCATTTTTTTAGACTTCTACTGAAAGGTAACTTTCTATTTATAGATTAATATTAAACTTAATATATATTATTTTTTTTATTATAAGGACACTCCCAAATTTGATTTATTTTCAAAAATTTATTTTAAATATAAATTGACAGATCTTTCTGTAAGGATTCACCATAGTGATCATTAATTTGTACTCACTATTTTGATTTACAATTGATTATTCATTACAATGATTTTTTTAAAAAAATTCTAAACATTTTTTTTTAAAAAATGGTCACCATTATTGATGATGTCATAGGATAATGACTTCATTAAAACTGTCTTTTGAAGATAAAATGGTGAAATTTGTACTAAAAATATATAGTAGGCAATTTATTCATTATACAATAGTATGTTTTGATGATAGAATTAAAACATGATTAATGCATTTTATCTCATTTTCATCTAGTCTTTTTGCAAAACAATCAGTGCTTTTGTTAATGAGATCCAAAGTAAAGAAGATTTGCAGTGTTAATGATTACAGAAAGTCAGTTTCATTTAACATAATAAATAAAAGCATACTTTGATCACATCAATAACAAACTGTATTAGTATTAAATTTCATCTTGAATATATTCATTCAATCAATTTTATGTATTAAAATTTTTATGAGCATTATTTTGCAGGCAGCAAAAAATACAATCAACATACGTAAAGCATTGAAAGCATATTTGGTACAATAAATCTTACTAAATGTTATATTTAAACTCTGTTTTAATCTTTTTTTACATTAATAGCTATAATGTTAGAGTATCAAAATGTAATTATCATAACTGTAAGTTACTTTAAGAAAAAAAATGATTTTGTGCATTATTCGGTTAATAATCAACTTTATATGATTAAAGGTTATTAGTTAAAAATATCATTTATTCCTCAATTTTAAATCAATAATATTGTAATTTTTTTACATATTCAAAATAATGGCAGCTTTTATCATAACCATAAAAAAATACATTGGTAAAAAAAAAATAATCATTTATATTATTAAAAGTATACCAGTCAGCTCTTACAATACATTTTTAATATAATTTTTTATTTAATTTCAATTACATTTATGTAAAATAAATAAATTTGCAAATTGTTGTTTAAAAAAAAAACTAAAAAAAAAAAAAAATTCAAAATTTTATTGGTTAAATTTTACAAAAATAAAATACTTTGATAATAGATCATAAAGTGCATCAAAAATAAATTTGAAAATGTGAATTGTAATTAGTTATTTTCTAAATACTTTATTTTAATTTTATGAATCATGATTCAGGAAATAATCTATATCTACATATGAAACAAAATGATAAATTGTCAATGAAAAAATTATAACCTTTTTTTAAAAAAAATTATAACTACTGAAATGTTTTTATACAGTATATTTAGCCACAGTTTAGTACTTTTTTTTAATAATATGCTTGATAAAATGTTTATTCATTAATTCATATTTTTTTCAAATTAAGCTTTATTTTTTGAATTTTGTTTTCATATAATTTGAATTTAAGGTAACAAATTAATTCTTTTCCCATAGTACATCATTATAATTTCCTGCTTATAATGCAAAATTTTGGTTTATGTGGTATTTTGGAGAACCAATTAAGCTCATATTTGGGGTAAAGGTCTATCAAATTTTAATTTTTATTTAAATAAGAAACTATTTAAAATCATGGACTACATCTAAAAAAAAATTTAAATCAGCATAAAGTATATATATGATATCATATGATCACTGTTTGTATATATATATAATATTTTATTTATTATGAAATATTAAAATAACCTTTAATATCAGCAAATTTTTGTGAGAAATATTAACTATAAATTAATAGCATACCATTTAGAAACAAGATTTCAATTAGATCTTATACATTGTTACTAAATATGAACTTTACACATTGCAAACGTAAACAACACAGAGACAATTTTGACTGTCCAACAGTGTTTTACATAACACTTTTTAATATTCAAAAAATCATTGATTTTAGTGACATCTTCAGTTCTACAAAACATTTGTAGCATTAGAAGTGTATTATCATATTTAAAGAAATATTCATATGGTATCCCACAGATAATGTTTTTATCTTAACAATTTATTAAATTATTATTAATTTTAATAAAATAACATTTTTATTTTTTCCTTTCTAATATTTGTGTGTGTGCAGTATATTTTCATTATTTTAGCTGAAATTCATGGCCAATACGCTAATTATTTATTTGATTTGGATCTGCTATATAATAAAATATATTCCCTAAGTCTTTTTTCATTCTCCAAGGTTCAAATATTCACAACTGATTTTGAATGACGTTTATGAATTATATTATTTTTACACTTTTTGTCAAACTAATCTTTGCTGTTGTTGATTAATTTATTTAAATTCAGTCATATACAGGATGCCACATTAAAATATTTTTGAATTCATATACATATATTTCATTTTGTTTTCATCTTTTTCAACATTAACACAGTAGCAAACTCTCCATACAGTAGTGCTACCCAGTACAACCAATAGATGCAAGATTTGGGCACAAAATCCCTATCCAGTGCCTACTCATCCAATATTCCCAGACTAGTTTTCTAGATTGTGGCTTTCATCAGTGAGGAGCCTTGGATCAGATATTAGGATCCATTGCAACCTTCCAGCTGCCACCTTTTCCCTTTTTAGTTAACTATAAAGCTACGAGTCCAAAATGAAAGCAGATGTTTTTAATCCAAGGCCTTTTTAATTAACTATGAATCCAAAATGAAAACAGGTGTTTTTAATCCAAGGCTCCTCACTGATAAAAGCCACAAGCTAAAATTTAGTCTGGGATATTGAATAAATAGGTACTAAATAGAAATTTTATGCATAAACCTTTTTGCATCCATTGATTACTATGGATTACATCAGGAGGCGCTACTGTAAGGAGGGTTTGTCACTGTTCTAACAGCTTATGTAAGCATAGGAATCGGTGATCATGTGATATTTCGCTTTTTAAACATTACAGATAAAATATCATTAATCAGAATAATTATTCCAAATCTTTTAGTACCTAATGAATTTTTGAAGGTGATTTTTGCATTTGTAAACACATTTTTAAATGAAATTAAAAAAGAAAAAAAGTTCAGCAAATATTTACAAATTAATAACTCTAACTGTTAGTTTTTTTTTATTATTATTATTTTAATCCAATAACTCTTCTTAATTTTCGATCAATGCTATAATTATCTTAAAAAAAAAAAAAGATTACATTGAATTGATAAAGCTGACTTGCATTTTGAAGAAGGAAATAAAAAATCAAAGATTATTATCAGAAAAAAATAAAAAGTTTTGTACCAATACAAAAATATATTGTATTTTGAAGTTTTAAATTATTAATAAAATAAATTATTACAGAATATATGAATTATTTATATATAAACAAAACTATATATATAGTAAAATTAATGTTTATTTATAAAATGGTAAAAGATTTATCCTTGAAATTTGAAAAATTCACAAATCTGAGAAGACACTGAAATCAAAAATTTTAGATTAATAATGTTTCATCTGTTTAAAAAATGAAAGTGTATTGTTTGCATATTATTTAATTCTGTTATTGAAAAGATTAATCATGCTTTTACCACATTATGTAGATAACTAATATCTGCATTTCATTATGATTAGAAATTTATGAAAGTTATTCAGTATAAAACCTCTTTAGTGCAGTCATATTATGTGACAATAATGTTTTTGAAATGTGATGGATAAATCATTTTTAGATAATTATAGTCTATAAATGATGCAATTTACATTTGTGATATTTAAAAATTTAAAAATTATCTGCCAACCATCTTTTTCTATACCTTATTTTAAATCTTTAATATTATTTATTGTTAAGTAGTTTTTATTTATATGTATCTGGGTAAAGATGAGTTTAATAAAAACTACTTAACAAAATAAATAATATTAAAGATTTAAAATAAGGTATGGAAAAAGATGGTTGGCAGATAATTTGACATGATTATAAAAAGCAGTTTTATCTTTCCAAAGTATGACAATATATAATTACAAATTTTGGCTAACTACATTTTAAAATGAAGTTTTTTTATATGTAATATCATTTTGCTTAATAAAATTTAATGTATTTATATTATGTTTGCTGTTATTTCATTAATTTTCATATCAATAAGCACCTTATTAGTATTCCTTTATCCACATAATAGTACATACTTCATTCTGTTGAACTATATTCTGACAGTAACAGCCTATGTATTTACAGTACTATATTTTAAAAAAGTTCTCATGATCTTATCATATTTCACTCAGGCAATCACATAGTAAAACTTTAATGAACTTTCAAATTCCAATCAAGCTTACAATTTTTCTTCCAATAAAAACAGCTACTCATTCAATTCCAATCAAAGTAAATACGTATCCAGATATTATTAGTTAAAGAATAAAACAAAAATAGAACAAAGTCAATCTATTTGACAAACAAGTCTGATAACATCTTCTTTCCCACTATTCCCCTGTGGTAAGTCTTTGTTTTATTAACCTTTTAACCGCTAATTATATTATTGGCCGAGTGAATTAAAAGTCAAAACTTTTAATTGGCCAATTTGCAAACTGAAGACAAAGTCAATTGTCAAAATATATTCACCTTTTAATATCATATTCACTTTAGATTCGTTTGTAAAAAGTATATTAATAATTTGTCAAGTTATGAAAGTGAATGAAAGTTCTTTCAAAAATAAATTTCTATTTGTTTATTGTAGAAATATTCAATAGCGGCAAATTAAAAGCTAAACTTAGTAATGAATTAAAAAGAGTTGCTGACATAAATTTTTTTTTTCAGTTTTACGTTACAGAAAAGTAAATATTTTTTTTGCTAAAATCTTAAATATTTTTACTAAAATCTTAAATATTTTTTTTAAATAATTTTATTTTTAGCATTATTTTACTAAAATAATTATAATTGGTCAGAAAGTACTTTTATAATGATCTAAAACATTTGTTTATCATTTTCAAATTGAAAATCTTAGCGTTTTTCTTTATGTGGTTTTTTTGTTCTTGCCAGCCAATCAGACTGTCTTTGAAGGCTAAGAGCAAATCACTGACAAGCTTTCTTCTTTGATAAGCTTTACTGGCAGTTTTATTGATTTTTTTATTTGTAAAATAATTCAAGAGAGGGCAGCATCTTACAGAACTTTTAAAAACCTAGCTAATGAGTCTATAATGTCTGTCGTAGCATTAAAAATAATGGAATTAGTGTGACATCAATCATCCACGAAACCTCTCGTAAGCATCAGGCTAAAGATTAATAGATTGTGCAAATGATATTTTATTTACTTTCCCATATATAATTTTAAATAAATATTAATACATTTAAATCAAAAAAGTCACTTTAAAAATATTTGTAAAGCAAGCAAGCACATATAATCAAATGAAACAAGACTAAAACAAAAAGCTATGATTATGATACTTAGGATACTGAAAGTATGCTCAGTGTGAATAAAAGATATTTCTAAAGCGACGTTCGCCTTTTCTGGTTTAAATGTATTAACATTTATTTAAAATTACAATTATACAGAAAAGAGAAAACAATCACATTTATTGTATTTCCCATATATATATAAAACAACCCACCAAAATCAATCTTAATGTGCTTTGGTTTTCAATACATTACCGTATGCAAATAATATTTTATTTACTTTCCCATATTTAAAAACCCACCAAAATCAATCTTAAGGTGAATGGTGTATATTCTTCCAAAAGTCCACAGAATTATAATAAAGGGTAGAAAAAATTTCAAGATATTTTTTTTATTTAATACTTCTTCTTTTATTGGTTTCAAACCTGTATTAATTTTTTTTAACAAAAAGTAATAATTGAATTAATTTCTCGTGTGATCACCAATATAGAAAATTGAGGTACAATTCAGGAACCATTAACTTTCAAATCTCTCATGCTTAACAGGTTTAGATTTTTATTAATATTGCATGTTAGCACACATGATATATAGATATACTTAAAACTTCTATTCCATAACACCTATTTGAAACTCATAAATACATGTAAAAATAAATAAAAAGATACTACACATGGAAAAAGAGAGATGAAATTGATATATCCCATGTGTTTATGTTCAATTAAGAAAGATAAATTAATTTTTAACTGTAATTTAAAGTTTATGTCTTGGTCAGAATCGATATGCTAATTTCTAGCTTACTAAATAAATAGTACTAATTCTTAATGTATTTATTTAAAGTGGATAGTGTCAAAGTTGTTTTAAAAATCTAATGTATAAACTACTTTAAATTTTTTTTGTTTAGATATTACTATATTGTATAATGAGTCTTCAGTAGCTTAAATTATGGTAATGTAAATAAACTTTACATGAAAAAGAATTTATTTATCCCAGTTCAAAAACATCCTTAACACTTAAAATGATTGCACTTTTTAATACTGAAATAATAAATTGTTTAAATTCCAAAATAATTCAAGAGATTGGCTACAATACAGAATGCATGAGAAAAGTATTGATTTCTTTATTAATAGATTTAAAAGGCATATAAACAAAAAACAATGGATTTCTATTTTTTATAACTCTAAAGAAGAAAATAGCAAAATGAAAGAAAGGTCTGCAAAATATTTTGACATAGTCATTAAATATGATCAAATTTAGATAATTTAATAAATAATGCTAAAGACCAGGTTGCCAAAGTATGTAAAAATAACATAAATTCCAAAATTAACTCAGACCATAATTGTGAGTATATCAGTAATAGGTGAAATATACAAAAAAGATTTAAAAAACATAATCATATTATTATATAACATAGCTAAATCAAATAAATCATTAGACTGAAAACTAATCTGGATACTTAGAAAACATAAATTAAATGGTACTATTTGCTTGTGTGTACTATCCATTGGTGAAACCATCATCCGCATATGAAAATAGATAAAGAATAAGGTAAATGGTGTAACATTTGGTCTGAAAGTTTATTACTGATGATAGCAAGTATTTTAAATAAATGCAATGCAGAAAAAAATATAAAATAATATAATTTATTTTTAAAAACCTAAAAATAATACATTTAATGAATAAATAATGATTGAAAAACAAATATTTTTATTAAATATGATGACTGAGAACATTATATAAGCAATGACTGGTTGTTTACTAAATATATTATTTTCAAGTTTGCTTTCTATATCATTTTTAAGTTTCAAACATATTAGCATATTTACATGTGTTTTTTGTTGCTGTTGTTGTTATTTCTAATTTTTTACAAAAAATAAAAACAAATTCTTTGCCTACTTTGATATATGAATGATCATTATAACAATGGATAATACATATGTAGATCCAACACAAATTAATCCATTAATTTATTACTTTATTCTTATTAAACCACTAAATATCACATGATCACCATTTCTTATGCTTTCTCAAAACTGTTATTAAAACAGGCAAATTTCTCCATACAGTAGTGCAAACCTTCTGGCATCCATTGATTACTCTGGCTTGCACTGAGTGGCACTACTGTATGTAGAGTTTTGCCTGTTTTAATTACTTTATTTTTAATGAAAATAACTATTTTACAGGGGTTAAACACACTAAAAAAATTAAAGATGTTATTTCTATTGAGAGTAATAATAATGTAATAAAATGCCAACACTTGATAATAAAATATCTATTATGCATGGTATTATGTGACCACACCATCAAATACAATACAATCATGTTCTATGTATTTAACTGAATATGAACACCAAAATTAATTTAAAATTTATCAAACTGAAATCACATTTCTAAATTGTTTATTTTTTATATATAGTTAATATACCATATGCTTGGTCAGTTATTTGCAGAAATATTACATATAAAAATTTATCATTATTAATTTATTATATGTATATGCTCAATTAATCATGTGCATAATAAATGTCTATAATCAATCAAATCTTCCACATATGCCATGTATTCCTATATTCTATATTTATATTTTTTTAAAAAAAATCAGTATATACGGCAGAATAAAAGTCAATACAAAATAGCGACATCAAAAGTATTCTACGATAACTTAAGAATATATTCTTATATTTAGTTTTTAATTAGAGAAAACCTCTATTATTACACTCAGATAGCTAGTAAGCATTTTTAAAATTCCTAGATACTAGATGCCAATACAACAGATTTTATTGATTTTTTTTTTTTATTTATTTAACTGGTTTACATTGTTTATCATTAGATTGTTGACCATTACATTTATCCAGTGTTTATTTTATTCATAAATGCCAACAAAGATAATGCTGTGAAAGGTATAAAATCCCAAGATTTGAATTCAATCTGGTTTTAAACTCTAGTTATATACTTCTGAAATAAGATCAGTAATTACACATTTTAAAACTATAGGCATCATTGATTTAATTAAGAAATTTGATTATTTCAAAACATTAGGGTCTTAAAATTTGCATATGTAAACAATGAATAATTGCAAACCAATAGTTCATTCTCCATGAACAAAGACTTATTAGAAAGAAACTTTCCATAAAAGTCTGTTGGCATTTCCAGATAGTATTCATTAATTATGATAACATCTGTGTAACAATTATAAGTATATAAAATTCACAACTGATTAATGCAGAGAAGTAAGTAATGAAATTTGATGCATTATCTGATATACACTCAATTTTTATAAATAAATTATAAAGCTGCAATTTAAATCACTAACTAAATGTAAGCAAATATTTAAAGACAAGTGAAAAACTAATCCAAAGTATATGAACATTTACAAATGTACATACCTGACTGAAAACAGGATATCAAAGTTCTTAATACATCCCTTAACTGAGAGAGGAAAATATACAAACTTTCTTTTTAAAAAAAGGATTTACTATGACCTGCGGTGCTAACAATCATAACAAATCCATTTAGATGATTAAAATGAGATTTCTTTTTTCCCTCTTTTCTTCAATTGGTAATCAATTTTAAAATCTTTGGAACCATGAATCAGCTATTTTTATTTAGTTAGTTTCTTATATAGTTTTCTAAGCTGAATTATCTCAGAATCCTAATTAACTACATAAAAGAAGTTTTTTTTTTTCATCCATAGTAGATATATTCTATTGATGAAACTGAAGTTATCAAAGTTGGCTATGTTTGATATCATGTCATAGTAAACAGAGAAAGAATATATTTATAAAATCATTCTCAATAATGCAAAAGCTTATATATCCTAGCAACACATCTCTTGACGAATAAAAATCACTACAAGTGAGAAAAATCATTCAAATCTGATCTGCCTACACACACACATATTGAGATAAAATATATACAAAATAGGGTGTGTTGCTAAAATCTCTCTTTTATCTTTTTAATACTAATAAGAGCTGTAAAATAATCACGAAAACGTTTTTAAAAATTATTTCATATTGACTCATTCAGAACAAATTAAAATTAAATAGACTTTTATAGTTAATGATTTACTGAGAATGATTTGTGTGCAGTCAAACTGACCTCATCCGCTAGAGGGCAGAAGCATTATCTTTTACATATTTAAAAAACAAAAACGCAAAACTGCATGCATAAAAGATTCATAGCAGAGTAGGGAGAATTTAAAAGCAATAACTAAATGGGGAAAAAAAGCTCTTTATTACAATATCACAAATGATTTAAAACATCAATAAACATTTATTATTCTTAATACAATTAGATTAAAGTATAAGAAATAAATGAGCAAATTATACACCACATTAATTTTGTTCATAAAATATTTAAAAACATTACAGAACGGCTTTTCCCAAATAACTGTTAATCTACAATGTGATAAAATTACTTCTTATATATATATGCGATGTGTATAACGCTTTACGTAAAACTCTGTTAAAACAAATACACTAATCCGAAAAACTGTTCAATCGTGCTAAAATGATAGTAATCGAATGATTCTATTGCTAATTAATTCATAAAAAGTTCGAGGGCCGGAAGTACTACAGTACAGGGCATAATTCGTGGAGCATTGCCACTTTATCACTATCCAAACAAGGCATGTCATAATAAAAATTACTTAAATCATTTTTTATGAGTACTGGCCAAAATATTATTGAAATAATAAAGCGTTCCTCTTTCAAAAAGAAAAAAAAGCACTATATATTTATATATGTGCATGCCTGTAGCTCACCAAATAGACATTAGTACATTATTCTGTCATGTACATGACCTGGATTCAGATCTAGAATGAAAGCTTGAACCTATTTTTCAAAAAGCCAAGAATCTCCAAACTTAGCTCAGACTTATCCCAAGTAAATGACTATAGATATCATTTTATAGGGATCTGTAAATGAAATCTATTTATTCTTAGTGAAATAATAACAAATGTATCGTAAGTCAATCTAGTGTGCTAATTCATAGTGCTTGGAAATCACTCGACCTTATCTTTAAAAAAAATGAAGAAATACCGAAGATCCTCATAAATAACCTAATTGTTTGGAAATTCACCTTAAATTCATTATTTATAAATCTAAAAGTCTCAAGTCTGATTCCCATGCTGGTATTATCGCTGAATAAGTTTAAAATAGTTGAAGAAAAGACAAGACTCTTACCAATCAAAACACTTAGTTATAACACAGTGTTTTGAAACTGTGTGTTATTATTACTACCAGTTAAATGTATTGATAAAGTTTGAATTTTTTAAAAAAACTTTTAAGAATTCTAGATGATAGAAATGAATTATAAGTCTGAGTCAGTTTAATGAATGGTGATCTACAGACCATAACAAAATTGTAGCATTGTCATGGATAGAAGTCTTTTGATTTCCAACAATGGTAAGGATGCAATCTATGAATTTTTTTAAACACACATAGGACTCTTTAATAAAGCAGGTTCTTTTCTAATGGAGAAGTACATTATTAGTAATTTTGGTAATAATTGATTGCTTCATCTTAGGAATTGATTTGAACAAGAGAATGAAAAGTTTTTGTGTGTGATATAAATTATTATTCACAAATATTATTATTTCCTCCAATACCAATTATTATTATATTGCAAAATTCATTCAAAGTCGAATTTTTAAGCTTGTCATATTACTAAAATTTAGAATTTTTTTAAGAATATATTATGAATATAAGTCTGTTAATACAAACACGATATCACTTGATTCTTTCTTCTTATTATTCATACAAGTAAGAGCAGCCTTTTGTTTCTATTAATCTATTACCATTAACTGTTGCTTTAAGTAATCTACAGTTTAACAAATGGTAATACAGTATTTAGCACCATACTCAATCTAATTTTTGTTTTTTTGCCTTTATCAGTAAGAACTTGTGGTAAATTCAAAACTGGAATTAAAGCAGTTATGCATCTGAAACCATCTTTAATCTCTTCTTTTTTTTTTCTGGTATCAGAACAATATAGTAATGCAGGCAGGTTGAATCAGGTTCAAAACATTAAGAGTTTTTTTTAACTTTAGGTTATTAGTTTAATCATGGAAAAAAAGAGTTGAAATTAACCTGCCAAATTCATAATTGCATTTGTTCCAGGTTTGAATCCCAATAAGAAAAAAACCAAAAAGTGATTTGGGGATGTCACCTAAATTGGATTACCACCATGTAAAATACAGATTTCTCAAACTTGTAATAGAGTTAGCAGAAACTGCTTGTTAATAAATCCATTATTTTATTCATTGACAGTGATTACCAATTGTTTGATGGCATTCTCAGATTGATAAAATAGTAAAATGAATATTGATTTTCATAAGCAATATAGGGATTTAAAGGTAGAAAATCAGCCACTGAGAAGAACTGGATATATAGCAAATTGTAAGTATAGCAGTCTAATTACAGAAGAGAAAATAATAAAAATAGAATGAAAAAAAAGTATAAAAACCAATTTGCACTGAACCAGCACTTATCAATTGTTCCAGATCACCATATCCAACACATATATACAATCACTGCTCAGTTTATATTAAGACAGAAAATCTTCAAACTTTAATGAGCTTGTCCATTAAAGTGTGAAGATTTGCTATCTTAATATAAACTGAGTAGTGATTGTATATATGTGTTGGAGATGGTGATCTGGATTAAGTGATGAATGCTGGTTTGGCACTAAATACATATATTGGAGATCATTTACCTTTTTCACATGTATGTGGTCATTTGTATCAGTTGTATAGAATGGATTGGATAGCTGTGGAAATATGAAAGTCTGAGTTCAAGTTCCTTATAATTACATTAAGTTTAATATAGATAATACACATGTATTTAAATATTATATATATATACACACACTGCTTTTTTATATAATTTCTGACTAGAGTATAATATAAGAACTATATTTTTTTTCTATTACAAGTGTAACTTTGTATACTGTTTAACATTTGGCACAATAATTCACTGTACTCTATTTTAGAACCATTTATTGCAAGTTTTGAATAATCAATAGAAATCAAATAGTTTCATGCATGTATAGTATATAAACAATTCTGAATTAAAAATCTTATAGGGGTTAAATTTCAAGTGCTATATAAAAAGTTACTGTGAGATGTGCAAGCACAAATCATGCTCTTATTGAAAATGGCCAATAGTTAAAATGTAATCTGAAAATGTGAACATAGCGCTGCTATCTAGTATCCAATGATTACTCTAACTTACAATAAATGGCTGTGGAATAGAGTAAATGGAATAAATTTCTGTTCTGGGTGCACATCTAGGTGCAATGTATCCAAAGATCAATAGATATTTCTATCTGCAATGTACATTTATTATCTAATGATAAAAATCACCTACTGTTGACATAAAACTGAATTCAATAAAATGTACAATTATTAGCCTTATGGTGATTTATGAAACTACACAAGCAGTTCAAAACTTTAGTGTTTTTAAAGCTCAGATTATTAATATATGATCAAATGGCTACCTGATGAAATCCTTACTGAAGATGACAAATAATCTGAAAATAATCTGGGAATACAGATATAGAACTATAATCCAGTATTCAAAGATGACTAAGTTTCAATTAATGACTCTGGAATATAGTAATTAGAGTGGGTATCAAAAAAAGAAACTAGTTTTATAATTAAATATAAACTATTGAATTCCTCAGTGTGCAAACAGAATATTAGTATAAATTTCAAATCAGTTCTTAAACATATTTACACTTTCACACAATCATGTCTTAAACAGTAAACCACCACACTGAAGCAGTCAATCTTAGCTTAAGATTGATCTTCATGGTGTCATCTACTAACCTGTATTCAAACCCCACATCCTATCCCAACAATGATTTAAACCTTTTTTTAAATATGACTCACAATATAAAATGTTTTTACATTGTAATCATTTTATATACAATCACATTTATTTTATACTAAATTGAAATAAAATATTTTATAAAAGATAATATATTGTTGCTAAGGCTAATTATTATTGGCATTTAAATATAATGCAGAAAATGAAAACATCACATAACTTTATTTGCATAGTGTCAATATCTATATTAGAAACAGCAATTTGCTTTATTTACTACAGAGCCAACTATTGTATATTTGAATAATTAAAGTACGTTAAATGATCCAAAGCCCCTACTTATTTCTAGCAATTAGTTTACATCAACAAATAAATGAAGTAAAATACTGTACCTAGTACAATAAATCGTAAAAAATATCAGATGATAAATAAATGTCTAGAAATATTTACAAAAACGAACTTAACTATCAATTACAGTTAGTTTGTACAAAGGGTGGGCAAATTTTTCTGACAGCATACCATGTGGACTTATATAAAATATAATCACATTGTGAAAAAAAGTTTTTAATTTTCAATATACGAAGTATTCATAGTAGAGCAAAGTATTGGGATCATGCCAGATAACAATTTTCAATTTTTAACAGAATTTTCATAAAATCAAGCTTTTAAAATCTGTTTCTGCATTTTTAGGATGATATATAGCTAAGTATCTAGTATATGTTATATGTGTGCATGTTTGTGCATGAGCTGCAGCCCACACAACTCATCATCTCTGGCCACATGTGAACCACAGGCCAATTGTCTATTCTTGTTTTAGAACTATAAAAATATAACAGCAATTATGATTTTTTTTCCCTACTTATCAAAATAAGTTTTCTAAGCATTGGCATGGCCATCTGAATTTTCTGGCGATGGGGATAAAACCTGTCTTTAAATAACTAGTTGCAGATCATTAGCTTCTCCAATAGCTCTTTCATAGAGGAACAGTGAAAGAAAATTTATTAGGTTTTAAACCAACCAATTGTCAGGCGATAAAAATTTCAAGGCTTTTTTTTTATTTTATCCTTTATCTAGACAATAGCTAAAAATTGCTTTACCATAAGAATTGGATGTATAGTATTCAAATCTGAAAATATTTCCAAGTTTTATTCGAATAACATATATAGAAAGCATATTTCTGTATGTTTTGAAAATTATCAACGATTCAATCTTTCTTAAACAGGCAAGTTTGCATTCTTATTCTACTTCAGGTCTAAAAGAGGAATTCCGCTTTGAAATGAGTTCTTAAAAAAAAATACAGTCACAAAATTAAATATTCGCTCTCTGATATCTTTAATATAACTTGATCGTATATTGTATTTTTATTTGACAATTTATATTGTCCTGCCTTGAATTAAGAAATAATTTATTGAAAAGAGAGAACTGGCGGAGCCAGATGACTAGACAGAGCGTAGCCCAAATACCATTACAGAAGGGAAATGACAATACGTGAATGATATAAAATTATGATTAAAAAACTACTTGTAGTTCAACTTTGGCTTCAATGAGTTATCCAAAACATTTCCTTGAGGAAAACACTCATTACATCAAAATGAGGTCACGGTGATCGTAACACCCTTCAGCCGTTTAGGATTACTGCTACATTTCTATCAATTCCCTAAAATACTGATAAATGAAAAAATTATATATTTTTTTTTTATAGCTTCAGAGATGATAATTATCTCAATAATCTTTGCTTGAGCAGCGATGCGTGCAAAAGTATATTTTATATATATAAAAACCGAGTAAATTATTTTTTTTAAAAAAAAAAAACAACTATTAACAATCTATTTATTTATTAAATGAATGATTTTTTTTTTTTAATCAAATATATATTTGTATACTCAAGCACATTTTCACAGATATCAAGATAAATTTTCATCTAATAAGCTTAAAAAAAAAAAAAAAAAAATTTTCACATTAATCATTATACAACAATTGAATTATAGTATTGCGGAAATTAGAGCGATAGTAGACCAATGGAATTGAAAGTTAAAGATTCCATATAAAAAAAAATCGAATTGATTTATAACTCGAGAGTTCATAAGAAATTCCTAAACTAGGAAGCAATAGATCTGTGCAGCGATCCAGAGAATTTAAGCTCTAGAATCGGCTACTTAGCCCAGTTCAAAATCTTATGCATACAAAAATGGAATCCAGTACCTGTTGTCAAGGAATGGTCAAGCCGACTTTATAGATCAGGAAGCCAAAAGATCACTTAGGAAAGAAACTGGAGATAAACAGAATACACACATAATTAGAATACTATTAGCACATCACACAGCTCAGAAAAACTATCCATGATAAGTCATCAGCAGAACTTTTCATGGATTTGAAGTGATAAAAAAAAAAAGCTGAATGGCATGAAACAATGCTTCCATAAAATGAATCCAGTAGTTTTTAGCCTGGTACCAGTGCTCTTTTCAAAAATTATTAGGGAAATAATAATGAGACTCCAGCAATAGTAACCAACAAAAAAAGGATATATATATGGTTCAAATATCAAAAGCCATCTTCATTACATACATTAAGATCAAATGCTATCAGATTATTCAGAAGCCAAAGGATTGTAGGACATCAAAAAGTATAAATGGTTATTCCAGAACTGAAGTCAAGCACACCAACTGTAAATGCATTAGCAGCTCATGCAGATATTGGAAGATAATTGATCAGAAAAAACTTCCCAAGTAATAATTCACCCAGCAATGAGGACAAAGCTGGCCATCTGAATATCAAAGACTGCAGAGTCACAAGCAGAAGTATCAACAGATATCCAAAGTATGTTTAGATTCCAAACTTGAATGAAATTCAGTAAATGAGGTGTCCACATGTATAACCATTTCCAAATAATGGACTCATCCAACAGCATCAACAATTGAGAAAAACCTCTGATGAACTTATCAATCAGATAAGGATATAGTACATATTATGCTAGAAAAGAATGGTTAACCTATTAAATATAAGCTATCCAAAGATAAAGCAAGATTATGTAGCTAAGTTACTCTTACACTTTAAGTCTTCCAATAACCTCTGTCAAATGTGAAATCATTATTCATTAAAGTTGATATTAAGGGATTATGTTCCAGAATAGCAGAAACCATTGAAGCTTAAAGTAAATTTCATCTTAGATACATAACTCAATCTATCTGGTTTATGTATATATAAAATAAAACTCACTATTGTTGTAAGCTTTAAATATAAATTAATAACTATCTTGTACATAGAGTGTATAATAAACTAATTAATATTACTTTACCATTTTATTGTATTTGATACCTAACAATTATTACCACAGAAAACTTATCTAAAAATTGAAACAGAATGATCAATAAAATGTACTATTAAATCTGGATTAACAAGTACCATTAAACATTTTATCAATCAACAGTATTATTATTGTTAGAAGATATGAAGAAAAAGAGGGAGCACACAGTTGAATATATAAAATGTATTAAAAAATAAATGCGTATTTCAGCATACTAATTAATTAGAAAATGAATGAATAATTAAAATAATTTTATTAGGTTTCTTAGTCTGAAAGATGATCTCTCTTTGTAGAGGATATATGTGGCATTTGAGATATATTATAATTTTCAATACCATATAATTCTGAATTTTGAGTTTAGGTTTTTACATCAATCCAATATGCAAGTAGCAAGCATTTACATATAAAATTAATGGCTTCTATATAAAAATCAACATTCATCTTTTAATTTATAATAATGCACAAAATATAAATTCATACAACAAACTTTAAATGTAGTAAATTCAGTAATAAAATAAAGAAACCATACTGGGATTACTGATGGAAGAGCTTAAACTATAGAAAACAAAACAATATGGTAAAAAAATCTAATGCATGTTGAATGCTTTAAATATCTTTACAAAGGAAATATTTCCCAAATTAAACAACACAATAAAATTATTCAATTAAACATTGACAGTAAATCAAAATCAAAAACATGAATATCCTTTCTAAAGTAATAATAAAATGATAATTACACAAGAAATGATTCATTATTCCTCTAATAATACTCAATGATACCTCATAAGGATATAGGAATCATTACTCAGATAGATCTTTATGCTTCCAATGTTTATGAACTTCAAAACACAAGTTACTCATTCTTCCAGAGGTTCTTACACCTTCTATGTTCCTAAGAAAACATGGATTGCATTGGAATAATCTAGTGAGAATAAAATGGTTTTTCAATTTTTATAAAAGAAGTTTTTAAAAATACATTCATATCATATCCAACAATGATTAACATCCTATTGTAAAAGTGAGAGGAAACTAGCCCTTGATGTTTGTTTTGTTTTTTAATATAAAAAAATAGCTTATATATTTCTTTTAAGCTACTAAAATTAGTTGATAAACAGAGCAAAACTCTCCATACAGTATTGCCACCTGTGCTAAACAGAGTAATCAAAAACTAGTCTGGAGATATTGGATGAGTAGGCATTGGATAGGGATTTTATGCACAAGCCTTCTGGCATCCATTGATCACTCTGTTTAGCACAGGTGGCAATACTGTATGGAGAGTTTTGCTCTGTTTATCAACAATTAATGTGCTAGTATAGGAAATGTGATCATGTGATGCTACTAAAATTAGGTTCATTTTATCATATTAATTCATCCCCCACCCCTTATAAAAATGCTACTAGTCTCAAAAAGTTGACTGAAGATATTGCAATAGATAGCTCTAAAATAATATTGGTATAATTCTTTTTTTTTCTTTCTGAAATTAGCTATCAAGCAGTTCACATATCAGGGTTAATAAAAACAATCCTTTCAGAATGGAATAAAACTCATAATGTTCTTTAAAATCGATATTTACTAAAGATATAAAAAATTACTAACAAATTTATAAAGTCTCTTGAGAATATAAAAAATATTAAGTAACAATAAGCAGACTGTAATAAGAAAACTTTCAAAACCCGAGATACCAAACTAGCCCCACCACCATTCCTCTGTCATAGGACTCAATCATGTAGACATGCATTTCTGACCAGCCTGGACTACACACCATTTCCCCTCTCCACTTCCCATTCCCTTTTTACATGTATCCTTCCCTTCTTACCATGTTGCTCCTGTAATTTCATTTATTTTACTGTATCTGTTTTTGTTTTGTTTTTTTATGAATAAACATTTCATCACTGAAAAAAAAAAAATTATGAAATTCAGTTAAAAATTTGAATTCCTCCTACCTCACACTTGGTAAAAAAAAAAACAGTTTTGAAAAAAACAAATCTCTCCTACCTTGGCCTAGTTGGTGTAAAATACTTTTAAAAGAACTACACTGCCATTTTAATAAGATTGTCACATTATATACTGGACTTCTATATTCAAAATTGACAGAATCAAGAAGAAAAAAAGAGAATTAGAAAAAAATTACAAACTGCTCAATGTTCTTTTAACCTAAATCTAATCAAAGCAATATGTATATATATACTTCAACAACAAAAAAAACTCCATCAGATTAATGAGAAAACTTGTTTAACCTTGGAGACTGTCAATATATAGTAAATGATAATTTCCTGGCAACATTAAAAGTTAAATTTATCACTGTTTACATGGATATAATCTCATGTCTATTATTTATTATAATAACAATCCATGAAAATATTTAATTCAATATATATATAGAGAGAGATGATCTTGGAAAGAAAGGATCAGAGAAGAATTATAAACTTCTCAATATTCTTCTAACCTAAATATAATCAAAGCTATATATATATATATTAATGATCTTGAACTTACTCATTATTATTTTAAACTAAGGAAAGTTAAATGAGATAATTGTTTTTTAATAAACTGAGATAATAAAGCCAAAATAAAGTTATTAAAATTATTTATAAGAGTATTCAAAAAAAAATTTCAAAAAGTAAAATTATAATAGTTTCAAAAATCTAATAAATCTACAATTTTATTATATAAGCTCTTTCAAAGAATAATCCTAACAAGAACTAACCAGAACCATTCATCTTTAGAACATAAACAGGGTAAGATGAAGATGTTATGAACAACTTCCATCATAACTAACCATTCATAATAGAGTTTGAAAAGAAATCTTAGTATTTAATCACAAATTCATTAGGAAAAATGTTTCTTTCTAAAAAGTATATAAAAATTTTAAATGAAAGAAGTTTATTAATGTTATTGAAAAATCTTCTCCAATAGAAAAATTAAAATTGATCCTAAAATAATCACCATAGTAAATATAAAATTTAATAGAATGATTTTCATGAAACCATGAATTCTCTCTGCTACTTTATTTAATATATTTGTGACTGGCTTTCCAGAAACAAAATCCTGGAAAATCATTTATGTTGACAATGTCTTGCCATCACAAAAATATAGAAAACTTTTTTAATATGAATTATGGAAATTTTAAAATCTTTTCTCAATATGTTTGTCTTTCGATCTATATTACGGGAAAACATTTCACAAACTAAATGTAAACTTTTGCAGTAAAAGAATGAAACATGATCTTACACCACCCTACTTAGAATTGACTTTAGACTACCACCTAATTTATTTTCTTCCTTTTTCAAAGATTATATCTAAATTAATTTTTATAATAAAAAAAAACCCCAAATGATTTGATGCTTAAGAGGTCATATGTTTCAGCACTGGAAATGACAACAAATTGAACTGCAATTCATCAACTTTTAGTTAATAGAAAGGAAATCCAAGTCATTTTAAGATGTGATATATTGGACTATTTCCATCATTTATGAATGTTGAATGTATAGAAAATTTTAAACTTTATTTAAACTTTCCAAATACAAACAACTTGTTAGTAATAACACACAAATATACAATAAAGGTTAGTAATTACACAATGTTTCGAGTAGTATTATTCTCCACTCTTCTTCAGGTATTGCTGGCCTTTATGCGCATATCACATCTTAAAATAGAATATAAGTTTTAAATGACTAAAGGGATAAAAGAGAAAGCAAGAGACTGCAAAATAATTTGCAAATAATATGAGTATATATAGTAAAAAGGTAAAATGAAACAGCCCCAAGTAATCAATTACAGAGCAAATATTTACAAACATTTCTTTCCAAAAAAAAAAAATCAAGTCATACCTCACATGACTTAATTTAATAAGCTTATATTATAAATGTAATATAATGAGCATGCTAAATAGCTCTAAATAAGTTTTTCCCATAAATCTCTAGTCTAATGAATGACTAATAAAAATTATTAACTCCTTTCTGAATGTCAATCAAAAAAAAATTATCACACTTATAACTCAAGACACCACTAATACATGACTCATATCAAGAGCTCCTTTCTGAATGTTCAATCAGCTCTTCAAATTTTCTACTATCTAACATATGACTCAAACCAGGATCTCCTTTTTTAGATGTTCAATTTCAAAATTCTTCAAACTACTGAAGAATTAGATAAAAAAAACTGGACTTCATGTAAGTTTTTTTCCAGGCCCAATAATAAGTCAAAAAATTTTTGATCCTTTCCAGATCAATAAGTTTAGACTTGCCATGGTGTTTGTGTCTATCTCACTTGGGAAATGGAATTTAATATTGTGTGACTTATGTAAATGTGACCTACCATAATTATAAAATACGTTCTATTTATGTTAAAACCACCACTTAAAGAAGCAAAGTAAGTATCTATTGCCTTGATTATAATAATCAATAAAGCAAATCATATATAATGTGACATTGCTTTTATAAGCTTGTATTTACAAAAATGTAATACAGAGAGCGTACCAATAGCTCAAACAAGCTCTTAATTGATAAGTGTGGTAAGAAAAAATATTTAAAATTTCTATCTTATCCCCAGATAAATTGGTTTTGAGCTTATGACTCACCTCAGTGAGGAGTTAGAATATTAAGACACTAGATCTAAAATATCAACTCAAAACCCAGCACTTATTTCATGTGTAATATTTAAGTAAAAACTCTGAAGTTTTCGGACATGAAAATGTCTTTTATTGCAGCTATCTAACTTAAATAGTTATGGTTTTAAGTTTATGGCTCACCTCAGTGAAGAGCTAGAATATTCAGACACAAGATCTAAAATGCTGGGTTTTGAGTTGATATTTTAAATGTAAAATGTATTACATTTTTTGTAAATACAAGCTTATAAAACCAATGTCATGCTATATATGACTTGCATTATTGATTATTACAATTTTACCTTTGTGGCTTTGGCTATGCTGAGGCTATTAATATATGGTAGATCTGAATTTGGTTCAGTCCCATATAACTATTTAAGTTAGATTGCTGCAGTAAAAGACATTTTCATGTCCGAAAACTTCAAAGTTTCTACTTAAATATTACATATGAAATAAGTGCTGGGTTTTGAGTTGATATTTTAGATCTAGTGTCTGAATATTCTAGCTCTTCACTGAGGTGAGCCATAAGCTCGAAACCAATTGGTCGGGGATAAGAATATTCCGATAGAGAATTTAAATATTTTTTCTTGTGGCACTTATCAATTAAGAGCTTGTTTGAGCTATTGGTACGCTCTCTGTATTACTATTTCCTGATTGGAATCTCTAGTGCTTCTATTATGGACCTAAAGGGGAAAAAATAAACAAATAATAACTAGAAAAATCATTACAGTTGTCTTAATGAACAATGCGTCGTCTCATAATTGGCAATTATTGTGTTAATAAAAATAAAAAATTTTTACATTTTTGAATCATTTAAAATTCCAACTAATTACAATATACTGTATAACAGTCTTTTTCCGTTTGTTTAGACTAAATCGCGCTAATTAAGTAACGTGTTGTTTTTATATATATATATTTCTCCCTTTAAAAAAAAATGTACAGCTAAATGCAATAATATCAAGATTACGAATCAAATTTGATTTTCAAGTAAGAATAAAAATCTCAAGGAATTTTATTCTTAAAATGAAACTATGAATGTGCTGTTTGCCGAAAAAAGGCAAATTAGGAAAAACCAGATCTTAAAAATAAATGATGATTACTATTTATTCCATCTTTGATTTATGCAATAATCCTCAATGACTTGCAATATATCTTAATGGAGAAATTTTGGAGAGACTTATGAATGTTAACGACTGATGGTAATGTCTAGAATTAAAATGTACTTGTCGCACATGTACAAAACACAACTATATCAACAATAATCACCCATAAATTAGATAAAATTCTAATCTGATCTTTTAATAATATGTATTCATAAACCAATCCCTACTCAAAAAAAGAAATATGCACACACATGTATCCGAACCTTAATATAATTTATTAATCTTATTTCCCTTCTACTTTTCTTTACTTCTTCATAATATCTTCTAATGATACCCTTTATTATTTCTCTGTGTCTAAAAACATCCAATTTCGTTTGGTGCACTGATAGAGTTCAATGCCCATGGATTGTAGACCTGTCCTGCCACTTCTTAATGAACTCTTGAGTAATAAACCATTCAATGAATGACAGACCACTGCATGGCAAAATCTTCACATAGAAAAATAGTGGAAAAGTTTATTTTGTCATCAAACTAAAAATTGATGGCTGCTCATTTATTATAATAATCGAATACCTTTATTGCTCAGAGTTCATAAAAAATTTGAATACCAGAAGTGCTAGAATTGAAATCGAGCCCAGGATCTCAGTCCAGAGTCAGACACCCTATCACAGCATCAAACCGTGCAAGGATACTCCTTTGTTGATCAGCATGGTAGGCTATAGTCTAGCTGCCTAGAAAACAATTCTAAGCCCTAGTGAAATCTTAAAAGATTTCATGTTTTACGTAATTTTATTAGGTTAAATTCTCTATCATTATCGAGAGGCCCTTTATACAATATATATATAAGATTTATCGTTAAGCACAACATAAATCAGAATTGCTTAACTTTATTTTATGTGGTGGTCGAGAGATCAGTGACAGCCGCTTTACAAGCAGTTTTCCCGGGTTAACGGGTTCGCTTCCCGGCTGATGCTATGACACATGAGAAAAAAAGAAATACTATTTTAGTAATACAGAGAGAAAAAAACATTTTTAAGAGTAAAAATTATTTTAATTTATATTAAATACACAACGTAGCCACGACCATTTTCAAGATTGGTTTCTGAAAATCTAAGTAAATATATATGTTTAATTATTGTATAGATAGTGGCTCAAAAAATTAAAGAATTAATATTCAATCGTTAAAATAGAAATAATGCACATGTTTCCTCCCCCCCCCCTTTTTTTTTTGTCTTTTGATAATTGAGAATCGATATAATCGGCTACTTTTATAGCTTTGTTAAACTTGATCAAGGCAAAGAAATATTTCATCATTAGTAACAGATTATTTTGCAAATTCGTTTTAAGCTGTAGAACTAAACGGGTTATTTCTTTATAACGAATTACAATAAGATAAACAAAGATGGCTGTTTTATACAGAATTGACAAATTTAAATAAATTTTCAAAAAATTAATCAAAACTTTCAAAGTTCTCTTTAATCTTAAAAATCATAAGTTAATGAGTTTTCTTTTTCCCCTCATATCTCAAATAGCTCATTGGTAATAAATCAAGAACAAACAATTGAGTTAAAAGTAAATTAAAATAATTAAGAAGCAGTTTGTGAAACAATCATTTAATAAATAATCGATATGTACATGGGTAGGGTCAAATTTGTCTTGACTTTTTTTTTTTTTTAATAAATAGAGATAATAAAATAATAACACCTTTATTGAATAAGACTTCGGCAATGAAACAGTCAAATAAAGATCTCACGATAAAATATTTTTGTGTATTTTGTCATATTTATGATCTTGGGTTCAAAAAAAACTAGACTTTTCAAATAGCCAAATAAGCAAATTCAGCTATCTATCTAACAGTTTTTAGCTGGAGGAATCAGCCATAGAAAGAAAAAAATATTTTCAATTAAGTATAATATGATAATGCCTTTATCATTGGTGGAAAATAATTTGCATCTACGAACAACTTCTATTTGGTAATCAAATCAAGTATCTCTAATTTCTTTTTTTTTTTAAATTTATATACAGAAATCTGTTCAAGTGACTAATAAAAATTATTAATATACTTTCATTAAGTGATTTGTGTAAAGTCGTGATGGCAGCACATTTGACACATCAATTAAACTGTAATAATTTGCTATATATACACTAAACATAATAAAGATATGTATGCGATATTGTGATCCGGGTCAACTAATGTATGCTAGTTTAGCATGAAATGTGCACTTTGGGTATCATAGATTTTTTTCACGTCTTTAGTCATACGTTTATGATTACATTCCTCCACAAGGTGTTGAAAGTGGATAGAAACAAATTCCTACCTTGCGTGAGAATGATATAATGAAAATTACACTCAGAAATATTATTCATTATTGGATAATCTCTAGTCTAATAAATGACTAATAAAAAAATTAATGTTATTTATTATTGATATAGCGTGTGTTAAAAATAATCACTATTGCTTGATCGTAGCACCTATTATTAAATATGTTTATCTAATTTCATTCAGGAAACTTAATATTCAGTAGTATAAACATTTCACATTTAAAATCAAAACATTGGATTTACATTGATTTTTAATATATATATATATATATTAAATATTGTCATCACTTCTAATATTACTGAATAAAATTTGAACTCTATAGAATAGATACATTTTGATTTTGTTTGCCATGACAATAGAGCTAATAATACACATTTTCTATATAATTATGACAATTTAGAAATTAAATCATTTGATCCAGGAATATTTGATTTTAATAATGTTAACTTCAACAATAATGATTTTGCAAATAAATTTCTGACAATATTAAGAATTAAAGATGTATATTATTCATGTTTAAAGTTAGTTAAAATATTATTTAAGAATAATATAAGAAGCATTTTTATAGATGCTAGATTAAATTAAAATTATTCTTTCTATAAAAATCAAATAAATAGATACTAGTTAAAAGGAAACTTTGGAAGAAACCAGTGTATTTTTTGCTTTTTTTTTTTTTTTTCAAAACATAGGAGAATTGAAATTATGGGGGGGGGGGGTATATAAAAGCTAGAAAGTATTTTTTTAAAAAAAAAATATGTTATTATTATTGTTGTTGTTGTTGTTATTATTATTATTATTTTTAAAAAAATTTATTTAAAGTATAATTAATAAAAAATTGTACTTTGTTTTTGCTATGGATAAACAACATGGTCAATATATAATGTGTGTGCATGTTATAATAAATGGGTAATTAATTATTTTCAACAAAATATACACATCAATATTAAAATATTTTATAAAATTAATATTATTGTTACTGGATATCTAGAATAAATAAAAAATATGTTTGTTGGGTATTCTGGATTATTAAATAATTATTATTACAATTTATAAAAAAAAATATTTTTATTATTTTTATTTATGTAAATTAGTTGATTTATAAGAAAGCTAGACGTAAGATGGGAAAAGTAATAAAAAATTATTGAAATGATTGTCTGATTTGTAAAAGAGTATGATATTGTATAAAAATAGATTATGAAAAATACATTGAACTGAATAACATGTTTTTAAATCTCCTGTTTTAAAAATTGATCTGTGTAAAAATCATATAAGTGATCAGAAATGAAAAACACGAATTGCTAAATTAATAAGTTAGAGGAAGAGGTTCGTCTCTTCATTTGCTATAATATTTTCCAGGAGATCAGATAAAGGGATTAACATAAATTCTAGAACATAAATCTCTCTCTTCAAAATTAATGGAGTAACTTCTTGTAAAATAATAAATCGTATAACACAAGTCTATTCTAAATAAACGAAAATCATGGCATGGAAAGTATAATATTAAAATTATATGGAATAAATATTACATAATACAAATATTTCTTCAAAATTAATGAATATCATAATTTAGAATATTTTTGATCACATGATCACATTTCCTATACTAGCACATTAATTGTTGATAAACAGAGCAAAACTCTCCATACAGTATTGCCACCTGTGCCAAACAGAGTAATCAATGGATGCCAGAAGGCTTGTGCATAAAATCCCTATCTAATGCCTACTCATCAAATATCCCCAGACTAGTTTCTGGCTTGTGGCCTTCATCAGTGAGGAGCTTTGGATCTGAGAGCACTGCATCTAGATCTTAGGATCTAATGCAACCCTCTAGCAACCACCTTTTATCTCTACTTAACTACAAAACTATGAAAATGAAATTGAAAACAAAAAATATTTTCAATCTAAGCTCAATAGCTTATATAGTCATATGGGTCTGAACTCAGTTCAGCACCCATACATTTTGGTGTCTTTAGCTCTTTTACAACCATAGCCACCACTATCCTATTAGGCAGGATTGGTGTTAAACCATTAAGCATCACATGATCACATTTCCTATACTAGCACATTAATTGTTGATAAACAGAGCAAAACTCTCCATACAGTATTGCCACCTGTGCCAAACAGAGTAATCAATGGATGCCAGAAGGCTTGTGCATAAAATCCCTATCTAATGCCTACTCATCCAATATCCCCAGACTAGTTTCTTGCTTGTGGCCTTCATCAGTGAGGAGCTTTGGATCTGAGAGCACTGCATCTAGATCTTAGGATCTAATGCAACCCTCTAGCAACCACCTTTTATCTCTACTTAACTACAAAACTATGAGAATGAAATTGAAAACACAAAAAATATTTTCAATCTAAGCTCAATAGCTTATATAGTGATATGGGTCTGAACTCAGTTCAGCACTCATACATTTTGGTGTCTTTGGCTCTTTTACAACCATAGCCATCACTATCCTATCAGGCAGGATTGATATTAAACCATTAAGCATCACATGATCACATTTCCTAGACCCATATGACTATATAAGCTATTGAGCTTAGATTGAAAATATTTTTTGTGTTTTCAATTTCATTCTCATAGTTTTGTAGTTAAGTAGAGATAAAAGGTGGTTGCTAGAGGGTTGCTAAGATCTAGATGCAGTGCTCTCAGATCCAAAGCTCCTCACTGACAAAGGCCACAAGCCAGAAACTAGTCTGGGGATATTGGATGAGTAGGCATTAGATAGGAATTTTATGCACAAGCCTTCTGGCATCCATTGATTACTCTGTTTGGCACAGGTGGCAATACTGTATTTTTGATCAATGAGGAAGCAAAAGGATAAAAAAATATTGTTCAAAAACAAAGTCAGATATTGAAAGTTAACATTTATTGACAATAACTCCTTTCAATTATTACTTCATCAGCTTTGAGGACTTAGTGGTGGGCCCCAAAGAAACAAATACATGAAAACAATTAACAATATTTATTCAATATAGTACTATCCAAGGCAATAAAAAATAGCAATATTATTGTTTTTAATCTATAAAAATGTAATTTTCCAATATATTCAATATTTATCAACGGCTTGAAATGGACTATTAAAAAAGAACAAAATAAAGATATTGAATATGTTGATTTGTGTATTATAAAAGATGATTTATTAAGTTATAAATTGGTAATTAAAAACCATTGCAAGGAAGAGGCTACAAACATTGTAAGTCAAAAGTACTAATTATGCATAAGATGTCAAAGTGATAAATCACAAAAGTTAAATACATTTATTACTAATTAAAAAAGAAATATACTATTTTAAAAGAGTTGAAAGTTAATGATAAAAAATGGCTTTCTATTTCATGTGTCAAATGCTCACAGTCAATTTTTTAATATATATATAAATTTACTTATTTTTCATTTTGTTTTCCACATAATGCTAATAGATTGGTAAATAATTAAAAATATATATTTTGCAAACAAAAACATAATATTATTTATCAAATTTTCTGTTAGTGCATGGCTTCATGCATAGGTGAATCAAGATATAGTCTTGAGAAAAGGTTAAAAGATCATCAATTGTTATATAAACATATAAAAAAAATCATAGCAATAATGATTTAATAACAGCTTCTGTTTTCTATGAACATGAAAAAAACGTGATTTTACCTTCAGTTTTGATTTTGAAAATGCTAAGATTCTTCATAAGAAAAGAAATCATAATAAATAAAAAAATTAAAGCAGCAATTTTTATTAATAGGAATAGGATAGCTATAATTAATCGAGTAAAAATTCGGGAATCTTGGGATATGTCTTGATGATATTTACTTCCACTATATTTGAATAAATTTTCATGAATAAATGTTAGTTTATATGCATATGCTTGTGTATGTGTGTACATAAGAATGCATTTATATGAATATATTTTTATATATGTCTATATGTTAGCACATATTGATATGGATGAATATGTATTTTAATAGTTAGAAGTGACTGTGGATAATTATTGCAAGTGAATGAAATAACAGGTAAAACAATAAAATTATATAACATGTTTATTAACAAGCACATAAAATAGTAACTCAACAACTAAAAGTGTAATTTGCTTCTCATGTTGGCAGCACCCAAGTAACAATAACTTATTGATAAGTGAGATGAGGAATGCTCACTATGCACCCAACAAATTATAAAACCAAACATCAAATTTGTATAATTAATAAAATATAAATCAATGAGATTCCATTAGCTATTTTATCATAAAGACTTCACATTTAGCTGTATATTATTTTTATCATTATATAAAATCCTAATTCTATACTGATAATATGGCTCACTATACTTCAATATACCATATAAACATGAATGCACATATCATTTAATTCATGTATACATACATGAGAATATTTCTAGATGGTAATTAATACTAATGACACAAATATCTTATCTATGTGTTATATACAATGAAGCAACATTATTACTAACAGTAATATTATAACTTATTTTATTATACACTCAATCTTCTATAAAGAGGCAAAACATATGCAAGCAAAATACATTGATATGTTATAATATTTAAAATATAATCAAGCAAATGTAATTAGGATTCTTAACATCAGTAATTCATAACAATGATACACCTGTCTGCATTTAAGTGTGTAATGTAAATATATAGATGCGTAAAATATCATTATGTCAATACACTGAACATCACATGATCATCATTTCTTATGCTTGCTCATAACTGTTATTAAAACAGGCAAAACTCTCCATGCAGTAGTGCAAGCCAGAATAATCAATGGATGCCAGAAGACTTGTGCATAAAATCCCTATCTAGTGACCACTCATCCAATATTCCCAGATTAGTTTCTGAGTGGGCACTAGATAGGGATTTTATGCACAAGTCTTCTGGCATCAATTGATTACTCTGACTTGCACTGAGTGGCACTACTGTATGGAGAGTTTTGCCTGTTTTAATATATGTCAATATACACTGATAAACAGTGAACTGATCATCATATACCAGGATTTTCAATGCAACATATGGAATATCAAAATATAAATAAATTAAGGGCATGAATTATCTTCAAAGTAAAAGTTAAAATATACATCTACAAGCATATATATTATTATTACTACAATTTCAAACTTGGAATAATTTAACATCTTCACGCCTATCACTAATATTGATTACACATTAAATGTATTAGTTACACAAACATCTCAAACTGAACATCTCCAATAATTAATTAAGTTGCTTCATCATTTTATAACAAGATTCTATATAAAGTTATAGCAAGCATTTAACATTTACTTCTTTAACAGGCACAAAATGAAGTTAAAAATCATTTACATTTAGGTCATTCATATTGTCCAACGACCCCAAATTGATCATTCAATCTTGCCCTACATTCATTTATTCAAATTCGAATGTATAACATTCAGAGTAAAATTGTTTGTATATTTTTTTTACCTAAAGTGAGTTCTAATAATCCATTTACTTTAAAAAAAAAAAAAAAAACTTATTCTTTTAAATGTCAACAATAAATAAACCTACCTGAAATTCTTTTTATTATTATCAAAACTAATTAAAATAGTACTAAATTTTAAATATTTAATCATCACTATAAATATATACTACCTATAAAATATTTTTAAATATATAAAATAATAAATAATATATCTCTAATGTGATAATATGTTGGACTATTTCCATCATCTACCAGCAAATGTTGAATATACAGAAAATTTTAAACTTTATTTAAACTTTTCAAATACAAACAACTTGTTAGTAATAATTCACAAATAGACAACACAGGTTAGTAATGAAAAGTGTCATTACTAATATGTGTTTCTATTTGTGTGTTATTATTAACAAGTTGTTTGCATTTGAAAAATTTAAATAAAGTTTAATTTACTGATAGATGATGAAAATAGTCCAACATATTATCACATCTAATATATCACCATCACTAATGTTTCAATACTAAAAGTTATTACTTAAATTTCAAGCAGTTTATATTAAAATTTACATACAAAATTCACCAGTAACTTACGTGCAAGTAGAGATGTCTTAAATACAGCATTAAATTTAAACTTAAATAAACTTGTGGTTATAAATATAAAACATTCCTGAATTATTTATTTTAGAGCTCTAATATTTGCATCCCAATTGTTAACTGTAAATCTTTTATACAAGTAATCACTTTTATATATAATTCCATAGTATATTTGTTAAATTGTCATAGGGGATGAGAATTCATGATACACAATTCTTAAGTCATTTTGGAGACCTTATAAAGTTGCGTCACGTATCTAGACTAAAATCTAGTCTATTTTAATTGTCACTGCAATAAAAATTCATGTCAAACATTTCAGTTGCAGCCATTTTATATTACTGCCCACGATGCCAAGACAAGTTTTTTTCTTTTATTATTTATTTTTTAAAATGTGCATATATAAATTAACAATCTTTTATTACACATTTTATGAGTT
The DNA here is from genome assembly GCA_028023455.1 of Epiperipatus broadwayi. Taxonomy (NCBI): domain Eukaryota; kingdom Metazoa; phylum Onychophora; class Udeonychophora; order Euonychophora; family Peripatidae; genus Epiperipatus; species Epiperipatus broadwayi. The sequence continues at coordinate 10,193,651 of JAQFVV010012406.1, forward strand.
TAAAACACTGATTCAACATTATTATTATTATTATTACTTTTTAAATAATTAAATGTAAAATTATTTTACACAATATTTTTAATTATTTTATATAACATTTTAAAGAATTCTAAAAATATAGTTCTTTACTAACATATAAATACTAAACATTATACACAGATGTATACACATATGCAACATGACGTACATGTCTTGCATTGGTGGTCGAGAGGTCAGCGCGACTGCCTTACACTTGCAGGCAGTTGCCCAGGTTGCGGGTTCGCGTCCCGGCCGATGCTATGACACTTAAAAAAAAAACATGACATACATCTGTTAATGTTATAAACTAATTCCTACATATATCTTTTTATTGTACATTTAAATGGCTTTATCCTTTCCTTGCTTTGTCTAGCCTGTATCCAAAAATTAATTACCCATGTTCTACCCCCCCTCCCCATTTCTATTTGCTATTAAATAATAGATTGCAATCCTCTGTAATGATTACATAATTTCAGTAGATATATATGAATATGAATCAGGTATATATAAGCATACACATGTAAACACATATTTGGATAATAATGACTTTATTTTATAGCTAATATTTAACATGCTCATAGGTTGGCCTATGGGAATACATTCATATTATTGAAGTATATATATATTATAACAGAATGAGGATATTTTTTGAGATGAACTGGGTGATGGCAAATCATCATCAACCCCAAGTCAATTTCAATTAATATGATTTAATATAAAATATAAAGAAATGTAAATAATGATATTAAAGAATAGACATTAAAGTAAGAATGATATAAAAATATATATGTAATATTATATCTTATATGAGCATGAGAGATTATGAAATCTCTTTGAAAGATCAGCCCAGTTAACTCATTAGAGCGACTAAAGGTATAATTAACTAAGTTCACCAGCATTATAAATAAGTAAAAGTAAGTATAAGTAATAATCATCCATCATCATGAATGATCAACAATCAAAATAAATCAACAATCAATAAATGGATTTGAAATGGGTCTACTGTAAACCAAAACAATTATTGAGACTTTGCCAGCTTGGGGCAATTATTTAAACATAATTTAGATACACAAATTAAGTGCTAATCCATCAGAATATATAAACATAAAAGCAATAATGCTAGAATATTAAAACATGCTGATCATCATCAATATCCTGGTCACTTAATACCAGTAATGTACTGGCCATTATAAACTTTAATTTCTAATAAGACTAAACTAAAATAAAATGTAGTGCATGGACTTTGAAAAATATAATCCTTGTGCTAAGCCAAGACAATGTCATATTAGCTGCCCCTGCACTAAAATACATCCCTTTTTATATATCAAACTTATGCTTGAATCTAGCTCAGAGAACATTAAGATCTATAACTGTTAATATGATCAAGAAATGATGCAACACTATAATATTCTAAAAAACTTAGAATCAAGTTCACTGGAGTAATTTTAACAATTGAATACAAGTTTAATAATAACAATTTTAAAAAATTAAATTAAGGTCTTTAGAATAAAGCTATATACATATAAATTAAGCCTTCTGAGTTTGATTAATATACAAGGAAAAAACTATCACATTGTGATTTACAATACCTCCTAAAGGGTTTGCATTAAATGCTTATATATCTGCACAGATATGCATTGTAATTTTAAAATGAACATATTTGAATTGACATTTAATAATAAAAAATGATTAAATTTTCCATATATTGTTGATTAACATAACATATTTGAACTTATCAAACTAATAAAATTATTTAAAAAATCTTTCATAAATAATTCCACTTGAAAAATATACATAAAATTCACATATACACATGTGTATCAATAAAATATAGATATGAATCAGTTATCAAATTTTATCCTTATTGATTACAGTTTTCTTTTTTCTTTCTTTTCTTTTTTTTTTAAAAAAGTCAACATCTTTAAATTTAAAACACAGATTTTATATGTTTCTTTTCCCTTTATTTTCTAATCCAAAATAATTTTTGAAAGTCTTATTTTTCTTTTTTTCAAAATAAAATTTAAAATAATACTCTCTCTCTATATATATATATTAACTATCACAGGTTGTTCTTAATTATAATATTTGTAAATTTAAAAATATATTTTAAAATGTCATTTTTATTAAAGAAATTATATAAAATTTCATTCTCATTACATATCAGCATATATATAATTATGTCTTCACCAAAATGAGTTTTTCTTGGTAAACTGATCTTTGGTGAGATTATTTTATAGTCACATCAGGAAAAGTATAATTTGGATAAGGTGGGCATTCAATGAGTTCCCTTCTGTCTAGAATTTGATAGACTTCAGGCAAGCAAATGTCTTCTAAAATACATCTGTAGTTACAAACATGAAGTTGCCCCTACATCCATGTGAATTCAAACTTCACCATTATGAACTGTAGAGCAGCTTCTGGGTGTGCTCTCCTTGCATTCTTATAGCTTCATAAGTAGTTCTGTCCAACATTGCTAGCCAACTCCTGCAGATAGTTATTCTGGCCAGCTAATTACTGCTCACTAACCACTACAGCTACCAACTACAACCAAACTACTACTATCCAATTCATCTGATAACAAGAAAAACTACTGTTTTTATATTAGGGTGACAAAAATACCTTAATTAAAAACTTTTTTATCTTTCTAATCCTTTTGAAAGCAACTTTGAATTTTATCAAATTATGATCTACAAAGCTTTCAAAATATATAGTAGAATGTATACAAGCATTAATTAAAAGACTTCAAATATAAATAATAAAAACTTTTACAATTATCAGTAGACATTTTATCATAAACCATGCTTGTTTTTAATTTCAAAATCAGAATACAAAATATTTATTTAGACCTTTTAAAATTGTTTAATTTATAATAAAATTCTATTTTAAATTCAAAATTATTTAACCTTTTACTAGGATTATTTTATTCCAGGAAATGTAGAAAAATATCTACAAAATTGTGTTTATTTCTATATTTCCTTTCAATTTTATATACTTGTGCACACACACTATGTTATTGTGTGCTACATAACACAAGTGTTACAATATATATATATATATATATATATGTATATATTGTATACATATACATAGATAGCTATATATATATATATATATAGCTATCAATGTATTAGTCCTAAAAAAAACTCCATACAATTAATCTTAATACAGTACTTGAGATAGAAATTTTATTTTTTCAATAATGTGCACATAAATTATTTAAAGATGAAATATATCCTGTATAATAAACATAATTAATTCCAGAAATATGTTTGTAAAATATATAGTAAAATGCATGTGTTTAAGGATAATCCATTCCAGATCCAATGATAGAGGGTCAAATTCTGAAGCATAAATTCATCAGATTGGTTCCAGTTCTGCCATTCAAACTATTTATGAACTTTTGAGCAATAAAGCCATTCAATCATTTATTTATTTAAAGAGTCAATATATAATACAGAATGAAAAATATATGTAAAAACTTGATACTGGACTGCATTAAATTTATATTTAACACAGTTTCTTTCTTCTGCCATCTATAAACAAATATATTTTAAAACAGCTCACAATACCTTAAAATGACAATTAAACACAATTGTACAATTAATTTTTCATATAACTGACATTCAGTTTACATAAAGTTTGTGGCAAAATAAAATTATTTTTAAATTTAATTATTAACATTCAATTTAGTTACTAGTGTAGTAGTCATATGTAATTTTTAATGAAGGGATTTACATCCTATGCATATGTGCTGTAATGTTGTTTAATATACTATGCACTCAACAAAATGTCATTGAGATATTAAAAAATATCACAGCACATGTGCATAGGGTGTAAATCCCTTCATTAAAAATGTAATTATTAGTATAAATATCTTTAGAAATAACAAAATTTTGAAAAATAAAAAGCTTAGAAAGTTTTTATGCTGAATATGAAATGGCTAACAAATGCTATTATAAATATTAGAGATTAAGAATAGCATTTACATGTGCAAAATATTTTAAAAGACTTCTTTTGTCATGTTTTGTAACAGTTTTGTTATTAATTTAATTCACATATCTGTTTATTTGTATTTTTAGCATGAATATGTTCCATTTTTTAATAAATTATTTTATATACATGTAACAGAATCATTTCAATGGTGAGCCAGAAAAATGGAATTAGAAAACGAGTAGGAACATCAGGAAAGAAATAATTTTGGAGGTAGAGAGGCATAAAATGGAGATCTAAATGTTAAATATGAAATGCCTTTTTAAAAAATAAATAGAAACTTTCTTCATATAATATTGCTATCTAGTACAAGCCATAGAAATCAATGCATGCTAGTAGGTCAGTGCATCAAAATCCCTATCTAGTGCCTACTCATCTCATATTTTCAGATTAGTTTCTATCTTATGGATTTCATCATTGAAAAACTTTGAATCTGAGAGCACTGCACCTAGATCTTTGGATCTAATGTATCCCTCTAACAATTACCTTTTACCTTTTTAGTTAACTATAAAGCTATAACAAAGACAAATATATAAATACTGAAATCTGTATGCCTATTTAAATGAATTGCTTTATAGGTAGCTAAACATTTAAAAGATAGATCCAAAAATCTAAATGCAGTGCTTTCAGGTTCAAGGTTTATCACTGATGAAAGTCATAAGTTAAAAACTAGTCTGTGAATATTGATTGAGTAGGTCACTAGAGAGTGATTTTGATGCACTAACATTCTAGCATGCATTGATTACTATGTCTTGCATTAAGTGGAAATATTGTATGGGGAAAGTTACTATTATGTGACAGACTGTGCAGTTATAAGAAATGGTAGTCATTTGATATTATAGTAGTTTAAAAAATAATGATGGAAAAAAATACACAGGTTATGAAGAAATTCCATACTAAGTAGTTCATGTTGTAATATCAGCAAATAGATTGAAACTCTCAGAAATGTGAATTAGCAAAAAACAAATGGCAGCTTGAAGCATCAACTTAATATTTTTTACACATTTAAAAATTTCATTTAAATTCAAATTTATATCCTCTATTGCAATGGATAAGAGACAAATACGGTAAATTAAACTTAGAGTTTTGATTTTGTATTATATTTTTCCTGTTTAAAAGATTGTATTAGATAATAACTAATCATGAGTTCATTATATTTGTGATGGGTCAGGGTTTACCACAAGAGAGGGAGAACTATCTCACTATGGTCAGACCTAGAGTCCCCTGGTAGGATACTGTGAATGATATATAACCTATGATCATATATACCACCAATAGAATAGCCCTGTATTTACACATTAAATTTAAATACAATTTGGGCCAATTCACCCATACCTCACACCCTTCCTCTGGGCTCTGTCACATCTCAGTATTCGAACTCAGGGAGAAATATGCCTTTAATTCTCTTCAGGAATAAACTTATATGGGATAGCAACTGTTGGACCTCTATATAGCGCACAAATGATTTAATCCTTCATCCAAGCATATTTCTACACTATTATAAAAGAGTAAGGTGTGTGTGTGTATGCATATCCTTGGTTATAGTGAATGCATAAATAATTTTGATAAACTAGAGACCAGTTTAATGTATATAAATTTGACAATGTTTATTAAATAACAAAACAAAGTAAAAAAAAAAATTAAAAACTCTTTAATAAATAAAGGAATATAACTGATCAAGGATGAATTTCTACCATATCAATAATTAAATATATTCATGACTCCAAACTCTTACCCAATGGTAGAAATACATGACATGGCACTAATTATTTACAAAGCAAATAAAATAAAAAATAAAAAAAATTTGTTACCAAATCGACTGTGAAGCTAACTAGCTAAATTTCAATATTATGCAGGTATATCTGTAGTAGCCTCATCCTATTCAAATTAGCCTTTTAACCGCTAATTATATTATTGGTTGTATGAGGTAAAAATCAAAGCTTTTCCAACTCACAAACTGAAGACAAAGCCTATTGTTAAAACATATTCACCTATAATATTAAATTCAACTCAGATACGTTTATAAAAAGTATATTAATAATTTGTCAGGTTATGAAGTAAATGAAAGTTCTTTCAAAAATAAATTGCTATTTATTTATTATAAAATATTCAATTTAGCAAATTTAAAAGAAAACGTATAAACAAAGAAGTGCTGCCATAAATGCTTTTTTTCAATTTTACATTATGGAAAAGTAAAGATTTCTTTTTGCTAAATCTTAAATATTTTTACTAAAATCTTCAATATTTTTCGAAAATAATTTTGTTTTTTTAGTATATTTTATTAAAAATTGTTTTAATTTCTCAAATTATACTTTTTTAGTACTTTAAATCATATTTGAAATGAAAATCTCAACGTTTTTCTTTATTTTCTTTGATCAGGCGGTTTCTTTGTTCTTTCCAGCCAATCAGAATGTCTTTGTCGGCTGAGAGCCGGCTGACAGCCAATCACCGACAAGCTTCTTTCTTTGTTTAGCTTTAAATGCGGTTTTTTTGATTTTTTACTTGTAAAATAATTCGGAAGAGGGCACCATCTTACAGAACTTTTATAAACCTAATCAATAACTGTCAAACGAATATCCTAGCATTAAAAATAACGGAATTAGAGTGACATCAACTGTTGACGAGAGGTCTCGTAAGAGGCAGGAAAAGGGTTAGTGATGTTCCATCTTCTTTGGGAACCTCCCTATCTATATATAGTTCCTTAAGGTTGCCAGAAAGAACATCCACACAAGAAGATTAGTCATTTATATCAGAAAAAAATATATAAACACGAACGATTATTAGTTAACAACAAACAAAAAACATAAACTCTGTCCTGTAATAAATGTATGTACTTAACATGGAATAGTCTTAAAGATCTTACATTATCCCATATCACAATGATTAATATCAAGTCACTACAGAGGGAAGGCTGATCTAAACTTTATTTAAAACATAAATAAATAAAAATTATCTAACTTAATGATTCTCCCTCATTTTGTTGCTTTCACTTATAATGGACTTTTCCAAATCATAGACATGGTTCCAGGTGTGGAAATAAAAATAATAATAAATTTTACAATTACATATATAACAAGTATTCTTACCAAAATCAGAACTTTGATTAAATTATTGGTTAATGTTCATGAGATTGGCAATAATGTCCTTCATAATTATAGTCTAGAGTTTTTTGTATCACTCTCCTTGGTTCACATTCATCACTCATTGGAATTTCTATGCAACATGCTTGAAATAATATTACATACATTCACAACAGTTGCTATTTTTCTGGATTCATGCAGACATTTAATGTAGGACAATTGGGACTTCTTTAGGCATTACAAGAGTAAGTAGATTAATTCATTGTGCTTCCAGGATCAGGATAGTGATGTTCAGTCCTATGGCACTGTTGATTTAGCCAGAATACATTGCACAGCAATTTATAACTGACTCAATTTTTCTTTAGTTGCAAATTGGCATTTAATGGATTCATTATTTCATCATTTTTGTTCAAGGGCTGGCGATGTTCTAGTCCTCCTTTGTTCGTGTTTGAATAAAAGTGCAGTTTTTCCAGTATCAATTTAAATACAGTTCACTAATTTTATTAAACTGCACAAACTTATCAATTTCTCTTAAATCAAATGTCGGTTTTAATTTCTTATGGTTTTGTGTTAAGAAATTTATACAGGATAATCCAGAGTATTAGAATGAGTCATCCATTTTCCTTTGCATTTGAACATTGGATCTCAGGTTGTTAGCTTTCTACAGTTGATGCATTATTTTAAAAAATAATAAAAGAAGACAGAAATGAACTGGGTTTGTTTTTATAACAAGCTTAGCTTCTGGTATTTGGTATACTAGCCTTTCCTTTCCTTCTACATTGCCATAACTTCCTATTGTTATGCAAGTTATCTTGGTTGTAGTTAATAAAAAAAATTATATAATAGGATTCTAATTTCATTTTCCACACTTTGGTTTCTTAATGATTGGCTTGACACTGGGTCATCACTATGTTTATTCATTCTCTGTCTCAATTCATGGTGTATAATACATAGATCATTAGTCTATTGTTAGTATATATATTTAAATTTCTTTAAATAGGCTTTTACTTTTTATTAAGTAATGAAAATTATTTCATTGCAACATTTAATTTGATATTTGACAAAGCAAACATCTGTCACGTATATATATATATATATGTGTGTGTGTGTGTGTTTAAAAGAAAGGATAGCGCATATCTGACCACCTATTAGTTAAGCTTATGTTTTGAATGAGCTTGGTTTGGTGGTGTGAACAAATATAGGCTGGTCTTGGTAGGAATGTAAGCTACCCTTATAACATTATTGCATGAACAGACTGCTAAGCAATCAATACTTTTGGGATCAACTACGTTCACTGCATAGAACTCCATTATGCATGTGTATGCAACAGTATGTGCATATTCTTTTGTTTGTTTTTTAATTTTGAAATGAAAAAGGGGTTTGTGGATAATAATGTATATATATATGGATTTATGTATAAATACAGCTTATCATACTTATAATTTGTTTAAAATGTTTAAATATTTATTTTATTAATACTTTTTTAATGTTATTGTTTAGACATCGCATATTATTTTTATAATTAATTCGTTATATATCTTATCTTCTTGTTTGTTTGATTGACTGATTATACTTTGCATGTATAATAATAATGATAATATAAACAATAACAAAAACAGACTCCATGAAACAATACGGTTGCATTAATATAGCAAAAAAGTAATTCAAAAAGTTTTTAAAAATTAATATATATGCTCTAATTAAATTATTAGTTTTACAATTGCAGCTTGCATTATAAATATCTAAAATATTTTTAATAAATAATATGCTATTTTTTTATTCTAATTGTTTGAATCTATAAATATAATTTAGCAATAATAGAAATAAAAACTACTACTAAAATAAAACAAAATTAAGAATAGCTATTTAAAATTGTTACATCATTTGAATGTGCAGTCAATATAATTATGTGAATGTTTTTAGGTAATGCTAAAACAAATATAAGCTTGTGCATAATAATGAATGTGTGTGTTTATGTATATATAAGTAAAATACCATTAATCCCAAATCATTGATCCCAGATCATTTTCAGAGTTGTGAATTTTTAGGATTTCAACAATAGATCTTTTACACTCTAATGTAAACCCAAACTCTGCTAAACATGTAAATAAATATTAATTTACTATTATTAGTGTAAAAATTTCTTTTATTAATAAAAATATAAAACTTTAAAATACAATATTAATTTATAATATATAGGATATATGAACACAGTCTTTCACATTACCCACCACTCTCCACTCTATCTCATAACACTGATACACTTCAATACATATATGTCGAAAAGATAAATAATCACCAATATACATACTTCATGCTAAACCAGCAATCATCAGTTAGTCCAGATTATCATCTTCACACATATATGCCATAAGTGCTCAGATATATATTAAGATAGCCAATCTTCATACTTTAATGGACAGACTTCAATTTACTCTACACTCCAACTCTACAACCGTCCATCCAATTGAAAATCTGTTGTTAATTTATACATATGTGTTGAATATTTTTCTTTCATTTGTTTATAAATTTGTGTACAAATTAATTTATTTGTTGTAAAAAGCTGAAGATCAATATATAATTATTACATATAATAAATTATAAGTATATATATATATATATATATATATATATATATACTTATAATTTATTATATGTAATAATTAATTAAGGTTTAAAACACTTGCTTTAGTAAAAACCAATAAATTATCTTCATATTTTTTAGGTGAATTAATGAATATAAAACACTGAACATAAATATTAATTGTTAATAATATTGTAAAAATTGATGGTATATCATATAAAGTGGCAAGATTAGTTATCCAAATTAATGGAAGATACCAAATACAAATAATTCAAGTTTATGCCTCAATAAGTTCTCATTTTAATGAAGAAGTAGAAGATATTTAAATGGATGTATAAAGTGATTTCGATTAGAGTTAAAAACATTTTTAATTGTCATGGAAGATTTTAATGTTAAAATTGGTAAGAAAAAAAAAACAAAAATTGCTGTGGGCAAACAAGATTTTATAGAAAAAGAAAAATTGTTATTAAGAAATTCTTTTATTGAGAAAATGTTAAATGGAAATGGACATTGAAGCATCCAAATGGCAGTATAACAGAATTTGATAATATTTTGATGAATAGGAAATATGTATTTCAAAATAATAATGTTTTTAATAGACTTAACATAAATGATCATTGATTAGTAAGAAGTAATGCTTGTGCTACATGTTTGATATTACTCCACCTTGAAAAATACTCCAATGAATTTAAATTAGAACTTGCAAATTATTTTAAAATATTGATAGGCTTTGAAGATCATTCAGATTCAACTTAGTCAATAAAAAGAAATCATATAATTTATTAAAAATTGCAAGAAAGATAGCAGAGATACAAAAATGTAATCATTTACAGTAATTTTTTTACTAAGACATGACAATATATAAAGAAATTAAGAATTGTGAAAAATATTTAAATTCATTCATTAAATAATTTCCATAAAATAGTACAAAACGAGATAATAATGATATAAGAAAACATACATGTGAATTAACAAGTAAAGTTATAAAAAAGAATAAAAGTCTCACAAGTATAATACATTTTGGTATTAGAGAGAAAATTGTTTCAACAATAAAAAAGAAAAAAGGAATAAAATAATGAAATGTGTAGCGGAAAGAGCTCTATAAAGAATGACATAGCAACAAGGACCAAGAAATCAAAATATCTTTACAATTTATACATCTTCTGATAGTCATATATTTTAAAAGGAAGTATTAATACATGCAATTAAACTGATAAAAGAAAAAAGTTTTAAAAATATTGGAATTATTATTGATATTTTAAAAAAAACAGGTGAAGAAATAGAAAAATTGTTGGCAAACTATATACAAAATGTTTAAATGACAAAGATGTACTACATGATTGGAAGAATGCCATAGTAATATTGATATTTAAGAAAAGTGATGAAGAAAATATCAAAATTTACAGACCTATCAATCTTCTATAAGTCCCATACAAAACCTTTATCATAATAAGTTCAACTCATTTGCAGCAAACTTTGGATTCTAGCCAATCAAAAAAATAAGCTAAATTTAAAACTTGTTTTATCAAAATGAATTACCAATGATAAGAGTTGCCATTACACTTAGAATCTGAAGATTATAAAAAGGTATTTGTTTCTCTAAACATTTCTATAGTGATTAAAGCACTAGATCATCAAGCTATAGATCCAGGATATTGCCATATTCTGAAAAAACATTTACTAAAATACAACAGCACTGATTAGATTATATGGACACAAAGAACATTAATTTTGATAAAGGTTTATGATGGATGATTATATATTTCCAAAAGTACTGCAGTTTTACAAGAAGAATTTTGTGGATTAAAATGGGAAACTAAGGGAATCAAACTAAATGGAGAATACTTAAGTCATCTAAACTTTGAAGATATTGCTGTTTTTGTACATACTTCTTTTAAACTTAATAAAATGCTATAAGAATTGTCAAATGAAAATAAAAAAGTAGAACTAAAGATAACTGTTAAAAAATAATAATGTTCGGTGGATTTCTTAGAAAAAAAAAGATTGATAATGATGAATTATAAAAAGATGGCAGTTCTCAATACCTTACTCAGATGAAAGCACAATGGCTAAAATGTAATCATAAATTTACACATGAAAGAGTAGTCTTGACAGAAATAACTTAATACTTAAAGGAAATATTCCTAGTGATTGAAAAGAAAGATTTTTAATATATGTATTGTACCGTTTATTTATATATGGTACAAATATACATATTGGCATTTGGTAAAAGCTAAAAAAAAGTAAATTTATATATTTTTTTGATTAGTAGAATTTTTGTTAAAACGTACAGTGGAAGTTAAAATAAGTTAAAATTGTCGTTTGTAATTTTTTTTATGTAATTAAAAAAATAAAAGCAAAAATTGGAGAGAACAAAAGACACAAATTACTAATCAAGATAAGCTAAAAGAAAAATATTTTAGCTAATTAAAAATGGCCTAAAGACTTGATAAAAAAGAAAACTTTGTAACATAAATTTTATAAAGAAGGTACAAGATTATCAACGTATATTTTGACAAACAAAAGATATGCGCAGAAGTTTCAAAAATGGATCGAGGTATAAAAAGAGGAGGACAACTTCGATCTAGGTCTTCTCTATACCTTCTAGTTATGTGTCTAAAAGTTGGAGGTTTCTGTGAGCATAACCTGTGGTAGGAATATACTTCTGCACAGGTATGCCACTTGCTGTACTAAGATGTCACACAAGCAATGGAAACAGGCCTTATGAAGATCGCTTTTTATAATGAAAGGGTCACTACAATCGTGCCTTTTCTCCAGATATAGAGTGGAATAATAATGGAAGATGGTGGCAAGAGAGACCAAAGGAAATTCTTATGAGCTCAGGATCCCAAAAATCTACACCAATTTACCGTTAAGTTAAAATTACTTATTCCTGATTGTGACAAAATTAAGCATTTGCAAACAATTCTTAAAATAATCCCGATAGAGACATTAATTTTTGTACTCAAGGGACTTTCTTTTAAAGAACTTTATACAAGATCTTGGAGATGAATTGTAAGAAGTGAACATTATTAAATTGCTCTAATTACTTTATCTAACTGTTTTTATTAATCGATTAATTATCTGGATTAGTGTGTGTACCGTTATTTAATTATTTAACTTTAAAAATATTTTTAGTTTGTTAGAATAAAAGAGATTTTACTTTTATCAACCTTTTTCACATTGTACATTATTAATAATAATTATTAATGATTATTATTAAATTTATTATTAGTTTAGTAAGATTTAGAAATATAATTTACCTTTGCCAATATGTTTTGAATAAGCTCCAGGAATAATAATATCAAAAAAAATAATTCTAGTTATGGTATAATAAAATACCGATTATTTTAAAAACATTTTTCTTTTTAATTTGAGAGATGTGATGGCAACAGATTTCAGCGGATTCTTATATGAATCCTGAATGGCACCCTTATAAAAGAAATAAAAGCTGATTTCATCGATAGTGTAAATCGTAACAATTACTAGGTAGAGTTGATCAGAAAATATAGTTATGTTTTTTTAGAAATAGGAATGAAACTTTCTTCTTTTTGCATAACTTGATCAACTCATGCAATTTATTGTGGATAGAGGCCTAGCAAGATGTGGAAAACGTTACAGAACAATACAGAGACTTCAGACTATTTAGCCAAGTATGAAGAGATGTATGTTAGGAGTAACAGAAAGAGACTAAAACTCATGTTTGGAGAACAATCACTGATGATACTGAAATAATTAAGAGACTGAAATGGAGCTAAGCTGGACATATTACTAGAAAAGATAAAAGATGAACAATTACAAATTTTAATTGAATTATATGAGATCATAAGAGATGTAAAATGAGATCACATGCAATATGAATGAATAAAATAATGAAGTTTTCTGGTGTGATGTGAAAAAGAAAGGCTATGGATTGGAGGAAGTGAATTAAATTTGGAAAAATGTTCATCTTGCAGTGGATTGATAATGGCTGAAAATGATGATGATAATACCATAATATTTATCAAATAATAGGTAATAAATGGATTTTATGATAGTTGTTATCATATTCTCCTTATATGCTCATGATGTGAGTTCAAATTCAAGCAGGTATAATATAAATTTGGATTTTTTTTCCCATGCCGTCTGTACTACAGTCAATCAGCAGGCCATTCAATTATTGGTCAATAAATGGATCTCTAGATATTCTTAGAATAGCGGATAAATAGTTAAAACTTTACTACCTTCTTCACTGATCTTTTTTGAGGGGCTACTAAAGAGATGCTTCACCTGCAGTGGGATATTTAAAGGCAGCTTTACCTTCACTTATAAAAATATATCCCAATTTCAGCAAATATCATAGCCAAACTACTATGACTAGTTTGTTTTTTTTCCATGAGTCAAATGCGTTGACTGGGAAGTGAACCCAGGCCAGCTGCTTGGAAAACAGCTATGCTGACCCCTAGGCCACCAACGCTTGACTACTACTATGTACTAGTTTTTTTTTTATATATGTCAAATGCGTTGACCGGGTCGCGACTCCCGGGCCAGCTGCTTGGAAAACAGCTATGCTAACCGGATAGGCCACCAACGCTTGATTATTATGTATTAGTTGGATATCATTTTTACGCATTTATCATAAAATACCGTTTGCTGTTAACAACATTTCTTTAATAAGAAATATATATATATCTTGACTATTTCAAAACAGTCAATAATTCATTTTATGCTATTATTAGAAAACAATCAAAAATAATATTTCTGGGTTATTAAATGATTTAATTCATGCCAATTTTTACTTTTTATAAAAATAATAATAATAATAACCAATCAAACAAATACAAATTTTATCACAAGGGCAGTAATCAAATTTTAAATTTAACTATTAGTGCGTTATAATCATGAATTTTCAAATCCAATAATAGCCAAATAACTCTTAATTTGTCAAAGTTTAAAACTGTCAGAAAAGTTTTATATATATTCTGATATTTTGAGGGGGGGGGGGCAGATAGAAAAGAGTGAAAAAAAACTGTCACATTATTTCTCAACTAATACATCACAAGCCAAATGGCGAGCAAATATGTCTTAAAATGATCAATAAGTGATAATAAGCTGACAAATGTCATTATAAAGCATCAAAAGTACTAATCTTTCTGACAGATATAATTAATTTCCTATTGAAAAAGTTCAATTAATAATTTAATATATATTTGGCAAAGATAATGCTAATAGTACAATCTTAAGTTTTGGATTAATTTTTTCTTGTAAGTTTTTTCTAATATAATATAAAGATTACGTTTATATAAAACTGATTATTTTTATTTGATCGAATAAATTTTATGTAACATAATAAATCAAGTCATTTACATCTAGATAACTATCCTTTATTCAGTTAATACCTCATATAAAACGGCATTAATCAAACTTAATAATAATAATAGAAATATTACAATTCATACAGCAGATTTTAAAAATTCACATTTATTAAAAAAATAACTATATTTATTGTTAATGAAAATTATATAAAAAAATAATGTTTAAAATAATTTAGATTATTTATACTTCTTACACAAAAGAAAAATGTTTAAGTTAAAAATACTTGCTGGTTTGGATTCTATTTTGTTAATATGGGAACAAATAGTAGTTGTAATTCATCAAAATGACTTAAAATCGTTGTTAAATTACCAATTTTAATGCTAATAGTAAAATACAGAGAGAAAAAATATTGGAAGCAATTTATTCATAGTTCATTTGTGAATTGCACTGCTTCTGTTATTATGAAAACAATAATTAATAAATATCATCTAAAACAGAATGTTTAAATCAATTTTATATGATCTGAATTAATTATAGCAAGAATTTATTATAATTTGTCAATAAACTACATTGTAAAAAAACAATTTGTCAAATTATCACTTCAGATTAAATGAATTTAACTTAGGATGAATAAGTTATAATAACAACTCATAAACAATGTTAATTTGAAAAATAAATCAAGATATCAGTTTATAAACCATCTTAATCTTTAAAAATGTGCTAATCAATTAATGGAAGAGAAATTTTATTATAATCAACAATGTTTACAATATATTAGCTGCTCCATGACTTCATTTGCATTAGTAGAAAATTATCAAAGCTTTTTAAATAATTAAGTATCATAAAGCAAAAAATAAAATAAAAAATAAAAAATCACATAAGATGCATCAAAATTGGTACAATATTTATTGAGTTACTAAGTAACAAACAAACTTTATATAAAGGATAAAAGATAAAGGATCACCAGTAACTTATGCACAGTAGAGCTATATTTAATTTAAATACTCCTGAATTATTTATTTTAGAGCTCTAGTATTTACCCTGGTTAATGATTGCAAATCCTTAATCCTTAGTGAAATATTTGAGTTAAACTATAACGCATATTGCTAACATGTATATAATCAATCCCTCAGACGTGATTTTCTTAATTACTTTTAAAAATAATAGCAGTATACATAATAAATTAACAATACTTTCTTTAGTGTTTTATTTTAAATAATTTTTTAATATATTTTTATTATCCTTATATATATAAATTTAAAAGTTTGTTTGTTACTTAATAATTCCACAAATATTGCCCCAATCTTCTTAGTATATACATTTTTTCAGTGAAATAACACATTGATAATTTTTGAATTTGCTAGAAAATATTAGTTTTAGTGCTAGTACAAACTTTCAAATTCCATATCCACAGCTTTTCTCATGTAGTAGTACAGGGGTCCCCAACCCTATGCCCGCGGGCACCATGGCACCCGCAGACCATTTTATGTGTGCCCGCCACTATCCGAACACGATAAAAAATTATTTATCTGATACAAATAAATTTAATTTTTAAAAATTTCTTATAAATTATTGTATTATATTGTAATCAAATTGTAGGGCATACTATACTTCTACAGCGTAAAAATATAAACGTTAATTATATGTTAAAATTTTATTTTTGAAATAAATATCTTTTTATATATTGTATGTATTATTAACAATATCCAACTATAAATTTACATTGAAAAAATAAATGATGCCCGCCATCTGGTTGAAAAAAATAAATGGTGCCCGCCACCTGGCCGGTATTATAGAATGTGCTCTTAAGTGCAAAAAGGTTGGGGACCCCTGTAGTAGTATAATAAACCACTAAACATATCATTATGCTTACACATACTGTTTACACAGAGTCAAAACTCTCCATACAGTAGCACCACTCACAGCAAACAAGAGCTGAGTGGTACTACTATATGGAGAGTTTTGCCTCTGTGTAGTAGTACATTACCAAATTTTTCAAACAATTAAATATCACAAAGCAAAATCCATAGCTTATGCAATTCTCCAACAAAAAAAACTGTGCCAGATTCATCAAGGTTGGTGCAATATCAGTTGAGTTATTAAGGAATCAATTACCAAACAATTTCAAATTTATATATACATTAGATAATAAGTCAGAAAACCCAATTTATTTATCCAGACTTACATAAACAATTACTGATTTATATACTTTGTGAATATCTCTTGTGTTACATTGTAGTATTTTCTTTTGTTAAAAATAATTTCATCATCACCATGAAATAATAATAAATGCAAATCTCTATGGAAAATTCAACTTATATAAAATTCAATTCACACAAAATGTTGCAAAATAATTACTTATCTAAGTTGAAGATAATCTGTACATACATAGAAAGCATATTAAATGTCTTGTCTAGAGCAAGATAAGAAAACTATGGCTTTCAGGCTGCCTATGATGATGATTTGGGTAGTTTGTGATCTGTGCACAAACACACAATACAATGTTGCATATTTTCTAAAGTTGCCTAAAATAGATTTCAAAAGCTTTTTTTATGAAAATTCATTGAAAATAGAAAGTCAATTCCCTGCAAGATCACAGTATTTCCCTTTGCTATAGGTATAGGGGAGTGAAAACATTTTTTTATATGTGGTCACTAGAATCCTCACAAAAGTCCATATAGTCCATGGTCCCAAAAGCTTGCCAATCCCTGATCTAGAGTAAAGTAATGCAGAATGGGTAATTCGTTAATGCATATGTATGCATACATCAGTAATAAACTAACATTGTGATCATATATAAAAATCACTTTCACACTTTTTGAAAAATAAATTTCATTACATTAATTATAAATAATCTTAATACCATTATGTTAATATAAAGCAGAGGTCTTTGAACTCAAGCATACCAGATGAATCTGGAAGTTTGCATGGCCATAAAGTATAATATAAAAGCTTGAACTGCTTATTTTATATCATAGTAATATTTGATCATGTTTAACACTTTCTAGATTTTAAATTTGTCACTACAGAAAGTGATAAATACTTTATGCTTATTGATTTATATATGTGGTTTGTATAGTTATAACAAGATTCATCTCTAATTGTTTGTCGTCGTCGTCCCCCGTCCCCCTTTATTTTCTTTTGGAAATAGAATGACTTTAGTTATTTAAAAATTACATTTTGTGGTATAATACTTAACAGATATACTTTCCAAATCCATGAATTGGAGTTGCTGAAATCTAGGATGAGTATAATTTGGAAATGTTTTTGACTTCCAAACAGGTTTAGAGGGTTTCTTTTAAGCTATATAATTCATCCAGATATTCATCCAAACTGATCTTAGCCAGAAGGTAAGCCAAAGATGTACTAAAATCTTTATCACACAGAAATCAAAAAGCTTTGTTTATTGAGTAATATCTATGCATTCAATGTTTTTCTTTGAGAGAACTGTTAAACAAATATTTGCTTTGTATAACAAATGAGTTTTTTTTATATATATTTTACTTTATACTGGGTTAAAGCATAGCAGTTCAGAGGCTCTAACTGTGGAATCATAAGGCCTTTCATTTTATTGTATATGATAATTTATTTATTCTAAAATATAAATAATAAAAAGAATCATATAAACGTATGATAAATAATTATAAAACAATAATAAACCTTTCAATTTTGAATAACAATTGACTTATTTCTGATCATTAGAAACAAAAATGGAAAAATGAAGTATCTGCTAATACTGAAGAAATTCCTAATGCTTACTTTAAAACTTCAAGAAAAATCTGGAGATTTTAAATCAGCAAAAAACTTAACACATTCAATCCATAATAACTTGTTTCCTAATGAAATCCATTATAACACAGCCAGAAAAACTAAGCAAATGTGAAGATATGATTTGGAAGATTTAAATGCCTTTTTCAATTGAAAAGATGAACATAGGGAACTGCCATCAGTTGAAGAACAGATCCAAAAGGTGATGGAAGAACTGAGAATTCAGTATTATGGCAATATTCAGCATGTTATCTAGACAAAAAAGAACCTGGATACTGAATACGTGCAGATGTTATCTGTGATATTTGTCCTTCTTTGCTTCAGATAAAGAAAATAAAATATTATTTTGTAATTCACATGACACTTGCATCAGTCTGTTATCTATTTGAACTATTCCAAAAAGAAGTTAGCTACATAAAGTATGTGTATTAAATATGAAATACCTGCATGACTTATTATGCCCAAGATGAGGTGGTGCCATGATCAGTAACCAGAAATAGCTACTAAATGGACTATTTTACTTTTACTTTTAGATTCTAGAAGTCAGTACTGATTGGTCAATAAAAAAAAAAAAAACAAGAGCACTTTTACGATAAAAAAATTTTTTAATCAACAATATCACTTGATCGATTTTATACTTTTCCAAAAAGTTATTTTCACCCTAATTCCAGAGCCATCTACTATATGGCTGAGTAATAATGAAATGTTATACCATTTGGCATTCAATAATTACTTAAGCTTACGGTAGATGGCTCTAAAGTATGGTGAAGATAATTTGTATTGCAAACTTTTTTTTAATATAGTGCTCTATTATTAATATTGTAACTGGATGGGGTTCATGAGGTACAAAGTCCCAGGGGTGATCATCATCACTCCCAATAAATTTAAAATGAAATATTAAAATAATGTTTAATAATCACAAAGAAATACAAGTAATAAAAGTAGGATTAAAGAAAGCATGAGATCAAAAGATCTCTGAGAGATCAGAAGAGATCAGCCAATTACTCCTTAGAGCAACTAAAAGTATAATTATAACTTCAATCAACCAGTATTATAAAAAGTAAGAGTAAGTAATACTCATAATAACCATTGATCATCATTAATGATCCATCAATCAAAATACATTAGAATAAAATCAACAGTCAATCTGGTGACTCGATTGGAAATGGGTCTTCGATAGAGCAAGCTAACTATTGAGCCTTTTCCAGCTTGGGCAATTATTTAAACATAACTTGGATGTGCCAACTTGAGTGCTCACCCATTAGAATATACAACCATAAGATCTAAACAATAATGCTGAGCTACAAAAACATGCTGATCATCATCAATGCTCAGGCCATTTGTACTGGCCAACTATAAACTTAACTTCTAATAAGACTAAACTAAAATAAAATGTAGTGCAGGAGCTTTAAAGAATATAATCTTATGTGCCAACCAGGATGATGATGAGTGATCATCACTGGATACTCCTAATACATCCCCATTTATATATTCATCCCATTCTCAAATCTAGCTCAGAAGAACACAAGTTCTATTACTGTATGTGGCCAAGAGATGATGGCAACAGATATTCTAAAAATATTTAGAACCACTGGAATAATTTTTAACAAATGAATAAGTTTATTAGATAACAATAAAAGAAATGAAATTAAGGTCTCTAAAAATAGGGCTACAACATATCAGCTTTCTGATTTTGATTACTATACAAATTTCAAATTATTACATTGTGATTTACATATATGTGATTAATATACAAAATTCAAGTTACTATATGGTGGTGTACATATATATGTGCACTGAAGCATGATTTATAATATACAATTAATATATTTCAATTGATATTCAATAATGACAAAAAATGATTAAATTTTATATATATATGTCCTATTTTAATTTGTTACAATAATAATATTATATTTTCATAATTAATTCCATTTGGAAAACATACAGAAAATTTCACACATATACATGTGTATAAACAAAATATAGATATAATTTAAAATCAGTTATCAAATTCTATTAAATCTTGGGTTTTTTCTTTTCAAACTAAATAAGATCAACTTTTGTTTGACAGGTGCTTATTGATTGATTAATTAATTATCAAGGTCTTTAAATATAAAATGACTTTTTTTCTTTAATAAACAAAAAATAAAATTGTTTTATATATGTCACTTCAGACCAAAGAAATAATTTAAAATTTCATTATTACACTGTTAGACTTCAACTCAAGCAAAAGTTACTTGTTTGTTTTACTTTAAGTTACTAAGTTAAAATGTCTTTTTAAAGGAATATTAAAAAAATACAACTCACTGTAAATAAGTTTATCTGTGCTTCTTTGGATATAGACACAGCAGCATATGTATAACTACTACTTCATTAACTGATGGTTTCTCTTGATGAGGATCAGTTCAGGAAAATCATAAACAGGAAGTTATATTCCAAGTATGTTGGTCTTGACCTAGGTTACCTTCTGTCTCAGACTTGCAGACTTAAGGCCAGAAAATGGTCTTTTCTATATTTAAGCAGACTTGTGAATATAGAAGTGGGTCAGCCTCATGATTCAAAACTTCAGCAGTAAATTAGGGCAGCTGCTTCCTTGAATTCTTATATCTTCATGGTAGTCCTCTGTATAATTCTGCCAGCCATCTCTGCAACTAGCATTACTGTGGCCACTCTCTGCTACAGTTACCAACAAACTGCAGCTAACTCTTCACAAAATATTTTAGCCAAACTTTGCAGCTAGCCATTAGCTAACTGTTTTACCAAAAATATTAAGACAAGAATGGTTTTCAAAAAAAATTAATATCCAAACTTTGCAGCTAGCCAATTTAGCCACCTGCTTAAAATATTAAACCCAGACTCTTCTGGCCAGCTCTTACAAAAGCTGCAAGCCAAAACTGAACTGATATTTTTTATCAATCCTTTTATAGAATCATCTGAGGTGATAAAAACACCTTAATTAAAAACAGAGTTTTTTCTGCCTAATCTTTACCTTTATTAAAATAATTTTTAATCTTTTCAAATCACTTTTAATTACAAGCTACTTTTGGAAGTAACTTTGAAATTTTATCAAAGGTGTGATTTACATGTTTTTATTTTAATCCTTTGGAATTTTTAATCTACAGATTCTTAAAAATAGATAAAAGAAATGTAACCAAGCATTAATTTAAAAAAAAATAGATATTTTATACAAGTTTTCATTAAAAGATTTCAAAAATAAACCCTGCTTGTTTTTAAATTTCAAAATAATAGTATTATTATTAATTTAAACCTTTTTTTAAAAAAAAGATTTATTTCATAATAAAATTCTGTTTTAATTCAGTCATTTAACCCTTTATTTATTATTTTTATTCCAAATGAAATGTAGAAAATATCTACAAAAATTTATGTCTGTGTTTATTTCTACTTTTCCTTTGTTTTATATATACACACAACTATGTTTCTGTGCCATATAACCCAATTGATTACAATATATAATGTCAGAAATTTATAAACAAATATACAGCTATTTAAAAAATTTAAATGTTATTATTATTATTTTAATTATAGCTAATTTTGCATTCAAATATTATGGAAATGATAAGTAATGAAAAAAATTGTTTCAGAGCAAAAAGTATTTTATTAAAATCCACACTTTTAAAAAAATGCTAAAATAAAAATAATTATTACAAGAAGAAATATAATGCCACTTTTAACAAATTTCATAACAAGGCATTTATAGATATTTATAAAGATAAAATAAAACAATGAACTTAACATCTCTGGGACTAGGCTCTGTGACCTTTATTTAATAATAATTAGATACTAGATTATCAACAATTAAATAGATGACTAATTAGTTTGACTATATGGAAAAAAATGTTAAGCTGCTTACAATTTGAAATACTTCACAAGATTCATCTGATTCAGAAGAAACCATAAAATCATAGACATAACATATGGACATGCAAAGACAATGAAATCCTTTGATATTCTACAATTATAAAAAAAAAAAAAATTGAAAAAAAATAATTAACAAGACTGTATTGTAAAATAGATAGTGATTTGAAAGAACAAAATTTAAGACCTGTTTTCAGCAGTGAAGTGAAAGATTTCATAAAACAGAAAAAGAAAAAAAATCTTCTGGCAATAAATGTAATGCTTCAAACAAAAATAATAATGCAATATTAGAGCATTGTATATTTTTACAGAAGGAAAATTATATGATTTGCATTACTAAAAAATAATAATAATTTACTTAAGAATAAAGTACATATTATACTATATAATAACCAAAATTTGAATATAACAAATTTTATGTAGAAGATAACATTTACCACTGATGGTACATGTTGCAAATTGTATTGCAATCTGTATATAATTTAAAATGAACAGTATGATATATCATTATCTAATTTGTCAATCAAATGATTTACTTAAGAATACATCAATAGTCATCTACCTATAAAGCCTTTGAAAACTTGCATGCATATTGAAAAAAGGGTACTCACGTATTATTCCATCACTGAGATATCACATACATATTAATTGGCAATAAGTTTCTAATTTTGTGATCTCAGAAAATAACATTTACATGGGAGCTTAGACAAACTTAATCAATTTGCAAAAATGACAACCTCTGAGGGATCATCGTTAGTAGTGAGCAGTTCCCAAATTTTAATCATTTACTTTTGCAAGAAAACTTTTATGCACATTCATTTTGCAAAAATTAAAAATGGATAGCAAATCCTATGGACACATTACTTTTGGTAGATGATCCATTACTGATGCCAGCATTCTTTGATGACATCACTGCATAATTTCAATTATAAAATGATGAGTAAAACCAATATTTTAACTAATTATTTTATCCTTATCAGAATATTGTCTAATATTCATTTACAAAACTAATTCATTTCCTTTTTAGAATATTGTAAATGTATTTAATTTGGTTTTTATATACACATTTGTTGGTGCTGGAAATTTTTATCAGTGCTGAACTAATACATAAGTACTGAAGAAAGATCTTTAATTCTTCAATGCTGATAAGAAAGATTGTAGATAAGAATGGTAGTCAATTTATGCTTAAATGTCCAGAAGACCATCCTAAATACATAAACTAAACAAATTAAATCAAACTATAATTAATATTATTCAACTAAACAATATTAGGAATTATGCTGGAAAAGTAAACAGACAATGCTCATAACTTGGATTCAAATTCAGACCTGGTGAACAGTAAAATTCTTTTCAGGTCACAAACAGGTTTAGAATTTTTTTTCAGATAGCCAAATGATACCTATCAGCTTAATCTGAATTCATTAGATAAGTTTTGATCTGTGATTTTTGGTTGCTGAGACCATGGCTACTTTTAGTTTAATATAATAATATTCTTTGCAAAAATCCTCATAACAAAAGAATATTGTTCAAAATTGCAGCATAAAGAGCTAGCTGGAAGTGCATATAAAAGTAATAAATAATAAATATGAGCCATAAGATATGAAATCATTGGTTTATATATATATATTTACTTCTATTTCAACACAAAAACTTTTATAAAACAGATTAATGACCCAAGTGAACATGCAATATAAGCTAATACCCTGAAAATTCTATGTAATGCCATATAAACTAAATTTTCTCCCAAAGTAACATAATAGTAAAGTAGTGAACTTAAAAGCTAAAAAGTCATTGAGTGATTTGCAATTGAGCAAAGTGAAAACAAAAATAGTTTTGATCAAATAAGTAAAATCATTCTATCATTATAATGTTGCAATCATGTGACTTCTTAAGCACCAATCATTGTCATTTATTTATTTAATGAATTTATAGCATTACAATGATAAAATGTAAGTCAACTGATGCATCTATTTCTATTATAACAAAAAGAAAGGAGCCAAAATATTTTTACTGTGATAATATAGATCATGTGATTGTCTGTATCTTGAAAGATTTGAATATCATTGTGATATTCCAAACAAACCAAAAAAGGATTAACCATATAATGCCTGAGAAAAAAGAAATGAAAAATAATAATTATACTAATATAATATGTCATTTTTTTTTGCTCTAGTGAACAAATATTTCAGTTAAATTATAAATTTTTCCAAAAAAAATGACTGGAAACATTGTTTGTCAACTTAAGATTCACTTATTTCCCAGTTGTGGGAAAAAAAGACAAATTTCGGTTTAGTTAAGTGTGAAAAATGTCTGCACTGAACTGACCACTTTAGTGCTCAAACATCAGATGACTTACAGAACAATAGGTGCTACAATTAAAATTTTTGTATAATCAACTTGATCTTTAATTAAGGTATATCTACATACTCTTAACATAATTAAAGAGGATTTAAACACAGACTTTCAAACTCCCTTCAGCTATGCAATCCATCTTATATAGTAATACTCATGGCCAAATACATATGAAAAAGATAAAGGATCTCCAATAGATGGAGTGAAGGATAGCTGAAGGGAACTTGAAAGTCGGTGTTCAAATCCCCTTTAATTACATCTAAAGTTCAGTATATACATTATACTTGTATTCAAATACTATATACTTTTATCAATACTGTTTTTTTTTATTGCTGAGGCTGCAACAAAATGCTTTGTTGACTGCATTTGCCACACTGAAACCACTGAAATTGAATAATTCTTAAATATATATACATCAATTAAGTATTCCAGGTAAATGAATAATTTAATAAAAAAATATAAAATTAAAAGTTACTGAATTATTTCAGAATAGAAAAGATTCCAATAGACATTTACAGAATTATAATTGAATGGTCTTGCAGCGTGTTATTAATACTGTAACATCATAATACAAATATATGTATATATAGAGAAGGGAAACTACTACATCACAAACATTAATCAGTTCATTAAATTCTTGAAATGATTTTTTTTTATAAAATGTAAGTATTCATATTGAAAATTTTACTTTTTAAAAAAAAAAAAAACTTTTCTAATATTAAAAATCCAATATCAATACATAGAATAAAATGGATCACGCGTGTTATCTCTTTTAAATAAAGAATATAAAAGTTACAAAACTATTATAGCACGACATTTGAAATAGAATTTAAAAGAATGCTAACAAATATTCAAGGGATAAAAAAAAAGATAATAACAGAAATTTATCAACAGCTCCCTCTGGGGAGCTGTTGACTATCAGTATTCTTAAACAGAGTCTTTTCAAAGGATTTAGTTTATGAAACCCTTTCTTTAAAGTGACTGCTTTCTTTCGAACAAAACAAACTGTAATTATTTCAAATACAAAGCCTTCTGGTATAATATTTTTTCTCTCAGCGGAATCTTTTTTTTTTAATAATGATAGTTTTTTTATTCCCACTGTGAAAGATGAAAAAACTTTAATTTTGCCTTATTTGATAATCTAGTGAAACCAGAAGAAAAATCATTGATGCAAAGATGAGAGATGGGGATGCAGAGAAGATGAGGATGAAGAAAAAAAACCTCCTGGGAAAAATTATAAAAGACAAGACATAAATATCTAATAAATGTCAAACACTTTTAACTAGAATAATTAAGCAGATCTTCAAACTTAAAATATAAAATAAAAACTATTTTACAATAATAATAAAAATAGCACTTTTACTAATTCAATAACAATTTTCAAATTATATATATATATATAATTATAATAAATGATATATTATTATTTTAAAGAGCTAAAACATATGACTCATAAGATTACAGCTTAGTTTAGACAAGAGTCTTACATTGACATAATTTGCAATTCAGAATGTAATTTACATATATATTTTATTTTATTCGCAGTAAGCTTATTGACAAATGCTGAATAGTCTGACTCAGGGAGAAGATCAATTGAATGATTAGTTACTTAAAAGTTATGAGATATAGATGTGCCATAAGTGACAGGTTTAGCTTAAATATAAGTATCTCCATTACTTTTAATCCCCAGTTTCTCCTTTTGTCCACCTATGAACAAATTCAAATATTGGGATATTTACTGTGGAGAAAACAATAGTAAATTTAAATAACAAATAATAGTATTTGTGTGTTTTCGAATAAACCAAGATGGCACCTCTTAGTTTTGATAAATGTACAGTTTCAAGGGCCTATAATCTACGGCAGATGTATTACTTGTTAAAGTAAAACAAAATTAATAAATCAATTGTTCAATTTTTAAAAAAGGAATAAATTCTGATAAATTTCATTGAGAAGTTTTATTTCATTTTTTTTTTTTTACTTATATTAGAATGTGAGAAGCAATGGGACACTCTTAACAAGATCATATCTTGATTCAATTCAGTGTGTTTCTTTTTGTCAGCAATTTTTTTTGGGTAAATTGTCATAATGATAAACATTTGGAACCTTCCTGTCACAGAATGGTGGACTATTTCCAAAGGTACAAAATACTGCCCTCCCAAAATATGTGCATTAATGATCATGATATGATTGCATAGCACCAACGTGAATAAAGTATAAATATTGTATTTATTTATTTTTTCTGTTAATAAGTTAATCCAATAATAATAACAACAGTAGTAGTAGTAGTAGTAGTAGTAGTAGTAGTAGTAGTAGTAGTAGTAGTAGTAGTAGTAGTAATAATAATAATAATAATAATAATAATAATAATTATTATTATTATTATTCAATTCTTATTTATTATGTACATTCCAACACTTTTGCTTTAACAGAAATACACAAGTAAATATTCATACATTATTAATAATTACAAAATAAATATATAATAAACAAAACATTATTCAATATATTAACATTTTAACAAAAATATACAATAAAGAAAATTACAATTCATAATCAAAATATGAAAATATATATAAATACATGTTATTTACATATATAAATACATTATCTATAGTAAATTTAATTTGTTTTAATATTATTTATAAAGTAATCACAAAAAATATCAATGTTATTGAATTTTTGATTATATAACTTTTGAAATCTATTAATGACAGATTTATTTAAAAAATACTTTAAAAAAAATTGTCAAGCATTGGTGGTCGAGTGGTTAGCACAGATGCCTTACAAGCAGTAGTCCCGGGATTCACTTCCTGGCTGATGCTTTGACATATCAAAATAATAATAATAATAATTTTTACTTTTTTAAATATTAAAAGTGTATACTTCCCTTAACAAATGAGAATGCACTTTTAATTCAATTTTAGATATACACTCATTAACATCAATTTTTCCATCAATTAACTTTTTTAAAAACTACCATATCTTTATTTAGTCTTCTTTCAGTTAGTATTGTTTTAATATTTAAACTTTCTCCCTTTATTAGCTTAATAAATCTTTTCTCTACATTAGAAATTTTAGATTCAATATAAATCAAATCCAAATTCCATATAGAAGAATCATACTCCAACAAAGGTACAACAAGAGAATAGAGTAACATGTGCTTTATATAAGGAGATAAATCTCTGTCAAAACTCAAAAGATATCACAGCCATCTATATGCTTTACTTATGATATATTTTATATGCTTATTAAAAATAAAATGATTACAAAATATAATTCCTAGATCAGAAACAACTTCTTTGCACATAATAACATTGTCCTCAATCTTATAATGATAAACAGATCTATTTGTTTTATTGGTGTAAAAGACAATACATGTTTTACTTATATTTATTTTTATATTATTAAATTTGCACCATTCTTTGAAATAAACAATATCTTTTTGAAGATCAATATGATCATATGTACTAATCCTTTTAAATAATTTACAATCATTGGCATAGATAAGTATCATACATTTTTTAATGTTTTGAGCAAAATCAGACATGAAAACATTAAAAAGTAAAGGTGCTAATATTCCACCCTGAGGAACCCCAATCTTATTTTTGAATAGCTTAGAGTTAATTTTATCTATACAAATGTAAAAGACTCTATTTTCCAAATAATTAAGAAACCATGCAATCAAATGAGAATGAATTCTTATTAATTTAAGTTTATATATTAGGTGATTATGTGCCACATTATCAAATGCTTGTGACATATCAAAATAAATAACATCAAGTTGCATCTGTCCAGAAAGTACATGAGCAATATGATCAGATATTATTATTAAGTACTTTCCAGATACAAAACCATGTTAGATAATTAGGTAAGACCATAATCATATCTGTAATAACATTATTATAAATATGTCTTTCATAAATCCTAGCAAATAAAGACAAGACTGAGATAGATCTATAGTTACTTGGATCAAATCTATCTCCCTTCTATGTCAGGAACAATGCATTTTTCAAAAGACAAATAAATTATATAATGTAATGGAGTTACCAAACAGTCTGCACATCCCTTAGTAATAAAATTAGGAATATTATCATATCCCATAGATGATTTAGATTTAAGTTTGTATATTGCATTAAGCACATCAGTAATATTAATTTTATCTACATCAATATTCCCACTACTTTTATTATTTGATTCAATATTAATCATATCACTATTAATAATATTTGAATACATATTTGTGAAATGAATAACTAATTCATTCATAGAAGACTGTATTAAATTATTTCTGTAACTTTTATTCCCAACAATATTTAAATTTTTAATATAATTCCAAAACATTTATGGATTATGTTTAAAACTTTTTTCAATGTTATTTAGTGATTATCATAATCTCTTTTCATCATCATCATCATCTTAATAATAATAATAATAATAATAATAATAATAATAATAATAATAATAATAATAATAATAATAATAATAGTAGTAGTAGTAGTAGTAGTAAACTGTAAATATTGTAATAAATTTGTCCACAATAATTTAGTTTTTTTTTTAAAAAATAAAATGTAATTAGCAGACTTTTTTTTTTTGTAAACTTTTTTGGGAGTCCCTAAAACTGTAGATTTAACATAAATACAGGCTGCCATCTTGGTTTATTTGAAAACTCAACAACTTATTAGAAAATTCAGACTTTGGTCACTTGAATCAAAATACTTTGATTTCCTAATCAAATTAAACCTGGATTCTGTACTGACATTGCATTTCTTCAAATTCAAAAGACATTACAGATATGTTGAAGATAAGTGCTGGTAAACTAAACTCACTTATTCTTTGAATGTACTTGTTTTGATAAGCTTTGTGCAGAAATTATCTGTCTAATGAACAGCTCAAATACTAATAGTCAAATGCTTTTTTTTTTTGCTGACATTAGGGCAAGCACTTTTGTAGTAGATGTATTATGAGTGCAAAATAGCAGTTTTATGTACAATCATAACTAAAAAGAGACATATAAATACCTTTTTCAACAAATTAAGTACTATACGAGTAAAAGATAAAAAAATTATCCCTCATAATATATGTATAGCCATACGGTCTCTAATGAGACAAAACCTGGGTTATTAACATTATAAATATCTCCAAAAGGACACACGAATAATTTAGTGCTGTTTTATATATATATATAGAAATAACGTGATCTTTGTATACTTTGGATATACACCAAGAAAACATAATGTAATCTTTTGATTAATCGATAAAATACCTTTGAAAATAAATTGCTCCGATTCTAACATTGTGATAAGGACATACGTCATTTATATATATATGCAATCAACTATCATTATATTAAATCCATATTTCAGTATTTTTTTCTAACTTTTCTGAATCATGACCCAAATTAAGCTTATTATTTTGTCCAAGAATCAAAATTAAAGTAAGTATTTAATAAAAATCTTATTATAGATGATAACATTTAAGGCTCTCTATTAATTCATTGTGAAAATAAGATATTACATATAATAGCAAATTTTGAATCGCAAGTCATAACAAATTCATAGAATCAGTTTTTAAAAAAAACTATTTTCATCAGCCATAATGCCAAATTAGAATAAGCTTAAATATATAAAGAAGATTTTTTACTTGCTTTATTTTAAAGCATGAAGATGAAATACAATTATAAAATGTGATACTTTTTATAATTATATTTTAGATAGACAGGAATTATAACCGATTCCTTTTTTTTTTTTTTAAATTCCATTAATATATATATATATATAATTAGGTACATATAAACAAACTGTTTGTTACATTATAAAATTTACTATTGTTAATGTACTTTCTTTTACACAATGAATAAAGACACACACACAAAATATATTACTACTTGAAACGTCTTCATCTTCTCTAATAATAAAAAAACATGATGGTAAATTTAGATTAATTGTTATTCTTATCCTCTAAAGTTTTGTTATTCTAATCAAATTTTATGTGAGTAATAAATAAAACATTTTTATACTAAAGAATAACATAGTTAATCAAAAATATATTATACAAAACTTCTTCACTATTACTAGTAATTAATTACACATCAATTATTTCTTTATTTTGATCACCAGATTTTATAAACATAAAAGCCAGATAATATTAATAAACGTAAAAGCTAGATAATAATAAGTAAAATAGATAAAATTGATGATGAATCCAAAAGCAAGTACACAAGCAATATAAAGTTATGCATTTAATTAAGAATTTTAATACTTGCACTGGGAACAGTTGACAGAAATTAATGTGGCATATTAAATTATATTTATCTCGTGAGCATTAAATAAATTTAATATATATGTTGTTAAAACCAATAATTCCATGAATGAAAATCATGAATATAATCTCCTCCTCCTCATCATCATCATCAACAACAACATAGTACCAATATTTGGTGTCAAATCTTCATTGCTGTGTCTATGTAGTATTGGTGCCCTAATAGCTAATGTCTTTAACAATACCAACATTTTTTTGTTACATCTCAACAATAAGTTTTGGCATAAAATAATTATTAAAATAGATATGATGTTTTATATATATATATATTAGTGATTTTTCTAATATACTACGCATTTTTTATCTTCCTTTTGATTATAATAGGCAATTGATAATAATATATTGTAACGTTTAATTATATACGTTGCAAATATATTGGCATTTGGTAAAAGCTGAAAAATAAAAGTAAATTTAGATTTTTTTTTGACTATAATTTTTTTTTTTTTTTTAAAAACGTACAATGAAAGTTAAATTATTCTTTCGTATTTTTTTTAATGTAATTAGAAATAAAAGTAGAATTGGAAAGAACAAAAGAATTCCAAAAGCAAGTAAAAAGATAAGCTAAAAGAAAAATATTTTAGCTAATTAAACATGGCCGAAAAACTTGATAAAAAAATGAGAACTTAGTAATTGAAAAATGATAAAGACTATATAAGATTATCAACGTATATTTTGACAAACAAAAGATATGCGCAGAAGTCTGAAAACTGGACCTCTAGTATAAAAAGGAGGGATTCGGTTGGAGGAACATCTTGGGTTGCCTGCTATTCTTTTGGGTGGTTTTGGATTAAAGAATCCAGACCACTCTACGATGAAATAATTCATGTGAGAGTAGACTGGAGCTTTAGCTGACATCGTTCATGATGGACACCAGAGAAGCTTACGCGACTAGCCTATGGAATCAGCATCAAGATCAATTTATCACTAATGGCCGAGCTCATTTCTAACTCAAAAAACTGTGCATAGTAAGCTACAATCTTCGTGAATTCACAAAACTTACCAGTAAGACTACTTATTCCTGATTGTGACAAAATTAAGCGTTTGCAAACAAGTCTTAAAATAATCCCGATATAGACATTAATTTTCTTATTAAAGAGACTTTCGCTTAAATAATTTTATACAAGATCTTGGACATGAATTGTAATAAGTGAACATTATTAAATTACTTTATCCAACTGTTTTTTATAAATTGGTTCTCTCCAATTTAGTTAATTCGTAATTCAACTTACAAATATTTTTAGTTTGTTGAAATAAAAGAGATTTTACTTTTATCAACCTTTTTCATTGTGCGTTATTAATAATAGTTATTAATTATTATTGAATTTATTAATATTATTTTAGTGATGTTTAAATATATAATTTACCTTTGCCAATGTGTTTAATAAATTCCAGGAATAATAATATTTTAAAAAAATAATTCTCGTTACGGTATGATGCAATACCGATTAGTTTAAAAGTATTTTCTTTTTTTTATTTGCGAGATGTGCTGGTGACAGATTTCAGTGGTCTCTTTAGAATAAAAGGACCTGGCACCCATATTGAATAAATTAAAAGCTGATTTCATCAATAGCATAATTCTCAACAATTAATAAACCGAGTTTGATCAGGAAATATAGTTATGTTTTTTTAGAAATAGAAATACAACTTTCTTCTTTTCGACATAACTTGATCAACTTGCGCGCAGTTTATATTAGCGTGTAGAGGCCTAGCAAAACAGAAAACGTTATAATATATTATATATTAAATGCAAACTAATAAAATTCTCAATCAAAAAGTGTAGTTACATATAGTTCATGCAATAACATATATAATAATAACATTCCCTTCATTTGACTATGTAATTATTGTGCAAACATTAGTCTGTATGCATAATGAAGCAGTTTCTTTTTTCTCTTTATATCATACAGCTAGAGTGCACTTTTGGTGGTGAGCACCATAATCATAGCTAACGTAAGAAATATGATTATAGTGTTGACCACTGAAAATGCACTCAGCTGTATGATATAAAAAGAAGAAAGAAACCACATCATTGTGCACATGGACCAATGTATGCAAAAGAATGACAATCTAACTGTAACAATGGTAAACTTGATTAAAGTTCATTTATGTTTTCATTGTATAATATACATACAATTTTAAAATATGCACAAATAGATGTATCTTGATTTATGATGGTAATGTTTTTGCACTAATGAAAGGCAGCAAATGATAGTAAACATTTTTGTGTGATTACATATTTGTAATGTGTTTCAGTTATAATGTAGTATATTTTAACATATTAATGCACTGTATAATTATGTCAATAGCAGTACAATTGCTTTGTTTTGATACAGTTTGTTTTGCATTTCCCACATGATCTTGACTGTTGTCCATTGAAAATAAAACTATGGGCTCACTCTCCAGCAGAGGGGGATGGCAAAGTTTATCTTTATTTATCTAGTAAAGCAGAGAAGTCTTATGAATATAGAAAAAAAACTCATGTCTCATTTCTATTGAAGCAGTTTATTCACTTTATGCAAATTCATATGGTTTTCTCTGTTTATAATAATTCTCTCTATTGACTCTATTCCAGGATTGAATAATCAATCAAATAAATTAATGCTTCCAATGCAAGCAGTAATGTTGGAAGCAAACAGAGAAAGTTATGTGATTTTTTATTGTATTTTCTATTCTTGCCAAAAGAATTAACATAAAATTGGGAGCCAATAAAATATATAATTATTTGACCTAGTATCAGATTTATATAATTACAGAAAGCAATTTGGTTTGGATTCAAAAACCTTTGCTGATTTTGAAATATCGGACCACTTGTTTAACTAGTATTAAAAAAAGTAGCTGACACTTACTGATGAAGGCCCATAGACAGAAACTGATCAATGGATTGAATATACTACTACTATTTAATATTCATTGATTACACAAGTTTACAATAGATGTCTCTGGAATAAATAGTGCTGATAGAAATACAAAAATTAGAAATGGTAAAATATTTTTTATAACAATTCAAATAAAATAGCAACTTTTAATCAGTTAATGTATATATTCACTTTATTTTATTCACTCCCTTTAGCAAATTATATAGAAAAAAATTCCCAAAATATAAACATCATAAGCACTTATAAATAATTATATTAATAAATTTTGATCACATAACACAATTGTCATTTTTATGCTAATTAACTTTTTTATTTTTCATTTTTAAAAAGATCTTTATTATATAAAGGGCTCCTGATAATATTTCATTTCAGATCATATCTTCAGCTCTGGCTATAATTTCAAAAACAAAATTAAATATATTTATTGTCTTAAATTTTACATTAAAACACACACACACACACACATACTGTTTTACTTGATGATTATGAGTAGTCCGTCCCCGTCGCCCCATATTTATTCATTACTTGTAGAAATGGTTTAAATTTTCGATAATAATCTTTTGCAAGTCATGAAGAATAAAAAATAAATAAACCAACAAACTGTAATAAAAGAAGGGCATGATTAGTTATAACCAATAAGTAACTTTTGAAGTAGAAATGGTTTACTTTCCTTCTTTTTTTTGAGTTAAAAATTTTTGGTACGATAAAAGTTTTAGACATTCAGTTTTTTTCTCTTGATTATAGCAATAAATTAGAATAAAGTATTCAAAACCAAAAGAAAAAAAAATCTATAATAATGTTATAAACATAAAAAACCTGTGACATATTGTCACTGTACTTCCAACTCATGTAGGAACCTGGGATTCCAATTCAGATAAACCAACAAGATTTTTATCCAGCTCCAAGCAAATTTGAAAGTATTTTTCCAAGATATCTTGCCCATAGATAATTCAATTAATCATTCAATTTGGTCAGAAAATAGATAACTAATTATTTTTAATTAAATAATAAAGGAAGACATAAATCTTCAAATGATATTTATTTAACTTACTGAACTTCTGATAGTTTCTCTATAGAATGATGCTAAAAAGAAATTATCAAATACAGTATTTAAAGATTATTATGTATATACATGTATTTTAATCATTTCCAAAACAACTCAGAAATAGAAAATTTATGATTTTATATAAATTTAAAGCTAAACTAAAAAATGCAGCACAAATACATGATTTGATTGATTACATCGGCCATACTCAACTTTGTTTCCCTTCAGGCCACATATATTTGTTTGCTACATCAAGTGGGCCGCAACTTGTTATATCAGCAGGCATCAGGTCACATGAAAAAATGTCTGATTCTCAATCTGTGCATGCCATTGATTGTAGACCATTGTACTATATACCATATCTTATAATTAACAGGTTAATAAAACATAAAAACCTTTATTTGATACAAACATTTATTTAAATATTAATGCGATTTTTGATATTGAGACAAACTTTTAACAATTTTAGATTAATCAGATTTATAAGTACTACATACTACTCTTAATATATCATCAAGATGTGAATCAGTAAGCATGTTTCTATATACATTCTTCACATATATCATTTTGGAATAAGATGATTCATAAAAACATATTGATGTAAACAATGTGAGCGACATTTATGCATACTTTTTGACTTATATTTTTAAGGCACTGATTTCCAAAATTCCATATATTTCTTTCCTTCTCTTTTTTTCTTTAAGAATGACCTCCAAATTTGTATCAATTTTAAATTCAACAAATTCATCCAATAATCTAACATAATCAAGTCCAAATGCAATTAATTGTGTAAGAGTTGCTATTTCTAAATGCCAAGGATTTTCTATAAATAAGAGACAATTCTTAATATTTCTTAAATCTTGACAACTTCTTGTAAATTTTTTCAATAAGGTAACTAAATAATTTGAAATGATACGAGTTTCTGAAGAAATGTCAATACCATCTGCTTAGCTTTAATTAACATTGGGAAATGATGAAGTATTTGGTCTCTTGGCAATAAATATTTCATTTTTCTTCAAAGGCAAATACTTTATTAGCCATTTGCAAAATAATTATATTTTTGCCTTGTAAAGTAATATTAATATCACAAAGTTTTTCCATGATGTCAGATAAAAAAACATCACCATCCATTATTGTCAAGCTCATTATAAACTTTATTGTTTTCTTCTAAGAATGAAATAATTTCATGCCATAATGAAAAATAGCAATCCAAAACTTTACCATTGCTTAGCCATCACACCAAAGTATGCAAAAGTACATCACCATAATTACTATTTATTTCTTCCAAAAGATTTTTAAATTTTCTATGGTTCAATTCTCAGACTGGAATATAATTCATAATGTTTATGAAAGTTTTCATCACATCATCTACTTCTTTTATGGATATATGTACTCCCAAGGTTTCTTGGTGAATTAAACAATGAAATAATAAGAGATTTGTTAAATTGTATTTCTTTTATAATAAAGAAACAAATCCTTTTTCAGACCAATCATTGAAGGGCATCTATCAGTGCAAAAACCAATTTTTTTATTTCAATATTACTCTTTTCCAGAAAAGTACTAATATTATTGAGAAAATCACTACCTTGGATTGGGTCCTTCATAGGAAGAAATTTCAAAAAAATCTTCATGAATTGAATTCTGTTCAGTACAATAATCTGACAAAAATGGCAAATTGCGATGTTGCTGAAATGTTAGTACTAGAATCATCAGCCAAACTAAAACATTTGCAAGTTTTCAACTCTTCTATTATGTTATCAGAAATATATTTTGCAATATCTTCAATGTGTCTCATGTAGATAGAATCTGAGATTGGAGTTTCTTAATTTATAATATAATTTTGATTTTTATTGCTAAATTTATCAAATAATATATTGGAAGCATTTATGAAACACCTTTTTACAATTTCAGCATCAGTAAATGGATTCATATTTTTACTAAGTTTGTAACAAATTTCATATAATGCTTGTGTCATCACTGCTTCTTATGAGATCACCCACTGACATAACACTTTGTTGTTGCTGCAATGATTTCTTGAAGAAAGCTAATTTTTCACTTCTTATAAAAAACCCATGAAAAAAAGTATCATTAAATGATTTATGTTTCATGGTATAATGATGATCAATGTTATATTTTTTAAAGAGATACTTTATCAACACATCAAACACATTGCTGAACCTTTATTATTTAATACAACAAAATATTCATCTTCCCACTTATCTTGAAATACTCTGTTTTCATCAGGTAATTTTTGTTTGTTGTTTGACAACATCAGTATGGATGTTTAATTATAGTTTGATATAAAATAGTATGTTACAAAACAACTACAAGTTTTTCAAACCACTTATGATAATCATGTAATAATTCATTTTTCTTTCAAATATTGGACTAGTTCAAATTTCTTTTTTTACATACATTTTATGCACTTGTGTTTATATTCACATACAAAACAACCTTGGCTTAGTTATGACAGGATATAGACAGTTAATATTTTTAGCACATCAATAAAAAAAATCAAAATCAAACACAAGTGGTTACTCATTAACAATAAAGGCAGTTTTTTCCCCATGGAGTTGTTTAAATTAAAATCTTATGAAAGGACCAAAAATTCTCATTCTTGGCTAATCACTATCTAATGTTTATTTCATGATTTTCCATTCATTTTATAGGAAAAACTGTACTGAATAATGACTCTCTTTACACTTTTTTTTTTAATTCATAAATAAATAATATTTAAATTTAATGCAATTACAATGACACAAGTATAAGCCTTCTAAGATATTGGTTGGTGATTTCTTGTTCATTAATTTTGATAGTTTTCTATGTTATGATTTTGAAAATGAAAATAAATATTTGCTATATTTTTTACACAATTATCACTTCTATCACAAAATATTTGTGAAATATTAATTATTATAAAAAATAATTTAGATTTTAGTAGAAAATATTTGTTTTTATAAGAAGACAAATTAACACTGAAATCAATGAATGATGTATGGGTGCAATTTGAAATTGGATGACAATTATACATTTTATATTGACAGCTATAAATTATTTTCATCAATTATAAATATAATTTTTTTTTAAAAGTTATTTTAATAATCTGACAAATTATTAATTTGCATTTTAGAAACTAAACTAAAACAAATATAATTTTTAAAATATATTTTTACTACTGATTCTGTAATTGACTAATCAAAAGTTGCCAATGGAATAATTTGTGCACTAAAGGTAAAAATTGATAGCTAACATTATTAGTGCATCAATAAAAAAAATCAAATGCAAGTAGTTACTCATCAACAATAAAGGCAGATTCTTCTCTCCATGATTGTTTAGATCTGAAATTAAAAAATTGGCAGTAATCCATCAAGAGTTGAAATTTTTTTCCTTCTCATTGCAAAAATAAAGATAAGTATCATCCACATCTATTAACTGTTAGTCAACTGTTGGGCTGTAAATAAAAGCTTGGCAGACTGCAGGTTAAGTATATTTCAAATAATAAAAAAGCAAATCATTACACACACACACACACACACACATATATATATATATATACACCACAACCTGAAACATTCAATTTCATAAAGGATTCAAAAATAAAATGTAATTTGATTATAATCTGTATATATGTTTATTATCAGATTATTGACTAGGAATGTTGTTTGTATTACAAATAATTTCTACTTACAATCCATAAATTTAAGAATAGCTGTTATTCTAATATAAAAATCAGGTGATCAAACATCTGGCCATCTGATGGGAGTAGATTGATGCCCAACATGGGTAATGAGTGTGGACTGGTCTAAATTTTTACATTGCATAATATTTTATGATCTTATATAAATTTAGGTTAAGAGGTAGGCAGAAAGACAGATAGATGGACAGATATGAATATTGATAAAAAGTTTTAAAATTTATACCAGAGCATCCAAAATAAAATTGTGTTCATTCTTTAAAAATTACACTTGTTTACTACAATAAACTTTTTTTTACAAAAAAAAAAAAATGCATCTCAAAAAATGAATTCTATTTGCAAATAATATTTTTAATATTTGAATACAAATATAATTTATACACTTGGGGTTTAGATTTAATTAAAGAAGATTTGAGCACAGACTTTCAAAATCCCTTCAGTTATCCACTCTATCTCATACACATGATAAATATAACCATACACGTGTGAAAGGTATAAATGATCTCCAATATATGTATTTTGTACTAAACCAGCACTCATCAGTTGGTCCATTGAAGTTTGAAGATTTGCCATCTTAATATAAACCGAGCATGGATTATATGTGTGGGAGACTATGAGTGTTGGTTCAGCAAATATGTATCTCTTTTACAAGTATGTTGTTATGTCTGTCATTTATATGAGATAAAGTGGGTCGCTGAAGGGAGTTTGAAAGTTTGCATTCCAACCTCTACAAACAGAGGTGGATCAAGCCAAGTAGGGGCCCTAAGCAATAAAAATTTCAGGGCCCTCTAACTCAAGTTAGAAAAAAAAAATTAAAAAAAACTCTCATTAAGTTATTAACAAAAAAGAAAAGTAATCAAATAATGATAATGTTGTTAATATGTTTTGAGTTACAAAATTGATTTAAACTAGTCCACTAGAGGGAGCCAAGGACTCCAGTTAACTCAGTTTCTGCTCCCCGTTTTGTTCCCTTTTTCCTAGTTTAGGGAATTAAATTTCTCTAAAACTATCCATATTAAAAAGGTGAGTTTCTTAGCTCTCTTTTCATATACAAGCTATATCAACAGTGTAATCACAAGTAAGAACGATTTCAACTTTTATAAAAATGTTATATAAATATATGGCAGCCATTGAAATTACAAAAGATTTCTATTTATGGAAAATTTTAACTTCACTTAAATTTGTTGAATGAATAAGAAAGTCTGGTTAGTGGGCAGGCCCCCAGGGGCCTAAATCCTAGTTCTTTTGTGGGAGGGGGCTGGGATAAAGGGTGCTGTGGTGGTCATTACCAATGTTGGTTTTCTCATTCATAAGATAGGAAAAATAATATTTATGATGATTTTTAACGTTATCATCATGAATGATTTTATCCATGTATTATTGCAAAATAAGTTGCAGTTTGTCCTCATGAATCTAATTGCCAGTGATTCACCTTATTTAATTTTATTACTTCCAATTTTGTTATTGATAGGGCTGGCCTTTTGCTGTTCATGTGATTTTCATGATGGATTAGAATGATTTTCAGCAGAGACATTTTGAAGCTTGGATTTTTTTCCCTTTGTTCTCCATAGTTTTTTCATAATTTTTCCAAAGGATTGCTCTCTTGTGAGAATATTCAAGGTCATTTGGAAGAACTGAACAGTAAATTGATTTAGTCCATATTTTATGTTATCTCCAAGTGTTTTCCTATTTCTCAACTTATGTACCGCAAATTGGATTTCTCAATATTGTACTCCTAAAACACTATTCATATTTGAATTCTAGACTTTACAAATAATTCCTAATTGTACCTTTTAATTAAAATTTTCATTACACTCAATTTTGCTGATTGAATGAGAGAGTCTGGTTGTTGGGAGGGGCCCCAGAGGTCTAAATTCTGATTCTTTTGGGAGGACTTGGATGATAG
The DNA here is from genome assembly GCA_028023455.1 of Epiperipatus broadwayi. Lineage (NCBI taxonomy): Eukaryota > Metazoa > Onychophora > Udeonychophora > Euonychophora > Peripatidae > Epiperipatus > Epiperipatus broadwayi. Next base: position 10,234,456 of record JAQFVV010012406.1, read on the forward strand.
TGCTGTGGGGGTAATTGCCAACATTGATTTTCTCATTCACAAGAAAGAAAAACGCTATTTATAGCGGTTGTTTTAACGTTACTGTTATAAACGATTTTATACAAGTATTATTGCAAAGTAAGCTGCAGTTTGGCCTAATGATTTTAATTGCAAGTGATTCACCCTATTTAAATTTATCGTTTCCAATGTTATCTCCAAGTGTTTTCCTATTCTCAACTTATCCATCACAAATTGGATTTGTCAATATTGTACTCCTAAAATGCTACCCATATTTAAACTCTAGACTTTGCAAATAATTCCTAGTTGTAACATTCATTTGTCTTTAATGGTTAATCTTCTCATGGATTAATGCTTTGAGTTTCCCCGGGTTGATCAACTTCTGGAAATGCTATGGACAAAAAAATTCAATGTGTCATTTCAAATCTCCATATTACACTACGTAAATCAATATTTACTTTGTAAAACATTTTATTTCCTCATCCCTTTCCCTTTTTGTGTATCCTTCCCCTTTCACAATGTTGCTCTAAATTTCATTTTTACCATGTAATCACTTCTTTGTAAACCTTTTATTAACTTAGATTTTATTTATTACAAAATACATTTTTAGAAAAATATTGTTGCAAAAATAAGATTTAAAACTTCACTCTCTCGCTATATTGACACAGGTGTATGGTGGCTCATTTTTGTTTATAACTATTTTAATTTAAAATTAAGAAATATTAGAAACTTTTAAGTAATATTTCGTTATATATGTATCTTGTTAATAAGTGAACTTTACATATATACATGCGGTTTTAATTTCATCGTAGAAAAATGTTATCGTATATGCGATTTTTAAGATAAAATAACAAATTGATTCATTTAACAAAATATAATGTATAATTTAAAAGATTTGATTTTAAATAAAATATACATGCTGAAATATATATAAAACTAAGATAGTACAGCTGTTTATTCACATATATCTGTGTGATAATACATATATAGCTATGTTGACGCTTATATACCTTTATTCAAAGAGGGTTTAAATCTAGCACAGACGAAGCTATGGGAAAAAATAGGTGAAAAGTATATGAAGTTGGGAATATACCGTTTCACTGGAGATAAATCAGCTTAAGGAAAACAACAAAAGTTATTTACGATAATTTTTTCAAAAGCAGGGTATTTAAATTGAAATCAAATTATTATTTTGGGAAGGGTTGAATTTTTTGTGTAATTAAAATATATATATAGTCTTAATTTGGGCCTATTTATACTATACTAGTTTCATCCCCTGATGTCCAAAACTCAAATAAATTCCCTTCAAAAGCTTAAATATCCACGTTATAGGAGGGTTGATAGTATACAAAAAAAAAAAAAACATTTTCCTCGAATCCTAATAAAAAGACATTTTAAAACCTTGGGGCTCCTTAGAATTCTGGGGCCCTACGCGGCCGCTTAGTCCGCATACCGCTTAATCCGCCTCTGTCTACAAATAATATTTTTGTAAGTTATTGCATTTAGAACAGAGGACTATTATAAGTTAAATAATTATTTCCGTGAATTGTTTTTAAAAAAAGTATTTGATTTTAAAACGATAGTTTCAGCTTCTAGACAAATACTATATTAGAACCAATTAATATAATATATTTTTTGGCAATATTTGTTATAATCAAATGCTAATCCTAATCCCAAATTCTAAAATTTATTTGGTGATAATTTTTATTCCTTCTACCAACTTATTGCAATTTATTTTATATATAAATCAGTCTAGTCTTTATATGTTTAATAAAAATGGATTCTTTAAAACATGTTTATGAATATTACTATAGTTTTAAAATATAAAGTGTACATTTTATTTTAAAACAGTCAATATTAAAAAATTATAGATCGGCTGAGAATATAAAATCATGATTTATAATTTCCTAAGCAATTTTTTTCCTAAGCAATTTTTTGCGCCCTCTGATGAATAAAGTTAATGAACCTGAAAACAAAAATGCCATTCATATTTAAATTTAGGAGAATGTTGCTCATATAATCGTCAAGTTAGTATTGACCCTATGGCATCTCTTTATAATAACATTATCTATGATGAATATATATGTTGAATAATGGATTTAAAGAGTAAGGTCAAATTCTCTTCTGAAAAGCAGTTCATCTTTAATGATTAATGTAATTAGAAAACAGTTTTTTCAACAAAAAGTTAAAAAGTAAAATAAACTTAATAATCACTTTTTTTATGCGACATTTTAAAACTTTGACTAAACTACGCCATTTCAGGGTAATGACATTAAAAACGTTTTAAAAAAAATAATTGATTTTTACATTTTATGAAAAACCTTAATCGTGATTATGTTTTCATTAACTTTTAAAAATTTCTTTTTTAAAAAAGTAAAAAAGTCAATAATTTAAAAACTAAATGTTAAACAATTTAGATAAACTGTTCATTTCATTTCAGAAGTAAATTCAAATAATCTCGTTGACTTCATTTCTGAAGAAAGTTCAAACAATCTCATTGGCAAATTCTAATTTTTTTATTATTCGTATACTTTTAAAATGTTTATACACTACTTTCTTATAATAAAAATTATAATTCAACATATTGATTTTTTGCTCGTGGTTTAAGTCACTGGTTGTTATAATAAATTAATCTAAATAATTTAAAAACGTAATTTTTTACTTTCAGTTTTATGGTATTTATTGATTTGGGTTGTTAAAGCAAGGTTATGATAATCGAAACTTCAACAAATAAATAAAAACTATGATTTGTTTATGTAGAAGAATGACAATTATTAAAACTAATTGGTACAGGATGCTTCAATAATTATGAAGTATACTCAAGAATATTTAATTTATAAAATAAAAAAAAGATATAAATCAATATTTGAAAACCAGGCACTCTTCACAAACCTGGGAACCTAATTGTAAGTATAAGGGATTTGAACTCAGATTTTTAAGCACCCTTCAACTATCCATACTATCTCATACAACTGATACACATGTCCACACACATGTAGAAAAGATAAATAAACATCAATATACATATTTCATGCTAAACCAGCACTGGACCAACTGATGAGTGCTGGTTTAGCATGAAATACGGATATTGGTGATTATTTATCTTTTCTACATGTGTGTGGTCATATGTATAGTGTATGAGATAGTATGAATAGTTGAAGGGTGCTTAAAAATCTGAGTTCAAATCCCTTATACTTATAGTATAAATAAATAACTGAATGGCTTTATTGCTCAGAAATTCATAAGAAGTTCAAGCATTATAAGTGTCAGCATTCAAGGAACTTGAATTCAGAATTTAAAGCTGCACCAAACCACATACCTTTAAATATAAATACTATTAATCTTCAATTAGTCTCCTGCTGAGCAGTGGCTTCAGCAATACCCTCTCGTAGAGAAACAGTAAAAGAAAAGGAATTATTCAGCATGCTTCCACTTGTTATACAGCAAAGATTTGAGAAGTTGCTATATCCTTTACTGGAAATGGGATAGATATTTATATTTACTTTAGACCCTGGCTAAAAATTATTAATATAGGATATATGACTGAGTTAACTATGGACTGGCTTTGTGAAAAAAACAAATTTTAAATCTGAATTGAGCCTGAAAAACTTTTTTATTTCATTTAGATTTGAACCCATTTAACTCTACTATTGCACTATTAAGAAACTTGGATAATGTTTTATATAGATATAGCAGATTATTAAAATATTTTGAAAAATAATATAAATTCATCTCTGGTTACAATTTAGAAAATATTCCAAAAATTGGAATTCCCTAATATAAAAGTCACAAAATAAAGCATAAAATTAGATGAAAATACAAATATATCAAAGAAAAATCAGCTTAAATGAATGATTTTTTAAATTAAATTATATAATTTTCAAAAATCATAGGTAATAATTTTAAAAACTTATTAAAAATTCTATCAATTTTATTTTATAAGTACACTTGCTACAAATGTCCTATTTTTGATAAAACTGTTTTAATACAATGAAGATTAGCTTTACTACATAATAACATTAAATAAAGATTTTAAAAAAAAAAAAAACATTATTAATATACTTTCATTAAGTGATTTGAAAGTTGTGATGGCAACTCATTTGATATTTATCAAATAAACTGTAGAAATTTGCTATCTATCTACATATATGTACTGATCAATGATAAAGATATGTGGAAAAGATTGTGGTCTGGGCAAACTGATAATTGCTGGTTCAGCAGGAAATGTGCCTCTTGAGAATCATAGATCTTTTTCACATCTTTGGTCATATATTTATGATTATATCTCTCCACAAGATGTTAGAAATGGATAGAAACCAGACCCTACCTTGGGTGGTAGTGCTGTGGTGAAAATTACACTACAGAAATATTTTTTAATTATTGGATAATCTCTAATCTAATGAATGACTAATAAAAACTATTAATATAAAAACTAAGTTTATTTTTGTATAAAAGACATTTAGATTAAGTTTGCTTAATAACTAAAATACAATATTGAATAGATATTGCTCAATTCTTTTATTTTTTAATAATTGCAATGTGTTTTCTTACAATATAACTAATACCAACTTTTTATTCATATAACTTCAAATAAATAATTAAAAAGAAGTTTTTCATGACAGAAATAAAATTTCAGTAAGCTACCAGTGTGTTAAGGATACTTAGTTATTCTAATTTTAAGGAGAGGATGCATTTTAGATAATTAACCGTTTTGTCTTATAAATATTAATAAAAATTACTTTCTTCCTTCCACCTCCCAATTTTTTAATGTGTTTGTAAGTCATCCTTCAGACTTAATTCTTTTAGTGTGTTTATTTTTTAAAAATATATTTTTTAGCGTATTTACATACTTTTCAAAATAAAAATGTGATAAATATTTTTTAAAGCATTTTCAATGTTATTTATTTAAAATGACATATAAAAATATATTGAGAGCCTTCTGTATAATACCATTAAATTTTCACCATTTAAAAAAAAGAAAAATTTTAAATAATAAATAAATGAATACTGAATCTTGAAACTGGATTGAAAACAGCATACAGTTCAACCAATCCTGTCAGATATTTATTTTTTCAAATAGGGATGTCAGTTTGTTTTAATTAGAATTTCTAACGGTTGATTAAACTTAGAATTGAAGTTTAGAAATAGTGCACAGATAAAGCAATAAAATAAGACAAATTGTAGTGAAAAACTCAAATAACTAAATACAAAATTGAAACTTGAAGTGCAACTATGCTCAAACCCCATGATGATGATTAATGCAATTATTTGGTAAAATATTTCAACTGTTTATCTTGGGTGTTGCTAACAAGTCTAAATAGTTAGAGCATGACCATTCTTTATTCCTAGTAATTTTCAGACTAAAGCTCTCAAATTTGTAGAAAAGAAGTCAAGCATTGTTAGCCGAGAGGTCATCACAGCCGCTTTGCAAGCAAGTAGTTGATTGCAGACGGTTGTGGGTTCACCTCCTGGCCAATGCTATGACATATGGAAAAAATTTGTAGACAATTGGGTTTTCTTGATAACATCTATAATATGTCAATTAGCATAATTACATAATGATATAAGTAGTCATTGTATAAATGCTTATATATTGTAGGCATGATAAATTTGGTCACATTGCTGCTTCAGAAAAAGTAAAACCCAAACATTTTATTTTGATTTTTTTATTATTTTATACTTAATTTTTTTATATAGGATGATTACAACCACAAAAATAAGCAAAGTTGATAAGGAAAATTGAGTATTTCTATATAAGTGGATCAACACATATTTTGTTATAAAATGAAATAATAAGTCAATTTGTTTGGAAAGCATTTCTGTTCATAAAAAAACATAATATTAAAAGATAACATTTTGATTAAGACAAGTTTGTTGAGGAAAAAAGAAATATCCAAATGGAAAACTTGAAGATTTTAATTAAATAAAGATATATTTTTTGAAAGCATGAATGAATTAAAAAATTATATAAAAGCAAATTATATTATTGCAATGGAAAAAGCACAAAATTTGAAACTATTTTTGGTAGAAGAATTCATTAAGGCTGCAATAGAATCAATATGCACTAAACATAAAAGATCATTTGAGAATATAAGATGAACAGGCTTGTCAAAAAATGTGAAACAATCATTGGAATCAAATTTTGGGTGCTGATTGATATTCATTATCATTCAGTGAGAATACAGATTTGACAAATACATACTCAAGGAATTGATAAAATTTTCAATATAACTGAAGAAATGTTATCTCTTACCCAATTCTAGACAATAACAACAGACATTAACATAATTAATAAATTAAATTTAATGCAGGGTCAATTTTGGTTACCACAATTTGTTTGAACTATCCATTGATAGAGTCAGTCATTGGTTAAAAAGAATAAGGATGCTTTAATATATTTCAATAATAATATGAGCAAAAGTGAATTCAAGGAAAAATTTGTTTTCCATTATATAATTCATTAAAAAGACTTGTGGTATGAAGTTGTGAATATGGAGAGGAAGGTGAAAGTTATTAAGTGCATAAATGAAATTAAATGTAGATCTGCATTTCACCATTGACAATTCTTGGAACTTCATAAAGACATCTGATATATTATTATAAAGTTTGATGGCTTTTGAAGGAAAAAGATAAAGTCTTTGTGGAATATAAAGAAATACTAGAACTAGAACTAGAAAATAAAGAGTAGTTGTGCAATTTGTCTTTTTTGGTCAACATGAATAGCCAACTAAATGAACTGAATATAAAATTACAAAAAGAAAATCAAATAATCACTGAACTGTGTGGAAACATTGATAAATTTAAAAAAAAATTGAAAATGTTTTCAAATCAATTAAATAATGACAATTTTATTAATTTTCTAGCATTTTGCACAACTTTTAATAATATTTTTATAAAATTGCATAATAAATTCACATAAAAAATAACTTATTTTGTAAAAAAAAAAAAAATGTATTTTGATATATTTTCAGCTCCATTCATGATATCTGACACAAACAAAATTCCTTCTGGAAATTTTAGAATTCCAAGAGAGAACAAATTCAAAATTTTTTTTTTAAAATTATTGAATTATAAATTTTATACACATTTAGATCAATCATCAAGAATTTCCAAATTGGATTAACAATGCTAAAAAGGTGATATAATTATTCAGCAGCATATATAAGTCACAGCTATTTTTTTCTAAAATGACATTTATGAAATCAAAAAATAGATCCTAAATAATTGATGATAATTTGGAGCATATTTTGCAAATTGCAATTACTAAAATTGTACCAGATATGAATTCATTCTTAAAAAATAAAAAATGACAAATATAACATTAAATTTTGGATTATATTGTTTATCTTTGTTGACAGTTATATATAAATATAATAAGTAATCTAATAACAATTGATAATAATTATGATATTGTTGTGATTAATAAATATTGAAATAATAAATATTAAAATATCATTTTTACATTCTATTATTTTGAATCCCTAAAAATTATGGCTTTCAATAATATCAGATAAATGTGAGTCTATCTGCTATTAAAAAATGGTTGCCCATCCCTAATTTAAACCATTAGTAATTTGTTTCTGTTTTATATCAGGATGGCTTTATATTTTCTGGTCAAAGTAGTAAAGCATAATTTTTTCAAAAATACGTGAATTGGGATCAAATAAATATTGAGTTAGATACCTCTTTATAAGCTATTTGATAGTACTTGATATCATGATGGAAATACTTTAAAAACAACTTCATTAGCAATAGCAAATTTTATTTGGACAATGTTATGTTCCTGCTTGGAGAAAAAATGCTCGCATTAAACTTCTTGATATTCAATTAAATATTAATGTGAAAACCATTAATGGCATGTTCATCTTTTCGGCATTTATCATATTACTTCATCAGCATCAGAAGACATGTTGACTCATAAGAAATGTAAAATTGATTACGTAGATCTGATATATAGAAACTGATTGATCTGATGATAGGACTTTAATAGCAATTATCATCTGGAATATATTGATTATTTGTGCTTACAGAACACAGTTTTAGAGTAACTGCTTTTGGTAGCAGATGAAAGGTTATGTAATGTTATTATGGATATTAACTTATGATATTATTTCATGATCTAACATATGCCTCAAATACAAATCTCTTTTTAAGATGCTCAACCAAGAAATCTGCCAAATAACAGACCCCAGACAAATTTGTCCCTCATTGGAGACTCCCAAATAAACCTAAAACCATATAAGCTGGCTGTGTTTCAAAAATAAAATTTAGCAACCTCTGATTTACATTATAGTAAAATACAAAAGAAAAATCACACAATTAAGGAAATTTAGAGTTTTTGGATGCACCAGAACATCAAATAAGTTTTATTATAATAAAACACCAAATATAAAGACTGTATCAATGAAATGACTTAATAAAGTCATGAATGAATCTATTTTCAATTTGGGATCTCTACAGATTCTTTTATAATGATTGTAAATTGTTAGTTGTTTGTCTTTAAAAAATATCATAGTAATTAAATATATAAATAATAAACCTTAAATATTTGCCTTATACTATGCTATGTATACATCAAGAATTAAATAATACTTTATCATAACAAACTACCAAGGAAATAAGGTATGGTAAATACCATACCAAACAAAATTTTGCATTAACTTAAGATAATGTAAATGATCAGCATTAATCATATAATAAATAGAATGATCATAGTACTAGTAATAGTAGAAATAGTATCAGCAATAAATAAGGAATAATAACAACAGTGTTTATTTAATTTCATTTGGCACAATAATTTTTTTTTGGTTAGTCTATCTTTTCTTGATGCAAATGGGAATGAAAATATCAAAGGTGCCACATTAAATAGTAATGGATGTCAAATTACTAATGTTTTAAAAAAAATTTTAAATTTTTATAAACAACTAGCACATCATGCTATTAATATTTTTTATTTTATTATTTGTGTTTCTACATGATATAAAATCAACCAATCTCCACATGACAAATATTTCAAGCATCAACTGTTCTTTTCAAATGCTTTTGAAGAAACTTACAATCGCACAAATATATTCCAAGTCACTGACGTTTTAATATCAATTTATTTTTTCTATATTACAGCACTGATTAATTATTTACTAAAAAGAGTGTTTGTGTATATATATATAATATGCTCATTAGAGTATTTGTTTGTAATGTCCACAACCTATAGTTTGAATCTAAACCAAGTAAAACCGATTCTTCTTTCTCTTATCAAGCAAAGACAGGATTTGGATATAGGGATGAACCCAGTTTACATACAACCAACCAATCTGGTTTTATATATATATTAATAAAAAACACAATTACTTCTCTATAAAGTTGCTTTAACATTTCAACCAGCAGACTGGTTTTCCTCAGAAAGCACAGCAAAATGGCTATTTCCAGAGTTTAAACACTAAAATATTACAAACGTTTACATATCAGATAACAAAATTAATTTCTATAGGCTAAAATTCTTTATACAACAATTCTTATCAACCAACTGATAAATATCTCATACTTTTTTAACATAAACAAAAAAAAACCAGTAATTACAAAAATCCCCTACAAAAATAAAAATACCTTTAGACCACAAATTAATTATTCTAATAGATGTATATATAATATAAATAACTCTACAAGAATTACAACAAAACTTTGTACAAAAAATTACAAAAAAACCTTTTTTAAAAAAATTAAAACTATACATCATCATCATCATCATTATTATTATTATTATTATTATTATTATTATTATTATTATTATTATTATTATTATTATTATTATTATTATTATTATTATTATTAAAAAACAAAAAAATATACTATATATACACACATCAAAAAAACATTATTATATAAAAATATATTTCTTACTGGTCCACCTATAAATAAAAAATAATTCCTTAGGAAAAAAAAATCCCTAGGAAATTAGATAATTCAAGGATGTGATAATACCGATATTCATATTCATACTATGAGGATATAATATCTTAAATTTAAAAATAAAAAAACTTTCCTTCTAATTACTTTTTCTCATGGAAGAAAAATTATCTTCCAATATAACCACTCTTAAATCATCAATCGAGTGGTCAGGTAAATTAAAATGTTTAGAAACTGCTTTATATTCATTTTTATGTAAAATGTCAAACCTATGGTTGGTTATTCAAATATGTAGACTGTTTGCTGACTCATTTATGTAATGACTTAAGCACCTATTACATTCTATTAAATATACCAAATTCATACTTTTACAATTGACATAATTGGTGATATATCATTTAAAATCATGAATGGTATTTCCCTGAACCATCTTCATAAGAATAATATACTTGCATGTAAGACATCTCTTATCCTCCCATGAAAAATATACATAAAGAAATAAAAGCTATATCCAGTGATGTAGGGCGATTCATTGTGGAATATTAAAGATGCAAAGTTTTTCTCATTACTTTCTGCATTAGTAGAAATGATAATTAAAAATGTCCAATCCATCCCCAGTGTCTTATATTTGTGAACCTTTCCGATATTGTTTTTCCCCAAGTTAATTAAGATAATGAAACTTACTACTATGGTTTTTAATAGTTTTGACTTTTTGGATTGTCCGATTTGAGAGATCTCTCAATAGTTAGTAAATTATAGATCTTAATAGCGTAGATATTCTATTATAGTAGTTCCATCTTAGATAGCAGATTATAAATTGAGCAAAAATATTGTAACCAAGCCAACAGCAATCAAATAAGTAAAAGTTTTTTTTATTATTTTTAACGGAAAATATTAGGAGTCTTTTTGTTTGTTTGTAACTATGATTATGACTTTAACGCTTTTATTTTTTATTCTCTATTGCAGTATTTTAATATTATTTATAGTAATGGCAGAGGTTCAATCTATTATATATATATATATAAAGATAGAGAATAAAAAGAGAGAAAAAAAGCTAATTTACAAACAAAGATGAAAATGGAATTCAATAAATAGAAAAACATAAATATATTCATAATCTTAGTATTAGCAGTGGAAAAAGCTAAATCATATTGCAATCTTAGGACTTTTGATCATTTAAAATAGCTAAAAACCATTTATTAATACCAACATAAAATAAGTAAATAGAACTGATTATGTATGAATCACTGGCATGAAAAAAAGTTGAAATTGCTTGTCAAACTCACAACTACCTGAAAAAAATCACATGATCCAGTAGGGTTAGTGAGCAAACTAAATAAATAGCTTTAACTTGATTCTGAAATTAAAAGCTAATAAAATAGATTTTCATAGGAATTCTTTATTCCCCTTTCAGATATGGAAATTATAATGCGAATTGATATTATAGTTCTTAAAGGTATCTTGCCTCATATGAAAATACTAATATAGTAAAAACAGTAAAAAAAACTCATAGTACACCTGGGTCTCGTTTTATGTGGTAGATAGGTTCGACAGAAAACCTGCATTTCACACATAAAATAGATCTAACTTACCTTGAAAAATGGGGGATAGGGTCTGCAATTTTCAGAGATGTCATAAAAGCAAAGCAACAAGGAAAAATTACTTTAAAATTTGCATTAAAAAAATAAGGAAATAAAGTATGACTAATAAAAAATATCAAATATTTGAAAAAAATTGATGCTAGACAAACTTTTTTTACTTTTTTTTTATTAACTACAGTATTTAATTTTACATTTTTTCATACATATTTTAATCATTATCACTATTTGATGATATGCAATTCGTTTGTAAACTGGTACAAAATCAGATTCATTGATGAGATGTACTGTAGCTTCTCCTTAAACAAAGTCAAGAATCTCTCAGCAATTATGCCCAGAAAAACCTGTTAGTGGAAGTACAATTAGCACCACTTTCATTCTTGTGCTGTGTTATGGTTTTTTGTTGACAACTGATTTTTACTACTGAAATAAATTTTAAAGGTTCACATTTTGTTTCTATATTTAAAAAATGAGATCACAATCAAAACAAAAAGATTATACATAATCATTAGAAATATTATTTTCAGTTTAGAAAAATCTACGATTATTTATTTCTGTTATACCTAACAAAAAACATCTTAAAAGTTTAAAATGTTTGAATATTTATTGCGATACTTTTATATGTAAGTATAAATCTATTATTATTATTATTTACTTATTAGTATAAGTAGGTTATTTACATAGAAGCTAAGATTCTAAATACAGCGTCAGGCCATATTCACATTAGCTGATAATATAATGTTATATTTCTGAGAAAAAAAAGTATTTCAAGTGAAAATAAGTTATTAATAATTTAAATTTCTTGATACCTAATAGATATAGAGAAATATGAAAATGAATCATATAACTTCAAAATCGCATTAAAATAATCCGCATAAAACGAGACCCAGATGTAAATGCAAAATTTATAATAACTTGCTTCTACCAAAGCTCAATATCTTTGATGGCTAATTAATGGCATTGTAATTCTTCCATTTTAGTTTGCTCTTTTATGGCTATCTGTAGTGATATTTCTGCAGATTTTTTTAAAAAATACTAAAACTACAAATTAGTGAATATTGATTTATTAAAATTTTAAAAAAATCTAAAAAGGTTAGCCTTTCCCATGTAGTCTAATAAAGATCAAAGTGTATTTATTCAATTCCTTATATGTTTAGTCCTACCTCTATAGTGTTTGACAGTTATTGTTTTTTTTTGTAATCTGGTTTTTACCACATTTTCAAGATTGCTTTGAGAAAAATTTTTAAAATAGCAAAAAGTATGAACTTTACATACTTTATTAAATATTTCTAATTATTTTTATATACTATGTGGATAATAATTGTTTAAAATCAAAAGAATATACTTTGATTTTATTGGTGAATGTTTTATTTTTAATATACAAATTAATACATTTTACCATAATGTAAAAAAAAAACTACAGCCTTAAGATGACCATGCCCCTTATGACACTAATCTTGCAATCCCATTACCTGTCATTATTGACACTGTTTTGGATCTTTCAAGATATTCTAAAAATTATAAAGTAGTTTTAATATTTTAAAACAGATTTGATAGATTTGTCAGAGATTAATATTTAATCATCCATGTTTTAAAAATAAATTAAAATTTAAAGATTTTGTTGATTTTCTAAAGTTATCACATATACTGTTTTCTTGTCTATCATTCAGTGATGAAAATGTCCTTTAATCTCATTATGAACATATTTTTTCAATATTTGCAAAGTTCAAATATGATTTTTTTAGAATGATTTTCATATGTAAACTTAAATGTATAAGAAATCAAGTCCACTTTATTGTGTTTGGTATAGAACAAAGTTTTTATACTGAAACCAAAAGTTATTATTGACAAAAACTGTCAGGGGAATAACAATAAAAGATGACAACTTGTTAAAGATAAAGAATCAATAGAGATGTTAGACAATCTTTAAATAATTTTCCATTTATTCAAAAGTTGATTATTGTAGATCCAAAATTTTATAATTATATATTAATTATATATCCAAGATGAACATTTTGAATCATAGCAATAAATAGTATTTAATCAAGTTAATTAGAGAAATGGCAAAATTTATTAATAAAATTAGAAGTTAATAGTGGCTAATGTCTTAGACATTAACAAGATTATAATTTTAATGCTCTTATTGCATTTAAATTGTTGATCAAATTCCAGTATTACTTTATATAAGTGTAACTTCTTACATAAGATTCAAACAGGGAGAAGCTATACAGTGATCAAAAATTAGCTCTGGTAAGATTACTATTAGAATTAAACCACACTTTTCTTCAGCCTTTGATTTCTGATAAATCTACAGAAATATTTAGGATTACCATAGATTACATCTTAGTATAAGTTTAGCCCATCCCTCTCCTATTAATATGTATGGATATAAAATGTCCGATAAAATGAGGGGTTAGAATGACATGATGTCTATATGGGTATGACTATAATATCAAATCCAACAAGAGCTTTGAGCATTTCCATAGTTGATTTTTCAGTGAAATAGACTGTTGAATAGTTGGATAGATAAGAAAATTAAAACCTGTCCATTAAAGTTTGAGGAATTGCTATCTTAATATTAACCAAGCATTGATTGTATATACAGTATATGTAGAATATTATGATCTGACCCAACTGATGAGTGCTGGTTCTGCACCAAATATGTATATTGGAGATCATGCATTTTTTCGCATGTGTGTGGTCATGTGTATTGATTGCTTGAGATAGAGTGGATGATGAAAATAAATTATAGTTTTTTTCTAGCAATTTTAACAATGTTTTTTTTTTTTTTTTCGTAAATATTAAGACGTTTTTGGTAGTTTCAACTGTCGAGCAGACATATCTTAGAAACTGTGAAATACAACTGAATTATATTATTTTTCATTTATTTCACAAATACACAATATAACTTTATTTTAATATATATATATAGGCATATATGTATAATTTTTTATTAATTTTTTTGTTTTTATAATCTATTTAATAGTTACTTAGAAATCTCAAATAACATTAATATTGCAGAAAAATATACAGAATTAAAATTGGTTTTGAGTTTTTTCAAATTAATATTATAATTTAATAATTTTCACATACTTTACTTAAATGGTTATATTTTTTAAAAAATATTTTTATTTTTAAAAATTTAAAAATCATTTTGTTGAAATATGTATTTACAATGTTGGTAAATAGAATTTCGGCTTTGCATTTGCAATTCAAGGCATACAAATTAAATAAACTTGCAAATATATATATATATATTTGTAAGTTTACTTAATTTGTATATATATATATATATATATATATATATATATATACAAATATAAGTAAACTTATATTTATAGTTGTATATACATGCTTATATATATATATATATATAAGCATGTTAACAACTATAAATACCTTAGTCATATTATTACTACTGATGGAAACATAATGGATGAAATTAATTATAGAATTAAATTTATTTGGAGTACTTTTGGTAGAAATAACAATACTAAAAGGAAATATGCCTATGTGTTTGGAAAAAAAAACGTTTTTAATAAATGTGTTTTACCAGTTCTTACTTATGAATCTGAGACTTGGATACTTAATAGAAGGGCAATATAGAGACTTCAGACTACTCAAAAAAATATGGAGAGATGCATGTTAGGAGTAACAAGAAGAGATCGAAAATGCAATATATGGGTAAGAGAACAATAAGTGTTACTGATATCATTGAAAGAATTAAAAGACTGAAGTGGAGTTGGGCTGGACATATTGCTAGAAGAGATGATAATAGACAATTGAAATCTTAAACTGGATTCAAGGAGATTGTAAACGACCCAGAAACCACATGTGAGATGGATGGATGAAATAAGGTGTGCAGGGGTGATGCGGAGAAAAAAGGCTAGAGATCGGAGAAGATGGATTGAACTTGGAGAGACCTTCATCCTGCAGTGGACTGATAAATAGTTGATAATGATGATAATGATATAAGGATGTATTTATTATATATGTGTAAACATATATATATACAAAAAAAAAAAACAATTATAGAAAAACATGAAAAAGACTATTGGCTAGAAGAAATGATCAGAAATGTATTATTAATGAAAAAAGTATTATTAAAAGAGAAAGAAATATATAATTTATTGTTTATTTAAAATAGGCAATACAAAAAGACAGAAATAACTTAAATTACAAAACATTCTATTTTAGGAGGACATGTTTCACAATTTAGCTTATTGTTCTTCATTCTCTCACTTTTGAACAAAACAATGAATATCCTACTTTTGTAGTTTAGAAATTAACTCTTTACTTTCATATAAAGACAAAACAAGTCAAGCGTTGGTGGTCGAGAGGTCAGCACAGCTGCATTACAAGCAGTTGTCCCGGGCTAGTGGGTTCGCTTCCCGGCCGATGCTATGACACATGAAAAAAAAAAAAGACAAACACAGTATCAGTTCAATTGAATATCAAACATTAAATGGCTGCATACGCCTTATAATGAAACAGATGCATTTTTGCTTAGTGATAATGTGTGTGTGTCTAAATTATAGCAATTTCAGTTTATTTAATTATATGTAGTTAGGGAAAACTAAAATGCTTAAACATGTATATAATGAGCAAAATATGTTACTTATATGTTGCAATATAAATAATTTACACAATTAAAATTTTAGTTTAAAATTTTAATTTTCTTTTATTACAATCCAGCTTTTGCTTATATTTTCTAGAAGGATGTTTTATTTCATTAAACCATATTAATGATGAGCTTCCCTGTGCAATGATAATGCCCCTACCCTCATATTTATACAACTGACTTCAAATCTAGACCAGGTAAACTTGAAAAATTAAGCTTAATGGCCTGGTAATAACACCTCCTTTACTGTTGCTCTACAAACGATTGGGGGGGGGGGCTGATGGAAGGGAAAATTTTTTTATTATCTATGCATACTGCTGTATAACTGGCAAGTATTTTTTAAAGCAGGTGGGGGGGGGGCTATTCCATAAATTAGAATACATTTATGTTAATATATATATATGCACAGATGTTTAGAAAATATATAAAAACTTGAATTAAAAAACAAAAATAATAATTGTGAGAAATACAACAGAGTAATGATAATAAATATAAATAGCAGTAATAATAAAAGATAATAAAACCAGCGATAATAAAAAGAATGTGTGACGGTTTAAGGTGAGAAACAGACTTATTAACGACAGCAACATCACAAATTTAAATCTGTAGACGCCATAGTAATCATTCTTATCCTTAAACGATTTTTTTTTTCTCTCTCTCTCTCTAGGATTAGTATATACAATAAAAGCGCAGCACAGGCTAATAAACTCCCATTTTTTATAAATATGAGAAAGTGTAAATAAGCATTTACGCAAGAATTTTTCTAACCAGAGAAGCAATAGGTTCATAAAAACAATTTATTGAATGGATACCGTTTTTACGCTTGTAATATTAATATTGTATTAAAATGTATAGCTATTTTAATAGAATTTGTCTAAATATATACACATAATTGTTTTAAAAAGTAGAAAAATAATAATAATTATTAAGTCATCACCTTACTGATTGTCAAATAAAAAGCAATTACGTTATCTGTTACATAAAATCAGTCAGATATTGATTAAACAACCCAGTAAAAGATCTAACGAACTCAATACCAATTAGCAATATTTCCTGAAATCTAGTAATTGTTTTTCCACTTCACTGATTAACTCTTTTATAACTTCCCTGATGAATTTAGGTATTAATAAAGTCTGCCAGTTAATGCAACAAATAACGAATTATTACTAAAGAGAGAGAGAAGTTTAATTCATTAAGAATGTATACTGAAAGATCTTTAGTTTTAAAATCTATATAAATAAATATTAAGCAGTACACGAGATAATGAGAATTCAATATTCAAATCAACGATACAAAGACCAACCTAATAAGAAGACAAATAGTCTTGAAACAGATGTCTTGCTTTGGCATAAGCTTCAAGAATAATCTTATACATAATAGTTAACCAATATATAATCGTCATCATTTTCAACCATCATCGATTGACTGCAGGATAAACGTCTCTCCAAATTTTATTCAGTTTTAGCCTCTCTTCTCCACATCATACCAATAAATTTCCTTATTTCATTCATCCATGTCACACGTGGTCGCTTTCTAAGTCTTTTACAATCTCTTGGAATTCAATTTAAGAGTTCAACTGTCTATCTATTATCATCTCTTCTAGTTACTCTTCTTTCTATACTTCATTGAGTGATCTGAAGTCTTTGTACTGCTCTTCCATTAAGTATCCAACCCTCATATATATAAGTAAGAACTAGTAAAACACATTTATAAAAATCTTCCTTTACATACACAATTCATCCATTATGTTACCAACAGTATGTGATGAAGGTATTTTTAGTTGTTAACTTCTAATTTATCATTATCAACCTGTATTTTCTTGTTTTGAGAAAATCCATTGAACATTATCTTAGTCTTTTTTAATCTTTAGTTTTACATTTTTGCTTTGATCTGATAATTCTTGCAACATATTATATTGGCAAAAACAATTTCATCTGCAAAATCTAGATAACTTAAATAATATCCATTTAATTAATCCCTTAGCTTACCATTTTTAATCCACAAAACTTCTTGAAAAATTGCTATAAAATATTTTGGAATATGAAGTCACCTGTCATACATCTTTCTCAATGTTAATCTTCCTAGTATCATTATGTAATCTAATTGTTGCTATTGAATTTTTATAAATACTGTTCAAAATATGACAATATCCTGGGTCTATACCTTGATGATCTAATGCTTGAATCACTGAACCAATGCTTATAAAATCAAATATCTTTTCATAATCTATAAATCCAAAGTATAATGGCAACTCATATTCATTGTTCCTTTCTATAAGTGCTCTCAATACTTGGATGTGATCCACTGTACTAAAACCACTTTTAAATTCCAGCTTGTTCTTTTGGTTGGTTAAAATCCAAAGTTCACTATAGATGAGTTGCAATTTTAGAAAAGTTGTATTTACTTTGGTAAAAAATTTGTATAGAACTTATAAAAAGTTGATAAATCTCTAATTTCTAATATCTTTGATTTCTAAATATCAAAATCACTACTGCTTTTTTTCAATCCATCTGGTGCATCTTTATCATATAGCCATTTAGTATATAACTTTGTCAACAACTTGCCTATTTCTTTAACTTTTAAGAAATCAATGATAATTCCATCATTACTAAGAGTTTTCCCCTTGCATGTCTCACTTCTTCATTTAAAATACTGAGTAATTCAGAAATTGTAACAATTGTAGGGAATATTTTATTACCTTGTTTTTTATTACTACTATTCCACATATTTTAGAATGTCATCTCTCTTTTTTGTAAAAGTTCCATCTTTTCTTCTTACTGCAGAAATAAGTTTCTTGCCAATTTTAATATGATGTTCTACACTTTTGAAACTTTTATTGTTTTCAGCTAATTCATAATTATATTTTCTGTATCATTATTAACTTTTTTTGTACCATTTTACAAAATTCTAGATATAATTTTTTATATATTTTTATATTCCTTTTTTTATATATATATTATCTTGTCTCTAGAAAATTTATTGGTCCAATGCTGCTTTTTTATACCAGCTAACTTTGTTACAGATCTTAATAGTGTATCAACTTATTATTGGTTTCATTCAAATCTGAACCACCTTCAAAATCTTTTAATATTTTAAAACAATTTACTAGTTCTAATTTTAAATTCACTAGAATGTTTCTGAAGATTAGAAATATTAACTATAAATACTGATTCTCTTAATAATATTTGCTTCTCTACTTTTGTATTACCACATATCTTACATCTCACTAATTGATGATAACTTCCTGTGTTGAATTTATTAAGAACATTATAATGTTGAAATATTTTCTATTAGTCAAAATGTAATCCAATTCAACTGTACTTTTATTCAGATGTTTCCATGTAACTTTCTTTTTAGCATTTTTCTCATTCTTCAAACTCCACATATCTATATCATCTATCATTTCTATCACAATAACCAAACTTACTCATACCATTTTCATCTTTCTTTCAATCGTTTATCAATCCTAACATTAAAATCTCCCTTCCATGACAATTTCAAAATGCTGCTTGATCTGATCAAAAACCTTTTGTATATCCATATAAAAATCCTCTAATTCCTCCATCAGAATGAGAACTTGTTGGGGCATAAACTTGAATTATCTGCACTTGGTATATTCCATTAAGTTAAAAAATCAATCTAGGCACTCTATCTGATGTGCAATCAATCTCCATAATGTTGTTTATCCACTTTCCACTCACACTTCCAATATTTGTGTCTTTATAGTAAAGTATGTGATCACTTTTTAAATCAATTGTCTCTTCATCTTTTCTTCTAACTTCAAAAAGTCCAATAATATCTCATTTAATATTAACAATTTCTATCCAATTTGTACCACCTTCATTCATTTGAAAGTGATCTGCAAATGTAAATATCTACATAAACATTATCATCAAATAGCAGCCTGGATCTGCAATCAAGGAATTCTTAGCAATCTTTACCTTTGGCTTCCAATTGCTGTCTTGGCTGGTGGCTTTATTCTTGAGAAATCATAAAAAATTTCAGCATCCAAAATGTCAGCATCACAATCATCCTAGAATGTCACATTCCTTAATCTGACACTCTACCACTATGCTAAACCATGCCAATCAGTAAATATTACATGCATTTCATCCTCATATGCATAATAAAATCAATAATCATTGACAATAAAAGTCAATATTTTACTGTCATGAAAAATATTAATAAACAACTACTATTATTATAATCATCAAACTGATGTCAATTATTAGCAATCATGTAAATATGTCTGCTTAATCATAAAATTTTCATTATAAAATAAATAAAAGTAGTGTAAGACTATTTTTTCCTGAGTAATTTTGGCTGAAGTCTATGACTAATATAACTTTTACTGTCATTCTACTTAAAATCATTGCTGCCCAATTCAAATAGAATTTAGAGTCAGAATATATTAACAAAGCCCAAAAAGAAAATTATGTTGATAATATTAATTATTTTAAGACTTCTTTTTCTTAAGCTTACTTTTAACTGATCTTTTTATTGATTTCTTTTCACTAATCTAGCATTCAATCAATAATGGTATATCACATAGTAATGTCACACAGAATCCTACAACCAGTTTCTAATTAGTTCGGCATCATTACAGCAGAGTACTGTATTTATCCAGTAAAAATTTACATTTAATCTATTATCTAATCTAATGACTTGGGAAATTTAAAAAACAAAAGCAAATAAACTTATTTAGCTATTATTAACTTTTACTACTGTTTGAATATGTAAAAGTTAGGATTATAATCATATCACAGAATACTCTTGTTTCAAATATGTTACTCAGAAATATTTTGCAGGAAGACCCATAATGAATCATTTTTAATAAACTTGCAAATGCAATTTTACTTTTCATTTATCAATATCCATTCATTAAGTCTAACAAAAGGAGAATTCTTCTTTTATCTGACCTACAGCTGTATATATTGTAAATAAATAAACATTGATATCCTAAAAGACTGAAACTATCATCAAAATTCATTTATGAGGAGACATGGAAGCTATTGCATACACATATAAACTTTATATCACAAGGACTATTTCAACATCAATCAACTTCAAACCATATGGACTAATACCAGATTCATCAAATAAGCAATTGTAATGCATGGTGATCTGTTTATGCTTTGAGATAATGTAACCTTATTTAACCTAAATAAAATTATTTAAAGTAAAAGCTTGAAACTTAGCATTAGTGGGGATCTTAATTTCACAAATTAATCAAGCCAGTTTAATGTTTCATATATTATTTTTAATTAAATATTAGTAATTTCAATAGCATGTAAACAATTTTTATTATTACTTGAATATGTAACACTTAGGATTATAATCATATCACAGAACATTTTTGTTCCAAATAGATCACTCAGAATTATTTTCAAGGCAGACTAGTAATGAATCATTTTTAATAAACTTGCAAATACAATTTTACATGATCACCATTTCTGTATGGTGACACTTACTGTATGGAGAGTTTAGCCTTTGTGTAAATACAATTTTACTTTTCATTTATCAATGCTGTTGTAATTAGTAATATTTAATTTAAAATAATATATGAAACATTAAATTGGCTTGATTAATTTGTGAACTAAGATTATCACTAATAACAAACTTCTGCCTTTTCAGATATCGATGCATTTATTTATAATATATACAGGTCGGATAAAAGAGGAAATCTCCACTTGTCAGACTGCATAAATGGGCACCGATAAATGAAAGGTAAAATTGTATTTGCAAGTTTATTAAAATGATTCATTATGAGTCTGCCTGCAAAATAATTGTAACGTATTTGGAATGAGAGTTTAAAGATAATTTACAAATAAATTATTTTTAGTCATCTCATTCTAAACTAAATACAAAAATTTTTAACATATAAAATTCAGCTAGCGAGAAACTTGTTCTGAAAGTCTAATACCCTCTAATATCAACGGAGTCAATGAAACATTATATTAAGGGAACCAAATGAGTAAAGAAGTCACACCCATATAATAGTAATATAGTAATAGTATAATAATTTACTTCTCATACATGATAACCCTGCAGATCAAAAAATAAAAGATGCCGACACATGTTAGATCTTTAAAAATCAATGAAAAAAATTGATTTTGATGTCAATATAGTTATGTATGTGAATTGGCCTGGGTATAAAATTTTAAGGTTTATTTAAAATTTCAACTTATTAGTTTGACTAGTATAAAAAAGTAAAATATGATTGCAACAATTACAAGTTTATGAGTCCCAGCTTTGAATCCTAGTCTTCACTGATGAAGGCAAAATCAATAAACTAATCAAATTGAAGCTCTTGATTTAATAAGAGAGAGCTATAGAGTGGGATGAAAATAACTGCTTTAGAAAGAGGATTAGGAGAAAGAGAAGAGGAAAAAGAGGCAGAAGAAATGGGGAAAAAGAAGAAGAGGGAAAAAAGAGGAGGAAGAGGAAAAAATAAAAAAGAGGAAAAAAGAGAAGAAGAGAAAGAAGATGAATTAGAATTATAACTGCCAATTTGGGTCTTGCATTTTGATAGAAAAGACTTGACAATTATTGTTAGTACAATCACTTCTATTGTTCTTTTCATGCAATGACATTTTATATTTCTTTTAATAAGATAACGGTGATCATAATCTCAATACTATAAGAGATTAACACTTTCCCAACTACTATTGATGGCTTCATCATATTAAAATCATTTTTACTTATTTTTTATAATCAATACAAAAAATATTCACTTGATCAAGATAGATTAACTTATATTCTCTAAGTAAGAATTAGATACCAATTCTCCAATCAATATTAGTAATTTAATTTATTATGAACTATGTACCTGAAAAAAAAAATATTAAAATATGTGTGTCCTGTAAAAGATTCACATATCTATTCAGACTTTAAACTGAAGATTATGGGCCATGACAGCAGCATGCTTTAACTATTATAACATGATACCCTTCAATTATTCATATCATATTACAATTTATCCAAACCATTTCAAACACTTTTTAGCAAAACTCTTTATTTGTACACATACATTTTGACTGTCCTGCAGTCTTCTTCAGAGCCAGCTCTTAAAGTGAACTGGCTCTGAAAAAGACTTCAAGACAGTCAAAACATAGGTGTATGTATATATGTAAAGTGAACTGGCTCTGAAGAAGACTGCAAGACAGTCGAAACATAGGTGTATGTATATATGTACAAATAAAGAGTTTTGCTAAAAAGTGTTTGAAGTGGTTTGGATAAATTGTATTTATAGGATATTAAAGAAAAGTGTGATTTTGATAATATTTCTGAATATCATAGTAATATATTGACAGTATTTCATGTTTAGATTAGATGACAGGGTAAGAAAATTTATTTATCTTTCATCATAAGTATTTTATTTCTTTTGTCATTTGAAGGATTTCCAGATTCTGCTTCCAAAAGAAAGATGCTGATTCAAGCAGTTGAGTAAGGAAGGTTTCTTTAGAGTTAATGGAAACCTGATCTATATAATAACTTATCAGCATTTTCTGCATTTGACATCCAAAGGAGAAATAAATGTTGAATGTATAACTAACAGAAAAAAATGAATTTTAATATACATACAATATTCTCACACTAACATTTAAGTGAAATGTATAAATTTGTTTTGAACAGTTTATCTTTATATAGAAACATTCTAATCAGCAGTAAAATGTGAAAGGTATAAAAAAAACTTTCTTATAATATTTGCAATACAACCCAAATAGCAGCAGTCAACAAGAAAGAGCATTATGTTCAATCTTTGATTATAGAATAGTATGTTCTGATTAGTTTTTCCTAATCTATTGGAATAAGACTAAACATGCTCTCAAAATGAGCTAGACAATAATATTCAAATCTTTAAAATTTTCCAAATTTTTATATAATTATGAACATCCCTCTAGTTCTGCAAAAGATTTTTCCTTTGAGGCCAAAGTATTGTTACTAATAGAAATCAATTTTGGAGTCACTTAAAAAAAAAAAATTAAATAAAGTAGAGGAAGGAACAGAATCTAATGAAAGCATGTTGTTGTCTATCAACCTTTTTTCTGAAGAATTTTGTTATTCACCAGATTGAGTAAAAATATCCAGTAATTTTATTTGTTAATTACATTCTAGTATGTTTCTATTCAGAAAAATATTAACATACAATAATCAGAATGGTTTTCATTTACCTCCTAAAAATTGAATTATTTTATATTCAAATTATTTAAAGCTAATAAAACTTTTAAAATAAAATTAAAAACTAAAGAAAAATATAAGCAAAACATAAGAAAAATAGCCCATAGTAAAACAAAGAAATTATATTTCAACCAATTGTAACATGCAATTGCAGCCACTGATTTCTTGGGTTTCTTCATCTAAAATTACATATTTTAAATAAAAATCTAAATCTAGCCATATTATTAATCAATATAGTGTAAAAAATAATAATAAATACATAAATATTTATGAAAAATAGTTATGTTTTGCTAGTTGTCACTAAATGTCATTGACATGCAAATAGTGGTCAGGCATTATTCACTTGTCTTGATTATTTTTCTTTTAAAATTTACAAATTTTCGGATCAAAGTTTATATTTAAGTACAGTATTGTAAAACATTAATTATGAATGTAAAATATATTTAAATATGTAAAATATATTTATTTACATTCAAAATCTATTACGAAAGCATCAAGCATCCGCATTTTAAGTGTGATTTCTGACTTTGACGGTTAGAAACTCCTGGCCAACAATGACCAAAATTGATAGTTGGTGCTTCAAAACATCATATAAAGTAAAAGAGGATGGACAATTGACTCTTTCTATGACTATATATGGCAAGAAAAATACATTTTTTTTCACAAAAATATTGCCAAATGTGAATTTTTTTGGAATTAAAATTTTAAATATAGATTAAGCTACGAATTTACTATAAAATAAACAGAATGCAAACAAAAATGGCCAAGAGATGGACATTTTACATTGAATTTGAATATATTATTATTGACATTCTAAATCATGATCACTATAAAAAAAAACCCATAAAACATTTCAAATGATATTAAATTTAAGCATATAACAAAAATTTTAATTTCTTCAATGTAAAAACAACAAAGAAAGAAGATAATAAAAAATAAAGGTGGAATGGGATGATCTTAGCACCAAATATGAGATTTCAGATTTCAACAAGAAAAATCCATGTTTTATTGTATCACTATCCATATAAATGTGTAAGTATTAGTTCAATCATTTCAAAATAAATGTTCTAATGAATGATATTTTAAATTAAATATATATATATATATATATATATATATATATATTATATATATATATATATATATATATATATATATATATATATATATATATATATATATATATATTGAAATGGTAATTAGTTTATGTATCCACATAGGGGTCTTTACCACTAAGAAGTATTTATAAATTAACTATAATTTTTTATTTTCATTTGATTTAAAAAATAAGCAAACTAAGATTTCTAATGAAATACATAATTATAAAAATGTATGATTAAATTGAGAAACTAGTTATATTTCCAGATATTTTCAGATTATCTTACCTCTCTAGACTGGAATTAGTCGAGGTAATATTTGAAAGAGATAACCCCTACTTAAGAATGGCTTATATTGAGGGGTCAGCATTAAAAGTAAATTAATGCACTACTTTACTGATAAGGGAGATGTGATCCAAACACTAACTCTCTGACAGATTATGAAATATCATTTTATAATTTTCTTTTATATTGAATGATGAGTTGCTTATTTCTAGGCAGTTACATAAGATGAATTAGCATAAAAATAACTTTGGAGTAACACTGATGAAGTTTTAGAAATATATTTAATAACAATAAAAAAGAAAACTATTAAGATTCAACTTTTGTTTATTCATAATATAATTATTCTAATAATACATAAGTAAATGAAAAAAAATAATAAATGACAAATATTAAAAAGAAAAAATATATATTACACAATAAAATGACTAAAGTTAAATAATCCACATAAAAAATATTTACTGTTCATTTAGTATATTTTTTAATAAAGGCCTATCTTAATTAATTAATTAAACAAAAGTGCCATACCACTATTTTTCATATTCAGTTCAGTTATAGGTACCTTTATATATATATTTTACTTTTTTGTATCTTAACTTGTATATTTTCTCTATTCTTTCTTGATTTTCTCTTGGATAATGATTTTTCATTTTCTTTTGGGAAAGAAGTTTCTGGTGAATAGTATGGAAATGTTTTTTTTTTGTTTTTTTTGCAGATAAGCATTACCACTATTTAAATCATAGGTGACTGTCAGCAACAGAGAAAGGAAGCATATTTAACTAGTCAGAGAAATATTTTCATCCTTAGCACATAGGGTAGCCAGTAATAAACAGACATACAATGGGCCTTTAGCCTGCTATAGAAAATATAATTGTGCTTGATGGTTACTATAGCTTTAGATAAATGGAGATTTTGGTTTCTTAAGGTTTGGATATTAGCTAATTATCAATTACTGCTACCATCACACTTTCAATGATTCCAGATTTCATTATTCAGCCACTGATCAGCTTCTTCACAGCAGACAAAAATATAAGAAAGAGATAATCTGATTGACCCAGTCTTATATACACTATTTAATCTATTATTGCTGTTTTTTGATAAACAGGATTTCTTTCCTTTTAATTTTAACTTTTATTCTAGGAGTTAAACTTAGATTTTTAATATGCCTTTGAAATTATTTCCAGTCCAATTACCACTTTCTGTTCTCTATTTTCAAATTTACTAATGTTACTTAGGACAATTTCTCTTAAAAAAATTTATTACACAAAAATACTTTTACAATTAAGTATAGTACACATTTTGTGTTTTAAGTTTTTCTTAATGTATCAGAAGTACATCTATCTGATATTAAAATGCATATTTTATGCTAAGAATTTTTTTTAATTTTATTACAGTTTTTTAACACAAGTAGTTGATGAAAATTACTCTCGAGTTGATTAATAAAGTTTGTGCCATTGAATGGAAAATATGGATAAATTCAATTTATGTTAATCTATCCTAAAAATTATTATAATATTAATCTGAACATTTGAAGAAACCAGAAAGAAAAGTTGACTTGAAAAGAAGCTTAAATTATAACTATAAAAGAATGAAATCCATGATAATAAAGTATTGTAGTGTGGATATCTATATTTACAAATAATTTTTATATTAATAATTGATAGTAATGAATAATTTTAATTTAAGTTATTTTGTTGTTGTTTTTGAAATGTTTTTTTTTTTCTATTTTATATTCCCCTCAAAATTTTAAAATGTATAGGACCCCATTTTCATAAGTAAAGGAGAACAAACTTTTAGCTAATCTTAATTTTTTATCTTTTTTTATGAAATGCTGTGTTTTTAGATTTGACCATTAAAAAAGAGAATAAATCTGTAAGTAAATGTATAATTATTAAGAATCATCAGGAAATTATCATTTGCTATATGAAATTATATATCTTATATGGATTGTGTTAGATTTGGAATTGTCATGATATCATATGTTTTTAATTTTCTTATTTATTATTCATTGGTTAACTTTATTAAATGATTAATTCTGTGAATGGCAGAGGGTGTGACTTGATTTCATCATAGCATGGTGCTTTAAGGGATTTGTAAATGAATATAGTAAAACTTTAAATTGAGATAGGTTAAGCATATACATTTATATTTTCTGTTGTTCACAGTCCCTAGTTACCTGTGATACTAAGTTAGCCTCTAGAGTTAAGATTAATTTATAACTGTGGGAGTATATGTATGTATTAAGTCATAATAGAGTTCTTTGTATAGAAAAAAGGTCAAAATCACCTTTATTAAAGTCCATTCATTTATTAAAAATTAATTTATAGTTGGCTGGTACACTCATGGTACTATATGGCAGAGCATTGATGATGATCAGCACATAACAGAATCCCAGCATTGTTATAATTATGATAGATACTTTAGCATTTAAGTATGCACATACACATGATTGCTCTTATATTATGACTTAAGAATGGCAATGGCTAGTTAGTTGGCCTACATCTTGACATTGAGCCTCTTTTAGATCCAGTCACCTAGGATAACTGTTGATTACTCATGTTTAATGCTGATGATATAACTTATAATTGTTATAATCACTTATTTATTCTATGCTGATTCTCTCATGCTCCTTTTATACTTGAAGATTGTGATACTTAGAGACAATAATGATTGCCAACTTCCCATATTACCCCTAGACATCAATTCCATTATTAAAAAAAACTCACAAAACATTTCAAATGAAATTAAATTTAAGAATACAATAAAATGTTTAATTTCTTCAATGTAAAAACAACAAATAGTGAAGGTAATAAAAATAGGGGGGATGGGGTGATCTCACATGGTTAAAATCAGATGGCTTAAGTTTTTTAAGCTTATTTGTCTTTGAGATTTCAGATTTCAACAAAGAGAATTCATATTTTACGAATCATTATTCATACAAATGTCACTATTAGCTCACTCATTCCAAAATAAATGTTCTAATAAATAAAATTTTAAATAAACAAATATATTGTATATGTACAAACATACATATGTACTAAACTAAGACAAAGTTTATTTTAGCTCAAACATCATTCATTTTAGAAAATATTTTTTGGTACTTACATATTAGCCCTGTGACACAGCACATATTAGACCTGCTGCACCTTTTCACATTCATGATAAATGTGTAACATTGCAATTGGGTCAAATAAATTCAAGTATATCCTGATATGTTATCTGATGTATCAAAACGTGTTTTTTATCATATCTCTGATCTTTTTTTCTGAGTATTTTCAAGATTTCTTATCATATATCTAATCTTTTTTTTTACCCAGTTATTGTCAAGATTTCATTCTGACAACAGTTTGATTTTAATTGCATTTTTTCTTTGCAGTTACTGTAATTTTTTTCTTCGTAGTTACTGTTTATTTTAATTTCATTAGCTTAATTAAGTTAATTGTAAGTGAGTAAATAACTCCACTTTCCTTTTGATTTCCATTGCATAATTCTCGTAATTAAATGGGTTTTTTTTGTTTGTTGAACAGTCCAAAATGATGACAATTTGTAACCTTCCATCAGCTGAAATGGATACCGTGTCATATTTCCAAGAAAAAAAAATTCTGCCATCTCAAAAAATGTATCCAAATACCCATCCTATTACATTCATACCTTGGACAGGCAATGACATTGCAACATTTGAGGATGCAACAACAGAATTGGCATTTGTAAGGGAACGTGGTTGGAGGGTTCCAGAATCCCATTCCTAACTGCCATACATTTTATATGTAGTTGGGTTCAGAAATTAACCTCCATAGAATGGGGCAAAATAGAACACAGTTTAGCAGATAAGATGGTGAGTGACTGGACTACCTACATGTAGGAAGTTTGTACGACTGCCATGCTTGAATGTGAAAGATGAAAAATTGGAGGGCCTGATAAAATTGGCAAGATAAATGAGTGCCTATTTTCCAAAAGAAAAAACCAATCCAGACACATAAATACTGAACAGTGGATGTTTTGTGGCTTGTGCATATGCAGAGAGAGTGGTGGGTATTTTATTATTAGAATTAATGATAGGACAACAGCAATTTTCATGGAAGCCACCAAGCAAAATGTAAACAAGGATTCAACCATATATTCCAATTGTTGGAAGGCATACAAAAGTAAAGAATTGAGAAGTGCCAGTTACAAACATTTTCATGTCAACTACAAGTATAATTTCATCAATCCAGAAACAGGCATCTACATGCAAAACATCGAAAGACTTTGGGGTTCTGTGAAATGGCATCATAAGCAACAACACGGAACATCTCAGCCAACATTTGCATTCATATTTGGCTGAATTTATGTGGTGCAGATGTCATAAAGATGAGGATGCATTCATTTGCATAAAGAATGAAATCAAAAATAATTGGCCGCCAATATGAATTACTAATAAAAGTTGTGTATTTTTTTATTTTGTGGGCAAATAATATTTTTTACATTTTTAAAAAAAAATACATTTATTACCATTTTTTGACAAAATCCCATTCAGGCAATACTCTCTGCAATCATATGTTCATTTTAGAGGGAAAAAGTGTGAAATTTTTACTTGAAATCTCCATTTTATTCGGAAAATTTGATCGACCTATTAATAAAATTGAACAAACCACTTACATTTATTAATTGTGACAATTCCTGTTATATATTGCACAATAAGTAACATATGTGTATATTTTGTATTTTAATGAATAATATTTTAGAAGTTTGGGTAATTTAGTCATTGTTTAGTCCATAGTAGCATGTGATATCTATAGTTTTGTTATACTTTTTCATCTAAATTTCATATACATTTATTGAAAATGCCATTATGTATTTACTGAAAGTGCAGTATATATATTTCATGCTTTTTTTCCCCCATAAATAATATTTATGAATGTTTTATTTTTTCAAATAGTATTTTAGGAAATTTTTGTAATTTACTGATTAAAATTGGTATATTTTATACTTTTTCGTCTAAATTTTGTATATATTTATTGAAAATACCACATGTATTTCATTCTTTTTTTAATTATATATCAAGGAATTTGTGGCTTTTTGTTTAATGGTGCCTCATGTTAATTGCTAAAAATTAACCCTTTAATATATATCAAATGTATAATTCTCCGTAAAAGTCATATACGTTTCTGGTAAAATATGCTCCAAAATTTCTGAAAGTTACTGATTTTATGGCTTTTTGTATAACAGCATCTCATATTTATTGCTTAAAAATTATTTATAGTGTGTATTTAGTTCTATGATATGGAGCATGTATTAGACATGTGGCCCCTTTTCACATATGTATTCAACCTGCTGATAACTTTGTAAATTTTGGGAAAATATATTAGTTTCATAAATTTTTGTAAAAAATATCATGTATAAGATCCACATGCATGTTATTTTGATCAGACCACAATATTACAAAGTGATAAGTGGATTGATACATATGTGAAAAAGTGTAGCATGTCTATGGGTTATAAAGTAATTTAAGTTTCAAATCCAGGCTGGGTAAATCTTAGAATTTTTTTCAGATCACAAGCAGGCTTGAAATTTTTCTTTCAGGTAGTTGACCCAAAGCTATCTATAAACATTTCTAATATTAGTTAGTAATTGGGTATTTAACTATTATTAGCTGGATAGTAATGGTCTCAGATGAATTCAGTTTAGTTAAATGAGTGTCGATGGATTGATTATTAAAACAAATAGTAGAATTGTGATATGATGTACTTTTACCACTGACAGCAGGCCATGTATTACTCCTATAGGAAATTCAAGATATATGGTTATCTTTGCCTTTTTTAAATGCATAAACAGTTATAAATACTTATTTTAGAGTAGACAATTATATTTTGATATATAATATTTAATTTCATTTATAAAAATATACAGATCTGTTACAAATTATTTGCAGAACATAGTATCATTGTAACATTTGCAGACTTGATTGTTCCATGAGTACTTTTAACATTAATATATATATATATATAAGGACCAGAAAATCTTTTTTTTCATGACTAAATAAAAGTACTTTAACATAAATTATGTATAAATTGTCGATTACATGAGAAAGCAAAATGTTTTATTCTTGTTCAAAAACATTGGAATATAATTTTTTTTAAAATTCCCAAGTTATAGGCTGAAACTATCATTCTATGGTGAACTTTCACTTAGCTACCTACAACTATAAATCATTTTCAAGTGAAGTATACTACACATAATGGGAAAAGAATTGTCAGATCTTATAAAGTTAAAAAAAAAAAAAAAACTGATTTCAAAACTGGATGTGAGTTTTACCATAAAGATACCAGGATTGGAAGCAAAAGTTAAGAAATTCAACAGGTTTTTTTCATTGTACTGATTCTAAATCTTCAATATTAACATTCTGGAAGTTTTATCTCTTAAAACTTATAACTCACCATTCTCTAAATAATCAACATGTAAGATGCACAAAAACCTCAATTTTTATATTCTTTTAAGAAGCAAACAGATACCTATTTATATCCTCAACAAAAAAAAAATGTCATGTAAAAACACTTTTAATTACTGATATGGACCAAAATAATAGTGACCTTGTACCTCAATAGAATATTAACTTGAGCTTCTTCAATAAATACAATTACTAATCAATTATCAACCACATTCAAAAACCAAATAAAAATGTCAGCCATAGTCTAAAAAAGAATTACTCATGATGATTGAAGTGGATATCTTTTTTAATTTCTTTACATCTAATTCAAAATGTGATAGTTACTTATTAAAAGCATTTGTTACAAATCTTGGTTTGATTTAATTACTCAGAAATAAATCATAAATATCAGCACATTTCAAGCCGCAAATTCATTACTTCTTCAAAATTGGAAATTCTATATGGAAACAATTCACTTTCTATCAATCAGTAGATTCACATGGTACCTTCAAAAATTTCTCCAATATTATATAACTCAAACTTACAATATCATCATCCCATGTGCAGTTATTAACCTCATGAAATGCATATCTATTGATATTCTGCAGATTAATATTGACATAAAAATTATCTAAAGATGCTTTCATTATGATTGCAGGTATTATTTTGCAAATGATATAAACCAACATATGATATAATAATTCATCATATGGTTATATGTCTTCTGTTCCAAAGCTTAAATATCAATTTTTCATGAGCAATTCTTTTCACTCAAGTGCTATCATACATTTTCAGTTTTCTGCACTATATTTTAATTTGTGAAAAATAAAAAATTCGAAGGCATTTATTTTTGCAGCAACTATCATTAATTCTTTTATATTATCAACATTTTTAAAAGATTTTCATGGGTACTTTGGGATAGCAGTAGAAATAACAGACTCTAGAACTCACGAATCACAAATCTCAACCCAGCTCTATCACTTCTTGTGCTCAAACTTCCTTAAAACCTCTTGAACAAGAAATCACTTAATTATCTATATATCCTGAAATTAAAATTTTAAAAAATTCTAAAGTCTAAAATGATTTTAGAGATCAAACCAGATCAACCATGATATATTTTAGTGATCTTAATTAGGGTAATAGTGACCTCTTTTACTTACTACATGATTTTTCCTGCTTGTCCATAACATGTGCTCCAGAAAATCACATGTTCAGATATATTACAAAATTCACTACTTCCTTTATTTTCCTTTAATATCTTATATAAATGCAATTTATCCACGACTTCGAACACTTTTAAGCAAAACCTTTTATTGTATCTATACACAATCTTATGTTTTTATTGTCCTGCAGTCTTCTTCAGAGCCAATTTTAAAATTAAAGTAAAATTGGTTCTGATGAAGCTTGCAGGACAATTGAAATGTAAGATTGTGGGTGCATATAGGTACAATAAAAGGTTTTTGCTAAAAAGTGTTCAAAGTAGGATAAATTGTATTTATATAAAATCACATGTTAAGAATAAGAAAATCGTATGGATGTTATGTTTATATTATAATCATCCTTTATAATGATAATAAAAAAAATCAAAGCAACCTTTATTTTGTTTGATTTGATATACCAGTGGCCAACAGCATTTCCCAAGATTGCAACTTTTATGCAGTAATTCACAGAAGCAATCCCATCACTCTTTCACAATTTTTTTAATTTTAGATTTTTCCATATTTCCATTATTCAAGTGAAAATGTTCAAAAGAATTTTTCAAAAATCACTTATCAGGACTTACTGAATACCAATAAACAGCTAATAGTGTTATTGATATAATTCTATCTTTCATATGAAACTAACATTCAATCTCAAACTCTATAAGACTTAGTGCAATGGTAGAGTTTTGGGGAAGTATTAATAAAAAAAAATCTCCGTTTGTTAAGGCCTCAGCATCATATGACTACCAGAGCCACTAACCAACAAGTGCATATAATAAGGATTCTATTGTAATTCACATTACTCAGCAACAATGTGCAAGAGGATAAATACTTAAGAGCAATTAAATTACTTAGAATTGATATATTAATAGTTTATGTTAGTGAATTCAGTTTCAAAAAATACTTTTTATTTCTACAAGTCAATAAGTCATAATTATAGAATATCGTTATTATTGTAAGAATTGTGTATTTGTAATTTAATTTTTCGTATATTCATTTAAAATAATAATAAAAAAAGTACATTTTATATGCCATATGCTTTCTAACAACGGATTTTACGTTTACATTTAATTAATAACTTTACAGTTGAACTCGCCTTTAAAGTCAATTATGAGAATATTTGTATCAAGTAAAAGTAATGATTGAATCGTGGGCGTCTGAAATAAAAAAGTCATTTGGATATTTAATTAAAAACTTTATTTTCATTTAAAAAATAAAAATAGATTCATTTTAAAATATATATTAAAAGTGTACTCTATATGCGGTTACTGAAGCAAGCTTTTATAAATGTTACTTCTGTAATCAGCAATCAGCATTAAAATGGTTTCTTCAATAATATTTATCAACCATTATCGATTCACTGCAGGATGACGGTTTCCCCCAGTTTAATCCAGTTCTTCCGATTTCTAGTCTCTTTTGTCTATATCGCACCAGCAAATTTTCTTATTTCATCTTATCCATCTCATCTTAATATCATTTCATTAGATTTAAAAATTGCTTCGTAGTAAATCGAAAGATTTCACGTTGTTTATTTATATATAATGTTTAGTGAATTAAATGTGAAGATATTTAAGTTTCACACTCTTAGTTCAAAATGCTTGAGTCTGGCTTATTTATATATAATTGAGGCATAGATTGAGATGGGATCCCATCTTTTTCTGATAGTTCTGACTTGTGTTTGAGAATTGAGAGGTCCATGTGATATCATTATTCCATCTTATTGGCTGTCACGTAAGCATATTTAAGGCGTAAATATTGAAAGTTTTAGCTTTCACGTTATTACAATATTATTTGTTTACACTTAATAAATTTGATATATCTAAACCCATTAAGCATTTATTTTAATTATACAGTAATTTATATTCCTTATCTACTCCATTAATTTTATTTAGAGTAGGATTATATTTTTTTATATAAAAAAATTCTTTAACCATCCTTTCCCTGTAATTTTTAACCCTTTCTAACATTTTAATACTAAATTCTTTATGACCTAAACCTTTACAATGAATGTAAATATTTGAATTTTTGTCATACAAATGTTGTCTAAGTCTAGTTTTTAATTTATTCTTAGTTGTACCAATATATGAAACCTTACCCCCATCCCTCTTACAATTTAAACATTCAATTAAATATATTCCATTCATTTTGTCAGTTTCTATATTTTTTGTATCATTGATTAAATTTCCTAAATTCAATTTCTTTTTATATACTGGTTTAATAATTAACCTACTTTCCCCTTTGTATTTATTATTTATACTTTTTATAATCTTTTTAATCTTCATAAAAGTGTCTCTAGAAACATTGTAACTATTATATATAAAATTATTTACATCTTTCCCATTGTTTCTCTTCTTTATTATTTTTTTTAATATTTCTTTTATTACATAATTTATCAATAATTTTAACTGGATAATTATTTTTTATACCTTCCTCTTTTATATTACTAATTTCTTTTATAAACAATTTTTCTTCAGAACATAAATTAATTGCTCTGTTTATCCTATTATTAATAATATTAATTTTATGTTCATATTCAATATCTGAATCCCAACTACTTAACAAACCATAAAAAGTTTCTTTTCTGAATACACTAGTTTCAATATCAACCTTACAATTTTTAATAACTTTTTTTATTATAACATCCATATAAGTAATTACATTATTTTTTTTCTTTTTCCATAGTAAAACTAATGTCATCATCAATTGAATTAATATACCTTATAAAACATTCAGATTTTCTATAATTGCCATTGAACACTAAAAAATAATCATCAACATACCTAACCCAAAAAAAAGGCTTATATTTTGTAACACAAAAATATTTATTTTCATAATCATCCATAAATACAGCAGCTAACAATATATAAAAAATATGGTGACTTAAATAATCTTAATTTACATTTACTGCCTTAATTTTACCCTTTAATCCACAAAAGACTTCTTGTAAAACTGGTTGTAAAAAGTTTTGGAGATATGAAGTCACCCTGTCAGATACTCTTTTCAATGTTAATATTCTTAGTATAACCATGTAATTTAATTATAGCTGTTACATTTTGATAAATATTTTTCAAAATATGACAATATCCTGGGTATAATCACTATAAATATGCTTATAAAATCAAATGCCTTTTCATAATCTACAAAGTTAAAACCCAATAGGAACTCACATTCATAGAAGCTTTATAAAATCAAATGCCTTTTCATAATCCACAAAATTAAAACCCAATGGGAACTCACATTCATAGAAGCTTTCTATAACTTCTCTCAATATTTGAACCATCATAAATATCAATAATATTATGTCAAACGGACAGGTCCAGAGAGTAGTCACATCATCAATTCATCCATTTTTTCTGTTCCATTCTCTTCCTTGTCCAGCTCTTCAATTTCATGTAACTCTTCCCATTTCTTATATCATCCAACAATGTCAATCTCTTCCTCCTTTATTCTTATTTCCATTCACCATTCCCTCCAAAACATCTTTCATTAAACTATAATATCTTCTTAATGTATGTCCAATCCAGTCTCTCTTTCTGTCTTTCTCACTCATTTCCTCAATCAACCTGATTGTTTTTTTTTGTTGGTTAATTAGATAAGTTATAATTGAAGAAATTTTAAATAGAATTGTTAAAAGATTGAAGGTCTATAATTTCTAATATATTCATAAGTCACCATTTTTAAATATCAAAATTACTACTGCATTCTTCCATTTATATAGTGTATCATCGTTTAGACATATGGTATATACTTTTGCAACAATTTTTCTATTTATTAACTCAGCTTTCTAGATAAACTTGATGGCTCTCTGTTGGCTCCCTGGAAAAATTTGGATGACATCATTACCTTCATTATCCTTTCACTGTTCTTTCATTTCCAAAATAGAGTAGTGAAAAAAAAATCCATGTCTCATTTTGATAAACAGGTCAAGTCAATTGGTAAAAAGTAGCTTAACCTCCATCAGCATGCATCAGTAGAGCCTCTACACTTGAGCTACCCAAATAGTGGTCTTAATCTCTTAACCATAGTCCAATATGTGGATATTTTCTAGATTGTCGTGACCTTAAACTACTGTTTTCATGCTCAATCAGCTACTTTGCAAGGAGCTCATTGAAATAGCTATATACAAGCTTCTGAACAATTCCCCTTTACTGAAAGACCTAATGAAATATAGGAATGGCTGTACAGGAGTTGACTAACTCAGGGTCACCAGGCATCTTGAATATTTGGTCCAGGCTACATAAGGCTACAAGATTTTAAAAAAATTGAACTTTTTTTTATTCATTAATTCTTCTGACAGTCTTAAGAATGAAACTGGATGGTGTTCTTCACCCACCAAATGCTGGAGAAAAATCATGGTTTGCTCTATGTATGTATTACAAAAAGCTTTTGTTGTCTAGGTTCAACCAAGGAAAGGTATTAGATGCCACTAATAGAGCTGCCACATCCAGCCATTCTATGCATTGCAGCAACTTCACTAAGTTCTGTGATTAGCAATTCATTCATAAGATGTGATCGTAGTGTGTTCCCTTGAACAGTAATTGCAGGTTTAGTAACCATGACAAGATATGTAGAAGGTATGGTTTTGGGAATGAGACTACTTCTGTACTCAGTCATTGAAGAATGCATCTCTCTACAGCAATTCTTTGACATAATCCTATACTGAACCACATACACAAGGTCATTAAGTCTATCCTTGGACTGGTTAGAATTAGCTAGACCATTTCTGATTTTGACAATAGTCTTCACCTGACATTGTTGTCATAAATGGGATCAAAAGATTGTCAAAATAGCTGATGTCATGATTTCTTTTGAGAACTGCTATGAAGCCTTCACCAGTTCCACAGCTGAAAAACAATCCAAATACAAAAGTTCTGCAGACTGGTACGAACATCATAGATAAAGTACTTTTAAATGCATTCATTTTGGATGTTATTGGTGCATAGGACCCTCACAATGAGGAAGTACTGACCACCTTGAGAATTGGCAAGCATTATCACAATCTAATGAGTAGACTAATTGTCTTGGATAAGGTCTACTACTTCCTTCTAAGATATTGATTATAATTCCATCATGAGGCATTTCCCTTCTCCACAGATTTAAATGCATTTCTCTTTTTTTTTTTCATTTAAAATGCTGGGCAATTTATAAGATGTAGCAATTGTAAATGACATTCTGTTTTCTTGATCAATTCTTATAGAATTCTTCCACACATTTCATGATATCATTTTTCTTTTTTAGTAATAGTTCCATCATCACTTCCTATTACAGAAATAACCTTTCTTCCAATATCAATATGTAGTTTTACACTTCTGAGATTTTAATTTTTTTCTATAGTTTTTCTTGCCAATTCACAATTACATTTTCTTATATCATTATTAACTTTTACATACCATTTTATAAAATAGTAAGTATTCAATTCTTAATATAATAAATCATTTTTATATATTTTTATATTCCTTCTTTTCTTTATACCTTTTCTTACCTCAATAAAAATTTATTAGTAAATTGCTTATTTTTTTTAGTTATCTTTCAATTGATTTCATTCAAATCTGAACTATTTTCAAAATCGGTTACTATTTTTAAATAATTTTGTGAGCTCTAATTTAAATTTATTAGAATGTTTCTGAAGTTTTTTTTATATAATTTTTGACTCTCTAGTTTTGCATTAACATGTATCTTACAACTAACTAATCGATTGTTACTTACTGAATTGAATTTATTAAGAACATTAAAATCTTAAAATACATATTTTCTATTAATCAAAATATAATCCCATTCTACTTTCATTTAGATATTTCCATTTAGCACTTTTCTCAAAGAAAGAATTCATATTAGTCTAAATTGAAACATCTTTAAAACAATAACAAATTTTTCTTTCTTTGTGTTTGGTAAATGTAAATCCAAAGTGTATCAAAATAACATTCCTGTTATAAATAATTACCTGGAAATGTTTTTCAAATTATAATTAAACATAGGATTTTTCTTACAGGGAACTGCATATTCATTCAATAGTTGTAAATAAATGACCATCTAGCTATTATTACTTGACAGCAAATAAGGGTTCTAGGATAATCTACATTGGTCTGGAAAGTATTGGTACATAGACAGTAAAAACAAAAAACCTAATTGTAATCAGATGGGACCTTCATCACTAGTAAAGGACTTATTATACTATTTTGAAAACTAAGATCTTTATTTATTTTTTGAAAGTAAACTTTATATAAAGTAAACTTTATTAATGGCTAATTATACACAAATATTAACTTTATGTACAAGAGAATAAACTTAAATTTTATAGCATCCAATACACTATACATGAAAACACAAGTAAACTGGTGTTTCAAGGCAGATGAAGAATGTTTTGATTTCCAAGAACAGTAATTCAAAGTTGTTCTTTACTTTTGAAATACAATATTTACTTTGATAATGTAATATTTGAATTAGCAAATGAATTATTTAAAAGCAAAATATAAAGTAAATTTCATATACAGTATAAATAAAAAGCATGGTTAAAAATTATGTAAAAATAAATTAATTAATACTTCTCAAAAGTAAATAATGTTATCTAGATCAAAAAATATTTCAGAAAATGAAAGAAATAATGTGATGTTCAGTGATTTTTCATATAAATAATTTGTGTTATGTTAGACTTAAGCTAATTAAATATTTTAATCAGTTTATAGTATGAAAATTCATCACATTGGATAGAGTATTCCAGAAAGAATAAAAGGCTTGGATACATATAAAACAGAAGTTTTTCATCATGGTCATTAAAGAATTACAAAATAGATAGAAGATCAACTAGTAGAAAAAATCATCGAGGGACATATCTCAGAGAATTGATTGATGAATGAACTGATTAGCGACTTGACTAGGTCAACATGATCTTCATTATAATTTTGGTCAGATCTAAAGATTGTAGAAAGTGAAAAATAATATTCATCTATATCTAGAAAGAAATAGTTGAAAATAAATCACTAGACTCATTAAAACATATTTGATACTTATATTGTTGAAATATAACCAGTTGCATATTGTTACCTGAACATCAAACATTACATTAATTTCAGTATTGCTACCGTCTGAAACAAATATGAACTCTGACTAAAACAGCTTTATTTGTTTCATAACATAACTACTAAATGTTTGGTCTTAGTGATATTTTTTATATATTGTTGAGTTCACATGAATTAGTACATTCATTATTATCTTTACTATCAGTTTACTGTATCCTGCTTGTGATCATTTCTCATTAATGAATTTTACTTATCTGTTAATCCAATCCATGAATTAATTAGTTTTCCTAAAAAGAATTGGGAATAAAGATGAAGTAAAAATGGTTCAATCTCTTCAAAAAATTACTTTAATGGCAATTATACTGGTCCAATTTTTTTTCTCTTCTGAGTATCCAGGATGGCATGGCTAATATCCCCAATAAAAGATCATGACATAAATAGGAATCATGTAAAAACATGAGCAAACTTACCAAATACTTATTGAAAATCTTTGGAAAAAGATATCCCAGATTATAATTGAATCTTAATGTATCAACAATGAACAATTCTAATTAATGATCAGCCTTTAAAAAAATATAAATTAATGTTAGATGATTGAACAATTATCTAATTTCTCCACAGAAGATATCAGTTAAATGAAATATAAGTACAATGTTTCATGTTGCCATCACATTATCTATTGTTTTATAATTTTCCTTTAATCTGATGGAGTTTGCATAGTCATAATGTGAGGGATTGGAAACTAAACATTACTGAATCAAAACCGAATTAATCAAAAGTAGATTTATTTTTTTAACTGGAAAATTTTTGAACCCAACATTCTCACAACATAGCTATTTAAAATTTCTATTGTATATAAATTGCAATGGATAACAGAGATCCTGCAGG
The DNA here is from genome assembly GCA_028023455.1 of Epiperipatus broadwayi. Lineage (NCBI taxonomy): Eukaryota > Metazoa > Onychophora > Udeonychophora > Euonychophora > Peripatidae > Epiperipatus > Epiperipatus broadwayi. Next base: position 10,275,647 of record JAQFVV010012406.1, read on the forward strand.
GATAGGTAACATCCTTCACCAGAGGGCGCCAATAGATTTACCATTTAGAATTTCTTACAAAAAACCATCCATATTTATTAGGAGTTTAACTATTGATCTTTATCTAGGAAGATTATAAATTTACTGGTGAAGACACACAATCATACTCATACAAAGCTCTCAATGACTACTAGTAAATTAATATGTCCCCTAAGTCATGGAGATCTAGACTTCTTAAAACATCCAGTTGCCAACATCAAATGCTAATACAAATAACAATAGTTAATAAAAATGGCATACTAAATAAACAGAATAAAATGTATTAAAAATTCATTAGGTTATATCAAAACACATAATAAAATGATTTTGAGTTATTGGATTTTATAGCTAAACTGAATAATATAATCATTATGTAATCTGCCTATTAAATTATTTCAATGAGTATTAAGTCTAAACCTTAAGTTATAAATGTGCTTATATTCCACTTCTAATATCTCTTTCTGAATATCATCATGAACCAAGTTTTAATAGGGAATTAATAATATCAATTATTTATTTAATAAATCAGTTGGTTAACATGTTAAAGCTAAGTGTGTGCATATATTACTTCTTTAACTATTACCTAGCAGGCAACAAAAGCACAGATTCCAATCAAACAACTTATCATAATCACATATACAAATATTATATGTTCAAGTTCTTTTAACAATGTTTATTCAGTACTGTGCATATACAAAAAATAATAGAGAAAAAATGTTTATATTAAATGCTTTTATTGATCATGCACTAAAAAGAAAAAATAATTATTTCTTCAACAACAATTAGGATTTTTAGATTTAGCTTCAAAAAATTCATGAGGGGGGAGCAGAAATTAACTAAGTCAACCCCTCCATCCACAATTTTATTTGGAGTTAAATCCAAAAAACCCAAAACATTAATTTTTTTTTCTTTTTAGTGCATGGTCAATAAAAGCATTTAATATTTTTTTAAATGTAGCCTCTATTATTTCTAATTTTAATATTGGCACAATAAATGAAAATGTAAAACTATATTGTTCTTTAAATTGACTGGACACTTAGTTGATATATATATATATATATTGTAACCGACGGTATTGTCGATTGCTGTGCTCCATTCAAATCTAACAAAAAGAAGGCCCAAAATATTGGTGCCAATTTGCAACTGATTAAATCGATGGATGAAGGTGATGGTTATGATGATCAATCTGATCTGATAAAATTCTAAAATCCAATATAAATTAATCTGGTCTAGCTCAATCGGGTCGCCATTATATAATAAACCATCATAAAGCACAAATAATCTCTCTTAAAGTTTAATTTACTTAAGTTATATGAAAAATGAAGAAATAATGAGATTATCTGCTCCAGCCATCAACAAATCCGTCAACTACAATATAAATTGCATAGAGCGGTGAAATCAACTACTATTGCCCTATACAATAATATAGGATTAGGCTAACACTTGATTGGCAATCTAATCAAAACCAATCCAATTAATAACTAATCTAGATTCCAATATATATATTTTATTAGCCTGTTACTGTTATAGTACTTTAACTCTACTTTATTATTTAAAGGTACTGTCTTTATAACTTAATGGATAATTTTCTAAGTACCTGTAATAGCACTTTACAAAACATTGGTTTGCATACAGACATTATTTAAACGACAAAACAAAATAATAACTGAACCCCAAATATGCATATATCCATGTTAGCAAACGCTAAATATAAAGATAAACACTCGAAAATTTATACACTCATTTAAATGTCTAAACAAATTAATAGACGTCGATAGATTATCAATAAGTTACAAAATAATTTATAAATATCTCTCAATAAAATGATGCTTAATTAATGCTTCGTTTAGGTTTTAAACTAAAATATTTCACTGGAGTTTAATATCAATATTCTATTAGCTCATTTCTAATTTTACAATGTCCAACTATATTAACTAAAAATATATCGAGCTTCTCTTGGATGTTTATTCACTTGTGAATATTAATACAACTTGTTTGAAAACTTTAAATAACTGAATAAAAAATTTTGATTGGCAACAATTAAAACACATGATTATATTTGATATTTCTATAAATGAAAATAATATTCAATTAAATCGGTCAATGAAGTTTATTCTCTTCATTTTATAGGAGTTTAAGAAATATTCAAACGAACTACTCCAAACCGAACGATAAAGTATAATCTATTTAGATTTTTATTACGGAATCAGACAAACATGAAATGATTGACTTTGTAATATTAATTAAGAGACATAATATTATGGATATATAATATTCGAATGCAAATATAACTATGAAATTTATATAGAAACAAAATAAAATATTAATAAGCAAAATATACCTTATCTTCTATTTCAATTCGCTTACCAAGCTGAGTTTGAATTCTGTTACCTAAGTTGCTCCGCCGTCTTACGCAATCCAAATAAAACAAAATAAGTAAACTAGTCTTGATATTTAAATTAACTCAATTTATTTAATTATAAAAAAAGAAGATTGACAATATTAATGATAGTATACATCCGAAATGTCTTTATATTTTAAATTGGTGGACTAAATAAAATAATCATGTTGCTATATGTATCTCTATATACGTGTTGCAAGAACGTTAACGACACATACAAAAAAATGAATGAATAAATGATGGGAAAGGTTCTTAGATATTTTACTAAAAAAAAATAAAAATTTACATATACCCTATACCAAAATGTGCAATAAGAGGGTATCAAAGTCTATTCGTTTATCAAAAATAATTACGGATAAATGAATATGAAATAATAACTATATTTGAGTCTTTCCGATCATTTTCATTTAATAATTATATTTCTTTAGATAATAAAAAAAAAAACATCATATAGTATTACATATAAAAAAAAATTAACACATATATTTTTCATAAAAAAAAATAATCATACCATATATATAAATCTGTCCATTCACTGTTTATTAGTCTATCGATTGCCTTCATTTATAGTGTAAAGAGGATTTTCTCCGTCCGAAATAGTAATTGTAAACTTTGCAATACTCATTAAAAAGTTTCCTTTTTCTCTTTCCATTCTGTAGAGGTGAGTGTATTTCGATGATCCAGGTTATGAGGTGAATTGATCCATTTGGTTAGTCGGGAGACGATGTCTATGCAAATCCATTTGTCTTTTCTTTATTTATAAAGCATTTTTTTTTTTTTTATTTTTCATAGGTTTCTTTTTTTTTTTTTTACATTGTTGCCGCTCTTCGAGACTTTTCAATTTGCCCGCCCGAATGATTGAACGGGCAGATAATCCTGCTACTACTCCATGTTTTATAGTTTTACAAACCAACAATTTTAATATTGAAAAGGTTCATTTTCTTAAGATACAACAAATAGATTTGTCCTTTACCATACAAAGTGATAATAAGTGTGTGCGTGCTTGAGTGAGTGACTGAGAATGACTGACCGATCTGACCCCTTTTATCTTCTGTCACGTCATTTTTATAGATTCTCTTTCTGACGTTTTTTTTTTATCTTTGCGGCCACACACGATCATAGATAAGAAGACACGGTCATAGATAAGAAGACACACGAAGATCACATTTAAATTCGATTACAATTTTTTTTCTTAAAATAATATTTTACAAACCAAAATATAAAATTGATATAATAACCTTTTTTAATAACAATATTTTTTTTTTTTTTTTTTTAAAATATTTTACAAAATAAAATATACACAACATAAAAAACATTAAACTGCATGTAATATTGTTACTATTGTGATTGCATTTATATATGAAATGTATAAAATAATATTAATCCTACTTCGTTAAATTTATTATGCTGAATTGCTTACTATGTTATTTTTTTTTTTATATATGTATGTGGATCATCAATTTGAACACTCACAACATCTCCCCTCCACGAAGAAAAAAAAAATAACGACACCTTTTTCCTTCCCTCTCTAAAATCATTAAACGTTTTAATTTCTGTCTAGAGAAACGTCTACCATTTCTATCTGTCTTGATTTTAATATCATTTGAAATGTTAAAAAAAAAATTTAAAATATCTTATTATTATAGAAGCAATGTGGAATTCGTTCATTCCATTTATGCTTGACTAATTAGTTCACCTATACGTGTATATATATTTTTCCTTCCTTTTTCACAATCAAATCATTACATCTGTATATTCCTCTCTGCAACTTTCTGGATAACAATGCTCTAAAATTAGAGTCAAATAAGAAAATCATTTAGTATTTGCTTCATACAAGCCAAATATTTATAAGCCAAATATTATTAGTTACTTTCTAATAATCATATGTTTTCATTGCATTGTTAAAATATATACATATTCACGGTTTTATTTTCTTAAAACTCAACAATAGCTTTGATTATTATTTTCTTTAGACATATTGTCATAAAGTGAGAATGTAACTTTAGTTACTTAATATCTTATATTTATTCAATTCCTGCTTTGGACATTGAAAATATCAACTTTTAAAGTCACTTTTCCTATAAAATAATCTAAGCAAATGAAACTTAACTCATACAGTGAGCTGGAGATTCAAAACAACAGAGATATGCCATTTTTAAACCACTTCTAATACTAAAGTAAACCGATTAAATGTTAATTAAATCTAATTTTAATTTCTGGAGGATCTGACAACTACTTTATAAACCAATCTGTGCTCTACATTGATGCTAATCAGGGACATTTATGTTTGAATAGCTTTATCTTATACAGGTTAGGGAAACTACTAAACATTTCTCTTTGAAATTATAACTCATATTAAGAGCTAAATCCTGCCATCAAGGATTTCTTCCTACCTGCCAACGAATAATAATAAGTCTGGGACATTTGTCGACTTCAGACCTCAATATCATTTTATATAGAGTTATGAGCCACAACATACATCTATAGTTCTGTCAACTTCCTCAAAGAAAAGACTTAACCATACAAATATTTACAATTCACAAATAGCACAGACATCAAAATCTTACACTCTATATCTCTAATGCATTAAATAACACATTCACCATCATCAGTCAATTCCACAAGGTTTACTTTTAAACAGTACTTGCATACTATACAAAGAAAATTTTCAAAAGTGCTTTAACTATAAATATTTCTCACTCTATATATATATATTTTTTTTCATATGTGTATCTACACTATTGCTAATGACTTTTGGTCATAATAATAAGTATCATAAGACATACTAATAAAGTTACTTTTAGTGAATGTCTTTTTATTTAATCGGGTGGTGCTGCTGGTTTTAAGCTTCGGGCATTGAAGGTACCTTTTTCACCTTCTGGGGTTTCTATGAGAAATGCATTCTCCCCCACTTTTCTTTTTATTCGGAATGGTCCCTCATATACATTCAAAAACTTTTTGAATTTATAATTCTGCGGGTCACTGATTTGGGGAGTTTTTACAAATACAAAATCTCCTACTTTAAATCTACAAGGCTTATGAGAGGCTTGGGTAATTCTTTTCTGTCCCATCTCTCTCAAATTCTGGCTAGCCTTTGCTAAGTCATTATCGTAATCTACCTCTTCTTCAGTTATAATAGGTAATAATACTTTAATTAATATGGGCTCTCTATATCCAAAATGCAAATACATTGGGGTGTATTTAGTGGATTCATTCTGTGTTATGTTTATATAGTGAATGACATCCTTTAATTTATTCACCCATGCACGGTGGTTGCTTCCTAGGTATACCCTAAACAATCTACCCAGCTCACGCATAACTCTTTCACATGGGTTAGATTGAGGGTTCCTAATTGAACACAGAATATGTTTTATACCCTGCCGTTCAATCCAACCTTTCCACTCCTTAGATAGGAATGATGTAGCATGGTCTGTCAAGATAGCCTTGGGTTTCCCTATATTTACAAATTGTGTTTCTTGCAAACATTTAATTACATTCTTGGAATTTGCCCTGGTCACCGGATATGCCCCTACAAATTTGGAGAAGACATCATAAGTGACCAAAACAAACTTAAACCTTTTATAAGATGGTAAAGGCCCATAGAAATCAATTGCCAAGAGATCGTTGGGACGAGCAGGTATTATTGGTTGCAATGTCCCAGCATATGACTTGTTAGCATATTTAGATCTCAAACAGATCTCACAATATTTGAGCCTGTTCATTATGGATGCATACAGTCCAGGCCAGTAGAACAGTCTGCGCATAACATATTCTACCTTTCTGGGTCCGTAGTGCCCGTAGAGGCAATGCACATAATATATCAATTGATTTCTGATACTTGATGGTATCACAACTCTCCATGATTGTTCATGGTCCTCCTTTACCTTATAATATAATAGACCTTCACTTATCTTATATCTAAAAATTATTTTATTCTTGATTATTCTTTTTAATGCCATTGATTCAATCCCGGTATCCAAGTATTGAATAATAGCACTTAACTTTGGATCACTAGATTGTAAAAATTTTAAGTTCTTTAAATCATTCTCAACTGATTCATCCACTGCCAGAGAGATTACAGTGATGAAAGCATGATCGAGATTTAAGTGACAAGTGTCTATCTTGACAGAATTCCTACTTAGAATATCTGCTACTATATTGTCTTTACCTTTACAATACTGAACCTTATAATTAAATTGTTGAAGGAAGAGACTCCACCTAACTAGCCTTTCACTATTTAGATAGCTTCGATTGATGAACTCTAAACTCTTGTGATCTGTAATAACAACTATTTCAGATCCAAGCAGATACTGTCGAAGCTTTTGAAACGCCCATACAACAGCCAAGGCTTCCTTTTCTGTGGTGGTATAATGTAGTTCTGCTCCCTTCAACAATCTACTCAAGAAATATAAGACACGGGGCTTCTTTTCATGGTCCAACTGGAATAAAACTACCCCTAGACCATACCCACTACTGTCAGTTTGTACATAAAATATTTCTTGGAAGTTAGGGTAATATAAGATTACAGTATTAAGAAAATTTGATTTTATTTTGTTAAATTCTATAGAGTGGTTCTCAGTCCATTTCCATTTCACATCTTTCCTTAATAAATTTAATATATGAACAGTGTCATATGCAAAATTTTCATAAAATCTATGATAAAAATTGCAGACACCAAGGAAAGAACATAATTGCTTTCTATTCTCTGGAATAGGAAAGTCTTGAATAGACTTTATTTTCTCTGGATGCGGTTTTATTCCCTCATATCCTACAATATGTCCTAAAAATTGTATCTCCTTAACAGCTATTCTACTCTTCTTTAAGTTTATTTTAATATGTTTCTCTTCACACTCTTTCAGAAACATATTAAGGTGATTAAAATGCTCTGACATATTTTCAGAGGCAATCACAACATCATCTACATACATAGTAATGATGCCCTTTACTTCATCAGACAACACTTTGTCTAAACATCTGAGGAGTCCAGCTCCACTATTTATAAGCCCAAAAGGCATTCTTTTAAATACATATGAGTAGCCCTCATATTTAAATGCAGTGTATTGCTGATCTTCATCATGCAAATATACCTGCCAATAACTAGCTGTTAAGTCGACTGTGGAAAAGACTTTTTTGTCTTTAAATTTAATGAGCAATTCCTGTACAGTAGGAGGAACATCACGTTCTGGAACCGTTAATTGATTCAAGAACCTCGCATCCAAGCAAATACGTATGGACCCGTTCTTTTTGCGAACGACCACTAATGGACTGTTATAGGCTGATGGACTTTTCTTAATAATTTTCCACTCAACCATCTGATCAATTTGTTTTCTTACTTCTTCTTTATATTGGTGAGGGATAGGATAGCTTTTACATTGGAAAGGGCTATAGTCCCTCAATCGTATCCGATGCACATATCCTTTTATTACATCGGGCTTTTTGGAAAACACATCCTTATATCTACATAGTATCTGAAAAAACCTTTGCTTGCAATTGTCATCTAATTCAGAGGATTCATTGACCTTTGCATATAACTCTGACTTTGTAGAATTATCTTGGATGGTTAGTATATTTACACTCTTAATGGGTATTGACCTCTCAAAACTATGCTTTTCCCCTTTTATAATTATTTCCTGATTTGCATAGTCGATAATACATCCAAACCGATTCATGAAGTCGGATCCTATTATGACCTCATGAATAAGTCCAGACATAATTAAAAAGATTTGTTCAACTGTAATTGAATCAATTTTCACATTCAGCCATACTTGCTGAGTAAATAATTTTGCCTTTCGACCATTTGCCATTATAACCTGTGTCTGTCTCAATGGCAACATAGGGATTTCAGAATCGATTTCAGCAATCTTATTATAAAATTTTTCAGAGATAAGGGAAATTTGACTCCCTGAATCAAGCAAAGCCCTTACTGATGTACCTTGAATAACTATAACAATTTCTGGACAATAATTAAGAATATAACTTTCCAAATCCCTATCATAATCATTATCTTCTGTTTCAAAATTTATTGATTCCAAATAACTAAAAATATCATGGCTCCCCAAATTCACTATACTATGAGGCTCCCGCAGTGAGGAACATTCCAACGAGGCCATATTTAATTTAAAGGATTAGTCTTAGGCCTAGCCCCTAGCATTTTCACAGGTGTGTTCTGCGATATGCTGACAGGATAACTTCCTGCTGCACATGCACCCTTTTCTACTCTTTCATAACCTTTGGGATTGGCCCTGTTTGTATTTACTGGTGCTAAAGATTGGGCATATTTAGTGCCTCTATAATACCTATTCTTTCTATTATCTAAGGCCCTTCTATTTCTATAACATTTAATGGGAGAAACATTGTAAGTAGGATCATTTCTGTGGTATTTATGACCACTTCCTGTAGGTGCTTCACTTGCCTCAAGTGATCCCAGTATATCGGACACCTCTTCAACAGTATGCCTATCGGCAGCAATCAGAGTTTGCTCAATATGGCGTGGCAGGTTTCTCCTAATGATACGAATTATTTGATTTTCCGACAATGGATATGCGGTCAGCATTTTCAATTTTGCTGTCTGCATCCGGAAAAATTGAGTCAAGCTACCCTTGCTAACACTATATTTATCTTGGCTAATCTGGTGCCTAATATTGTCCTGTTTATCTTCGCCCCAAAAACCATTCAACAACAGATATTTAAAATCCCCGTATGTTTCGGGCTTATTAAACAAGGACTTCCACCAATGTTTGGCAGATGCACTCAAATGATTACTAGCCACTGACAATTTTTCCATTTCACTTAGTCTACTTAATGAGAACAGCTCTTCTAGTGCGCTTAGATACTCTATAGGGTTTTCACTATAATCACCCTTGAAGACTTTGAGCTGAATAAACCTTGCTATGTTTCCATCTATCCTTTCTCTCTTAACTTCTTCTGGACTATGCATTAATTTATTATTTTCATCCCCAAACATTGATAGTATATCCTGATCATTTCTATTTAACTTATTTTCTGTGGCCAAATATTGATATGGCTTATCCATTAGACTATCATTACCCTTTACCATAGTATCCTTTATTCCCACTATTTTATCTTCCAACATTATAGATATCCTATGATTGAGATTTATTTCCTGTTCCTCCAAATGCCTGTCTATCTCTTGTTTCAGTATTCTGCTATTATCTTTCATTTCATTATAAACCTCATCTTGATTTTTAGCATGCTCTTCTAACTGTTGCAATGATGATTGGTGACTATCTAGTCTATCCTTTAAATCATCTAACTCTCTTGCCTTCCCTTGCTCAATGTTGCTTAACTCTTCTTGGACACCTAGTAGACTACTCTGCGATTCTGTACACACTTTCTGTAATTTCTTTATTTCATTATCAGCCTTATTATGTTTCTTGCACACCTCTTTATATTCAACTTTCATCTGGCTTTGAAGATCCTTAACTTCTAGCTTAAGATTGTTTACTTCTACTTTTGAAGCCTCTTGACCATCCTTGTAAGCTTTCTCAAATTTTGTGTACTTTTTCTCTAATTCTTTGTACCCAACTTTACAATTTTTAACTTCTTCATTCAAGTTTTCAAATCTGTTTTCTAATCTTTCTTGTGATTTATTTAACTGGTCCCTTAACTCATTAAATCTGCTATCACATTTACTATCAGATTTTTTTAATTGAGCATCTAAGTCATATTTAAATTCTTCAAACTTTGCATTAGTAGCATTTAGCTCTATTTTGCATAAGCCAATTGTAATATTTACCTCCTCTCTAAATTCTTTATTTTCTTTAATCATATCACCCAGTTTATTATTCATGTCACTAAATTTATCATTTATTTCACCACTTATATCTTCTCTTAACTTATTATTATCTTTGCTCATATCACTAAATTTATCATTCATTTCACTACTTATATCTTCTCTTAACTTATTATTATCTTTGCTCATATCACTAAATTTATCATTCATTTCACTACTTATATCTTCTCTTAACTTATTATTATCTTTGCTCATATCACTAAATTTATCATTCATTTCACTACTTATATCTTCTCTTAACTTATTATTATCTCTACTCATATCACTAAATTTATTATTCATATCACTTTTCATATCATTCATATTTTCCATTAATTCTTTTAGAATTGGATACAAATCTCCTTCATGTTTTGATAATTTTTCTTTCTTATGGCTTTCCATTTTTATTTTCTATTTATGTTAAATATAATATTTCTATTTTAAATAACCTGCGAAATATTTTACTTTTATTTATCCTTACATAAAACATATCCATCCGTTCAATCCTGCATCTGCGAACAAAATCCAAAATCCCCAAAGAACGACAACCACAAGTATTTTAATATCTTACTTAAACCTATGATCTAATATAATCAACTACATAACTCCACCAATGCATATAAAAATAATACTATGTTTTAACATCTATATGAGACTCAAACTTGGGTCTTTAATTGGTTATTTCGGCCCGAGTTGGCGCGCCATTTTTGTAACCGACGGTATTGTCGATTGCTGTGATCCATTCAAATCTAACAAAAAGAAGGCCCAAAATATTGGTGCCAATTTGCAACTGATTAAATCGATGGATGAAGGTGATGGTTAGGATGATCAATCTGATCTGATAAAATTCTAAAATCCAATATAAATTAATCTGGTCTAGCTCAATCGGGTCGCCATTATATAATAAACCATCATAAAGCACAAATAATCTCTCTTAAAGTTTAATTTACTTAAGTTATATGAAAAATGAAGAAATAATGAGATTATCTGCTCCAGCCATCAACAAATCCGTCAACTACAATATAAATTGCATAGAGCGGTGAAATCAACTACTATTGCCCTATACAATAATATAGGATTAGGCTAACACTTGATTGGCAATCTAATCAAAACCAATCCAATTAATAACTAATCTAGATTCCAATATATATATTTTATTAGCCTGTTACTGTTATAGTACTTTAACTCTACTTTATTATTTAAAGGTACTGTCTTTATAACTTAATGGATAATTTTCTAAGTACCTGTAATAGCACTTTACAAAACATTGGTTTGCATACAGACATTATTTAAACGACAAAACAAAATAATAACTGAACCCCAAATATGCATATATCCATGTTAGCAAACGCTAAATATAAAGATAAACACTCGAAAATTTATACACTCATTTAAATGTTTAAACAAATTAATAGACGTCGATAGATTATCAATAAGTTACAAAATAATTTATAAATATCTCTCAATAAAATGATGCTTAATTAATGCTTCGTTTAGGTTTTAAACTAAAATATTTCACTGGAGTTTAATATCAATACTCTATTAGCTCATTTCTAATTTTACAATGTCCAACTATATTAACTAAAAATATATCGAGCTTCTCTTGGATGTTTATTCACTTGTGAATATTAATACAACTTGTTTGAAAACTTTAAATAACTGAATAAAAAATTTTGATTGGCAACAATTAAAACACATGATTATATTTGATATTTCTATAAATGAAAATAATATTCAATTAAATCGGTCAATGAAGTTTATTCTCTTCATTTTATAGGAGTTTAAGAAATATTCAAACGAACTACTCCAAACCGAACGATAAAGTATAATCTATTTAGATTTTTATTACGGAATCAGACAAACATGAAATGATTGACTTTGTAATATTAATTAAGAGACATAATAATATGGATATATAATATTCGAATGCAAATATAACTATGAAATTTATATAGAAACAAAATAAAATATTAATAAGCAAAATATACCTTATCTTCTATTTCAATTCGCTTACCAAGCTGAGTTTGAATTCTGTTACCTAAGTTGCTCCGCCGTCTTACGCAATCCAAATAAAACAAAATAAGTAAACTAGTCTTGATATTTAAATTAACTCAATTTATTTAATTATAAAAAAAGAAGATTGACAATATTAATGATAGTATACATCCGAAATGTCTTTATATTTTAAATTGGTTGACTAAATAAAATAATCATGTTGCTATATGTATCTCTATATACGTGTTGCAAGAACGTTAACGACACATACAAAAAAAATGAATGAATAAATGATGGGAAAGGTTCTTAGATATTTTACTAAAAAAAAATAAAAATTTACATATACCCTATACCAAAATGTGCAATAAGAGGGTATCAAAGTCTATTCGTTTATCAAAAATAATTACGGATAAATGAATATGAAATAATAACTATATTTGAGTCTTTCCGATCATTTTCATTTAATAATTATATTTCTTTAGATAATAAAAAAAAAAACATCATATAGTATTACATATAAAAAAAAAATTAACACACATATTTTTCATAAAAAAAAATAATCATACCATATATATAAATCTGTCCATTCACTGTTTATTAGTCTATCGATTGCCTTCATTTATAGTGTAAAGAGGATTTTCTCCGTCCGAAATAGTAATTGTAAACTTTGCAATACTCATTAAAAAGTTTCCTTTTTCTCTTTCCATTCTGTAGAGGTGAGTGTATTTCGATGATCCAGGTTATGAGGTGAATTGATCCATTTGGTTAATCGAGAGACGATGTCTATGCAAATCCATTTGTCTTTTCTTTATTTATAAAGCATTTTTTTTTTTTTTATTTTTCATAGGTTTCTTTTTTTTTTTTTTACATTGTTGCCGCTCTTCGAGACTTTTCAATTTGCCCGCCCGAATGATTGAACGGGCAGATAATTCTGCTACTACTCCATGTTTTATAGTTTTACAAACCAACAATTTTAATATTGAAAAGGTTCATTTTCTTAAGATACAACAAATAGATTTGTCCTTTACCATACAAAGTGATAATAAGTGTGTGCGTGCTTGAGTGAGTGACTGAGAATGACTGACCGATCTGACCCCTTTTATCTTCTGTCACGTCATTTTTATAGATTCTCTTTCTGACGTTTTTTTTATCTTTGCGGCCACACACGGTCATAGATAAGAAGACACGGTCATAGATAAGAAGACACACGAAGATCACATTTAAATTCGATTACAATTTTTTTTCTTAAAATAATATTTTACAAACCAAAATATAAAATTGATATAATAACCTTTTTTTTAATAACAATATTTTTTTTTTTTTAAATATTTTACAAATAAAATATACACAACATAAAAAACATTAAACTGTATGTAATATTGTTACTATGGTGATTGCATTTATATATGAAATGTATAAAATAATATTAATCCTATTTCGTTAAATTTATTATGCTGAATTGCTTACTATGTTATTTTTTTTTTATATATGTATGTGGATCATCAATTTGAACACTCACATATATATATATATATATATATATATATATATATATATATATCATGTTTAGTATGTGTATATAACAATATATGTGTATATAAGTGATTAAAAATATGAAAAAAAAATTTAAATGAAAAGTGTTTAACATTTTTACTTTGATTGGAAATTTTTTATTTTTTCAAAAAAAATGCTTACCAAAACTATATTGTAAATGAATTTCATTTAATTCATATAATTTTAGTTTAAATCAATTTCACACATACAATATATATATATTTTAAAAAATTCAATGTGTCCTATCACTTCCATAGACATTTTAAACAAAGGTACAAAATTTCAACAAGTTATATTGAACTTCAATATATTAAATATCAATTTTAAAAATTAAAAAAAAAGTTTGATATCTCCCTCTAGTGAATTAACAAATAAATAAACAAACAGATTTTTCTACTTAGATAAAAGCATTTAATAATGATCATGCAAATAATTAATTCTACTTAAATCTCTGCTTCAAAACCTAAATGCATGAATCATCAGTCCATGATAATGTCATGCATCAAATATAAGTGTATAATCAGGAATATAAAATACTTTACTAAATACAGATAAGACTTTCAAGCTCCCTTCAGCTATACAACTAATACACATGACCACATACATGTGAAAAAGATAAATGATCTCCAATATATATATATTTCATGTTGAACCCACACTCATCAATTAGTCTAGATTACCATCTCCCACACACATGTATAATCAGTACTCAGTTTATATTAAGATAGCAAATCTTAAAACTTTAATGGACAGGCTTCAATCTACTCCATCCTCCAACTCTTCAGCCATCCATACTATTGAAAATCTGATAATGGAATGCTCAAATATGGAATACATTTATATTAAGATATCAAATCTTCAAACTTTAATGCACAGACTTACCTGTCCATTAAAGTTTAAAAATTTGCTATATGTATGTCTGATAATATTTGAAGATTTGCTATCTTAATATAAAGTGAACATTGATTATAAATGTGTGTGAGATACTGATCTAGACCAAATGATGAGTAATGATTCAGCACAAAATACATATATTGAAAATCATTTATCTATTTTACATGCATGTGGTCATGTGTATCGGTCATATAGGATGGAATGGATAGTTGTAGGGAGTTTGAAAGCCTGAGTTCAAATCCCTTCTAATTACATTAAGTTCAACGTAGATAATATACTTGTTTTTAAATTATTAAATACTATAACTACATTTATATTTTCTTTACTATATAAATGCATATGTGACATATATATATATCGTAAGAAAAACTAGAAGCTGCTTTAAAGCTTTTAACGTGTTGACCTACATTAATAGGTAAAGAAATCAAAGGCAAGCTGCCGGTCAATCCCTTAACTTTACCGCTCTTTCCTCTTCCACCCACACATACACACATCTTTTAAAAAATGAAATATTTAAATCTGATCACATTAAAATATTTTAATATCTGACAATATTCAGGGATATTAATTTTGATATATCTGTTCTGCGTTATATTATAAATATTATTTTCTAACAACTTAAATAGTTTTTAGAAGGATTTATGAGAACCAAACTCTTTTGACTTTTTTTTTTAATTAAAGAAACAACTTAGCAGTGGAGTTTAGCCCCCACTTTTTTAACTTTAAACTAGCGTTATAATATGATTCAACTCCTTAACTAAAACTGGCATAATATTCGTTAGATAAAAAAATAAGTTAATAAAAAATATTAAATAATAGATTGTTGATGAAATAATAATATAAAATCTATGGTTAAAAGAAAGCTCATTTAGAATTTAAATGAAGTCCATGAAACTTTTAGAAATTAAAATGATTTTCATTTCTCAGCAATATATTTATTTTTTCAAGTGTACATTGTTTCCTTTTGATTTTGTTTTACAAGAGCTCTGCATGGAATTTCCAAGTTAAAGTTTATAGGATTGTGTGCTATCTTGGTTGATTTTTTAAAAAACATTCAGTCATAATCAGGTTTCTATATGTTTTTGAATCTGGGTTATAATTGGTTTTCTAAGTCTGAGTTCAAATCCATTCCAATTACATATTTAATTGTATTGTTTTATATGTTTAGCACATGGTTGACTTAATTTAGTTACTTCAAGAATAAGAAGCATTCCAGCAAGCCATTTCTACAACTCTAGGAAGGAGTTATCAAACGTAAACTAACAATGTATGAAAAGTTTTCCTGATACCTGGAAAAGATTCCTGTTAGTTGCACATTATTGACTATCAGTATGATGATGCAGGAATCAGATAAAAATAGAAGACAAGAAAGACAAGCTAATTTCTGCTCCTTGCTACTTATACTAGTATTTTATAAATTTTTTAATCTTCATGTGTCAAAGCATCAGCCGGGAAGCGAACCCGTACAACTGCTTGTAAGGCAGCTGTGCTGACCATTCGACCATCAACGATTGACTAAATTTTTTAATCTTGTAACTAAAAACAGGCTTATTGTAAAAACACTTCTATTTTCGAACAAACTAAAATTTTAAGATCAAGAAATAAAATATACCACAAAACTTAATTGAAAATCCAAAATAACAGATCATTTTCCGTGCAATTAATTTTGATACCTGAACTATATCAATTTTTACCTCTGATTTCAATTGACTTAATATGCTACAGTTTTTTTTTTTTTTGGGGGGGGGGGAGCTTGTCAATTAAAAACTGTGCTTAAATAAATCTTTATTTCAATAAGCACTTAAACTTATTAAAAGAAAACTTTTTTTATCACCTATCTAAAAATATTTTTATTTAACTTAAATCATTTTTATTTAAAATTTTAAAAAATAAGTATTACAATTTAACACATATCAAATTTCCTAAGTCTAATTTATGTGTGTCTATGGCTATGTTAAATTTAAAATGCAACCTATTTGTAATATTAGCTAGGCTATACATTTTCATCAATACACAACCTATAATTTGGATTTTAAATTACTCCTTATAACCAACCATTTAACTAAACATGAAATGGATATTTTCTTATCAATATATATGAAAATAAAAAGTTTTTTTGGATTGTAACGTGTTTTAGTTTTGTTCAGTACACACAAAAAAAAATCCTGCCTAAAATTTCTAAAGTCTCAAAAAAGTCTTTATTCACGGAAAATGAAAATTCCTTCACTAAAATCGATTGCCAACATTTTGATGAAATTGCATTCATCTAAGTCAAGGCTAAGGTTGTGATGAAGTGTTCATTCATATGAATATTAAATGGTTATCCAATCGGAATAGGAGATGGATTAACAAAAAAATTTCTGTTTCGGAGTCATTTTGGTAGAAATAACAATATTGAAAAAAAAAATATCCCTAAATGTTATCATCCCTTGTTATCCCTAAGTCTGCTCATGGCTCATCTTATAGACACTGACTTAGCCTGAGTTGGAAATATGAACTATTGATGAAGATGTAGATAATTAACAAATGAATATTAACAGACCATGGACATATATATGTTTAAGATGCCCTATTAAATAATTATTTTAACAAAGATTGATGGACCTTCCAATTGATGCACCATTACACCCATGATTTTTTATCAATAATTCTCCTTAATTTCATTTACACTTTTTGCAATCTACCCATATTAGCACTTTCCTGCATTTGTTATTAAAAACACTGAAACTTTATATTTTATATAGTTTTTATTCCAGTATATTCACGTTATATCCTAATATTAATAAGTGAATTAAAATAGTGAAAACATCGAAATCAGATTTTATCACACTTCTATAAATATTACTACTTACAATTATATTTTCATATACTTTATAAATATTCTTATTAATATCATTAATTTTATTAGATTGGAAATTATGTTTTTTTATTTTTTAAGGAATATAAGCTAGTAAATTAAAAATTAAAAAAAAATTAATATCAAATGTAATCATCATTAATAAGAAAGTTAATAATATTTATGATGTATAGGAAATATAATTGTAGTAATAGTGATGAAGAAATGGTGATAAAAATCAGATGTTAATTTTCTCAAAATTTGAATTTTCTTTTGTTTTTTTTTTAATCATAGGATGTATGTATAATACCACTAAAAATAAAAAACTATATAAAATATGAATGTTTTTAATAGAAGATGTAGAAAAGTGTAAAGACAGATATAATACTAATGGAATTAATCTTATAATATTTACTCCCAATATTAATTATACAAATGAATACTAAGGTGTGGATAAACATGTTCTATATGTGTATGCTATTGCTTATGGTCAACATGCTATAATCTGGATGTATGATATTTATTTTATGATTAATAAGGTATAGTAAATTATATATGATATTTATTCCTGTTTCATTTCATCACATATAAATATTTATATCAAGGGTAGTAATTTTCTTTACTTACTTTATTCCATAGTTATCTAGTGTAAGATTGAGTAATCAATGAACATTAAGTTGAGAAAGACACGATCCATTTTTAATGTGGGCATACATATAAATAGTTCATTAACAATAGATTATTAACATTTGAAAAGAGCGCCATATCAGGTGCTGAAAAAGGCTTTTAATGTATAAAAAAAATTGATATTTATATAGCTGTTGTAAAGAATTTATTATTTTCTGATTATTATTTTCCAATTTTGATACGTACATTTAAATCACTTGATAAGAGCCTAAGTTTATCTATACCATAAATGTTCAATCTATTGTCTATATATATATTCCATCAATTAGTGATTATTAAAATAATTAAAAAATATATGAAAAATTCAGTTCACACATCTACATATATGAGTAAGATCTACTACTGATAGGCAAGCTAAGTTTGAAGTCGCAACACTTGATAATCTCTAAAAAAGTTTATCACTTTTTTCCCTAATTTATTGTAATATCACTTTTTTAATTACATCTAAAAATCCTTAATATTAATGAAGTTGCATTCCATAATAAAATAAATAAGTTCTTTATATCATAACTATGTATTATATATAATCATACAACTGTATATATCTATATGCAATAGTTATTTTAAAAGTCTATTATATTTTTAACATTGTATTGATTAATTTATAAACAAACTATATTTACGTCTAATTTCAATAAATAATAAATAAGATTTAAATATATATATATATATAAATTTGTAGGACTCAATTTTAAATAATCAATAATTTAAAAAAATTTAAAAGCAAATAAACAAATTTAACTTTTCAAAAGCTTAAATTTTAAGTGTATTTACATGTTGAGTGTGCGCGTACCTATTGCTATATCAACATTGTTGCCTAAAGAGTTTGTGTATATCAATTTATTTATTTTTTTTGATTAATGAAAAGACCAGTATTTGACTTTACAAAAGTCAAAAAAAAAAAAAGATACTTCATTTAAAATGAAGAAAAAACTATTTTAATATCAACAATTATTTATCTATCATCTTTTCACATTTTGAAATATAATTTTCAAGTAATTTTATTTATTAAATATAAATATAGATAACTGAAAATATGAAAGTGAAACATTATATAGCATCTTAAAACTTTATGAGAAGGCAAATTATTATAATTTTTCAAACAAATAAAAGAACATATCTGTTAAAATTCCTGTATTTATTTTATCGTTACTGAAAACCGTTATTATATTATGATTCTAGAAAGAATGTGATATAATTAAAAAAGTCATTATGTAAAAATTCTATTTGATAGTGTATAACTTAACCTATCCATGAATACAGATACACTTGTATTGTGCATATAGTTTTTTTGTTTCGAAAAAAAAAAAAAAAAATTGTGCATAGTTATTATGATTATAGCCCAAAGCAGAATGTAGTTAAGTTAAAAGCTGTCATAAAATGTATAAATTTTCATTTAAATTAATAAAAATATCCAAAATGTTTTGTATTAATCTATAGGGAAAATAAGCTTAGTCAAATATTTGACAACTATTATGTTGAAAACATACAATGGAGTAATTAAAATCCTTATAATTGTTAATTCTATCACCATAGTATGCTTAAAACAAACAATAGAATAAAAGCAATCTACCTAGACATATTCTATTGTTTATTTTAAGCATAGCCTATTTATATATAATCATAAATTATAAATATAAAAAAACTACTGTGTTCCGTTTTCCTTTTGAATGGAACAATTTGTTTACAACAGCAATTAAACAGCCAAAGTGTACTAGTCATCTTCAAAATTATCTTACTGAGGTCTTCCTGAGGACCTCATTTTTTTGTTCCAAGTTTAAGTAGCTTAAAAAGCATTGTTGTTAAACTTAAAAAAAAAAAAAACAAAGATCTCAACAAAATTAATTCTGAAGATAGTCAAAAGATATAGCTGAAACATTAATTGTTGTGAATATTTTTTTCGATTTAAAAAGAAAAAAAAAGAAAGTAATGGTTTGGTTTTAAGGTTTTACAAATTAAGGTAATTTTGCAGTTTTACATATATATATATACAAATAAAAATAATAAATTGGTTTTAGAATAACTGGCTGTAAGACAAAAATCTTTCTAGCATTTTTTTCATAAAAGAATGGTAAAAAATATATAATAATTACTAATAATTAATTGCCAATTAGTGAGAATGTTATGGTTTATTTTATTCTTTATATAAATGTAGCTAACTATTTATTAACTAATCAATAATTGCATAGGTAGTTAGATTAGCTATGGACCAGATACTTGGGGGAGATGGGGATAATTTGAAATGGTTTGAAAATGCATAGTTGTTTTTTTTTTTGCAAAGTTATGTGAGAAAATTTTCGTTTTGCCCAGATTTGAATAGCAGGTAATGGAAATAAGAAGCTCTTACATACATAAACATAATTATATAATTATATGCTGGCCAGAGAGGAATTATCAATTATATGTTTTCAATTCTATAGCCTAATTATTTAAATAAGTAAAATTATATGGATAGGTGTGTGATTAAAAATAAGTTCAACAATTAAAAGTGGCAGAGCTGGGTATAATCTAGAATTTTTTAAGCTCCAGAGTCTACCAATCCACCTCTGCATCAAACTACGGAAGCCTAATTTATTCAAATGGTGAGTTTAATGCAAATATGGAATTTATTACCTACATACCATACTAGATTTGTATAAGAAATTGTTAGGTACTAAATAGATTAAAGCACCAGAAATTAGATGTAAAAATAGTATGCCAGCCATAATAAAACTATATCACATATGACAAGTGAAGTTAACATCTTTCTAAAATTATTTACATTAAAATACAAAATTAACTTATTAGAATATATTTGTGTATATACTTATTAATTATATAAAAGTAATTGATTGATGATTATGAGAATTATGTCACTAGAAATTTATGATTGAAACCCTGATTTAAACCTGGTGATCAAAGACTGGTCTATGCAGAAATAAACTCTAAGCATAAATGTATACTTATGCTTTTAAAATTGATGCTCATGGAAGAAGGCACAGAGATTGTTAAAGAGCATGCTCAGAGGAATTAGTCATTTATAATATTACATACATATATATGCTATATAAAGAACAGAATATTTATTACAGTAAATTCAACATTTATTTTGTATTTCATTGCAAGTGGTTAAAATGAGATTGTATCTCTCTTCTGTAGTGGATCGAACAGGTTTGTACAATTCAATTGATAATTTATAATGGCCTAAAGCCCTAATTTAAGCACAATGAATAAAGACTAGTTTATATAGAAATAAACTCTAAGTATAAGAATACACTTACGCTTTAAAGTCGATGCTCATGGGAGAGTGCACAGATATTATTAAAGCACATGCTCAGAGGAGTTAGTCCTTATTTATAATAATATATAAACTTGTTAAAAATAGAATTAACTAAAATTCCTATGGTCTGACTAGAACATAATTATATGTGCTTATTGAATACAAAAAAGCAACAATTTTAATAATAGTATGTAATATATTTTTCACTTTTATGTAAAGCAAACAAATTGCCTTCTATATAAAATAAGAATTCTAGCTAATTCTAATTAGTAGCAGTAGATAGATATTTAATAGGTTTTCACAGCTGATGATACAAATTCCCTCAACAATGATATTGCTAACTTTGTTCTGCTATGATTTGTAATTCAGATATTGGCTACTGTATAACATCTATTTTATTTCACAATAAGATTTCTGGAGAATACTACTTTGCTCTCATATGTAGTAAATACTTAGCTTAAATTTTAAAAATAAAAGTGAAACAAACCCATGTAAAAATCTACACAGTTCAATTATGTATACATATGTCAAAAAGATAAAATTACTTATTAATAATAATTATTATATTTATCATTAAAATGACCATGTTTATTATATGATTTTGTAAAATATTATTCTTCCTCTTCCAATGTATTGATTTCTACTTTAACATATACCATTTACAACTTCCTTAAACACTTTATCAATACTCTTGATAACTTATGGACAGTTGAAACTGTTAGTTTTGACATAAATAAAGAGTATTGATAAAGTGTTTAAGAAAGTTGTAAATGGAATATGTTAAAATATTTTAAACCATTGCATATCAATACCTACATTGAAGTATTATTAATAGAGAAGAAATTTTTTGATTATATTAACGTTTTGAAAATAATATGATTACTAATGACAAGAGTTACTCTCCATTCTAGTACTATCTACTGTAAACTTGAGTAATCAATAATTTCTGAATACATTTAAATCCCCATCTGTTATTATTCCTTCTTATTAATATGATTATTTTTATTTTTAAATTTACCAAAAATTAAAAATAAAGTTATAAATACAAAAACTTACCATGGGCAGAAATATCAACCAAAAAATAACTTCTGCAAAAACAAGCTGATTACCTGCAGAGAAATATGGGGAAAATAATTTGAAATTTGCATAAGGAAATTTATGAAATAAATATAAAGTATTAAGAAGGAAAATTAATAAATCACACAAATAAAATTATTACTAAACTTCCTCTTTATATTATTCATAAAAAATGTAATTTTGTTAATGGTTCTCAATTTTTGCTTATCACAAATCATTCACAAAAAATTATCAATAATATATATGTACTACTTATTACAAAAAAAGGATCTGTGTAGTTAACTGGCAACAACAGAATGGCAGGATCTGGCACTCAATGTCAATGGATCACAGTTACAGCTGTCATTTCTGGTTCTTGAACTTCTTATGAACTTCAAAGCAATAAATGAGTAATGTTATATGATATGGATCAAATTGTTAGAAAATGTAATATAATACAGTTTGGTGGTGACCTATTTTTTAGAATTGATAGTTTATCTGATCTCTTAAGATTGCAAATCTAGCTAATAACTTTATGATGTGGTGTAAATCAAATCACATGATTGTTAAATATTGAGAAATATTCATTGTCTCATTTAGTAATAAAATTTGATATAATTTCATTACTCTGATAATAATTCTATTATTCCAAGAAAAAATAGGACAAAAGATCAGAAGTTTAGTTTATTAGTAATGATGTTTTAATTCACATCAATAAAATTGTTATTGAATATAGTAGAATTATTGGGATGATAGTTAGATTAACAAAGA
Source organism: Epiperipatus broadwayi (assembly GCA_028023455.1). Taxonomy (NCBI): domain Eukaryota; kingdom Metazoa; phylum Onychophora; class Udeonychophora; order Euonychophora; family Peripatidae; genus Epiperipatus; species Epiperipatus broadwayi. The sequence goes on from JAQFVV010012406.1 coordinate 10,298,910, forward strand.
CCCTACATAAACATTTATATATTTATTTATTTTATATAATAGTTGTTCCAACAATTAGTTATTGTTCAGTCATTTCGAATTCTGATACAAAATATTATGAAGATGAATTGCAGAATATAATAAAAAGGTTTTTTAGGGTATATAGATATGGTTAGATAATAAAACATATCTTGTAAAAAAAGAATGTTGAGTGATTTAGTATCTTGATGGAAAAGGTTTATAAATATCTTAGTCTATTTAGCTGAGAGAAACTGCTGCTTTCTGCCTATAACAAAGTCGACATTTGAATATTTTTTGACTTTCTTGGTAATTGATTACATGATATAGAAATATTGTAGTATTCAAATTATTAATAATTTGTTCATAATGCATATTTATGAAGGGCCTCATAACACATTGTCTAATATATCTGTGAGACATAACTTTGGATTCAAATTTGATCCATCTAAAACTTGGAATTTTTTTCATTTTCAAATATGCTTAGAATATGTTTCTTTTTTCAAATAGCTTGTCCATAGTTAATGCAAATATTATTCCAATTAATGGTCTGATAATGGACCATCATTAATTAACCTATTCATTCAGTACACTGAATGTTTACTATAGTAAATAGAGGAATTTGAACTTAGGATTTTCAGTCTATATTCATTGAATTGTTGGATGGTTGAAAAAATTGAAGCCTGTCCATTAAAGTTTAAGAAATTGTTATCTTATATAAACCAACCACTGATTGTGCATACAGGCCCAACTGATGAGTGCTGATTCTACATGAAATATGTATATTGGGGATCATTTATTTTTTCACATGTATATGGTCATGTGTAGCGATTGTTTGAGATGGAGTGAAAGATGAATATAGACTGAAAATCCTAAGTTCAAATCCCTCTATTTATTTTCTATTTTTAATCAGGATATAAACTATTAGAAACTGCCAAAACAGTTTTCATTACAAATTGTACAGTTGCAAAAGTGTTAATCTTGAAGTAATACATACATTAAGTACTGGAAGTATTTTTATCAAATATTTTCATTTATTAAATTGATTTTGACAATTTTTAAATTGATAAAATTCTCAGACACATCACATCAATCAATTTGAAATAATTTTAGATAAACTGCATATCAGATTTAAATATCCTTTCTTTCTGGCCTAAGTGTTTCAGACAATTGTCTATATAAATAAGTGAAATAATAAAATAAAATAGTTACTGTTTTCTTGTAAAAATTATCTTATGCTGAGCTAGAAAGTACTTCATTTACTTATTGTATAATTGTACAATCTTAATTTCAAACTATTATACATATATATATATATATATATATATATATAATAGTATATATAGTATATATATATATATATATATATATATATATATGTCAACTAGTGATATCAATCAGTTTGAAACATCTTTATATATACATTGCATGATTGATTTCAATATTCATTCCTTCTAGTCAAAATGTTTCAAATCCATTATATAAATAAATGAGGTGCAAGAAGAGATAGCTACTCTTTTTTTTTTTCGAAAAATATTGTCTTATGTTGGACCAAAGAGAATTTCAATTATATATAGTACAGTTGCATAAATCTTAAGTTCAAATATTATGTATATAGAAAAGCACGGAACGTATTCTTATTACATATTGTTGATTGAATTTGTGTTGACAATGTTTAAAGTGAAAAAACTCTCAGACATGTTAACTAGTGTTATAAGCAATTTAAAATAACTTTAAATTGTGTGATTGATTTAAATATACATTCTTTTTGACTAAAGTGAATAAGACAACCCTCATATATACAAATGAGATGACAAGAGAAGATGGCTGCTCTTTCAGTGTAAAAACTGTCTTATGCTGGGTTAAAGAGTATTTCAATCACCTATTGTGTAGTTGCAAGTCTTAATCTTGAAGTATTAATATATATATTTCTAATATTATCATGGATAAATGATGAATTCATAGTATTATTTCCGTAAGCTTCCATGTAATAGAAATATAATAGCTAAATATCTGATATTTCATACAATATTAAGTACTTTCCTCAGAGCTTCTTTCTCAAATCATAAGAATGTATGTGGTGAGATTTAAAAACATTATTTTTTTCCTTTGTTATTTTCTCCTCATTCTCAAATTGTATTGGTTGAGAAGTTTTAAAAAATATTTTATTTTCCAATAGCTTTTTACAAATATTGTTAATTTTCTTCAATTCACACTTTTCATTTATGCTCTTGGGTCTTTTAAAAATCTCTATAACTTCCCTTAGCAGTCACTGATCATATTGTCAATTTTTGCCAGAATATGTATTTTATTAAAATGGATGTCATGGTTAATTAATTTTATGTGTGAATAAATGGATGATGAATTGGATTTTTCTCTAACTGCCAAATGTGTTCTTCTTTTGTTATATATATATATATATGTTAAAACGAAATGGATGAACCCGCAAAATATGTATTTTATATATATATATATTTAAACAAAAATTATCATAACATTTAAGTAGATTATCATAAGGCAGGATAGGGTTTTAATCAATCTTTAGCCTAATAGATATGTAACTTGATGGTATAATCAAATACTGAATGAAAAGTAATTTAAAATATTAAGAGTTAAAATTACTAAATATCAAAACTTAGATGTTTTTAAAAATATAAATTATAAAATAAAAATATACAATATCAATATTTGTATTTGTAGCACATATATGCTGTGTAAATGAAGAAATAATTTGTTCAAAATCACCAAAACTTATCCTACTTTTATTGCATTGCTTTAATTAAACCTATATAAAAACATAATCCTCATTATTCATTTCTTATTAGTGCTTTTTTTATTGATATTTCGACTAATAAAGTCTTCTTCAGAATTTTTTTTACAAATTTCTGAAAAGCTGAAACTCAACATTCAATAAAAAGGCAAAAAAAAATGCATGAGAAGTAAGTTTTTTTAGAGAAAATTAATGTGTCTTTAACATCCATTTTTCATAAAATATTTAGGGATAACTTTAAAATTATGCAATTTTAAACAATTAAATATTGTATGATTCTTACTGAAAGAATGTTTAAAAAATGAAGTGGAAAAAATATCAGGAATGTGTAACGATGAAATAATATGGTAACATTGTATGTGAAGTGGCATTAAATACATTTTATTAAAATAAATATGAATTAAAAATTCTTTCAAATCAATTTAAGAAAATTATAACATAAAATATTTAAATATATGGGTTCACAATATAAGTTTAAATATAAAATTCTATTAAAGGTAATTATTAGATTATGATCGATAATAACATGTTTACCAAATAGTATTGATTGCACGAACAAGTCTTAGTATAAATAAGAACACTGATTGAAGTCATATTATTCAAGATCAGATATTCAGCTATAAGTGAATTTAAATATCATTATAATAAAGGAAGAATTCTTGAGAGAAGATAATCTAATTCACAAGCATTTGTTACCAGACTAAGTAAAAGTAACTTACAAAATAACTTTATTAGTCAAGTGGTGGTGGTCAAGAGGTCAGTACAGCTGCCTTACAAGCAGTTGTCCCAGGTTAGTGGGTTTGCTTCCCAGCCAATGCTATGACCGATGAGGGAAAAAATAACTTTATTACATCAAAGTGAATTTTAAACTCCATTTAGAGGATAATTCTGCTCAGAATAGTCATCTAATAGTCTCTCTTTTTTGAATTGCTACTTTCTTCTGGCCAAATAATTTTATTGTCAGCATGAAGAAAGAACATTCAGCTAAAATTCCAAATATCTAAGAAAGTAAAGTGTTATTGCCTATTAAATTGTGAGTTTGGAATAATTAATCGATCAAAAAAATATTGTCACGGACAGATGTTCATTTATGATGCCACAGAAGATATAAAATACTAAGATAAATGATAGAATAAACCAATAATAAAAGAATATGAATCTACAAAACTATTAAAAAAATTGACATTAAAAGTAAAAAATTTTAGGAAAAAAACTCTACAAATCTTAAAATATATGCATATGGCCTTTTTAAGGGCCATTCTATTTAAATCTACTAATTTTGATTTTTTTTTTTTTCTATCTTGTAATTTTAATATTCTTAATTACATTTTATCTATAAATTTAATATTTAGAATTTTCTTTATAAATGTCTCTGAAAAATAGACACTGATTTGAGTGTGAACGGTGCAACACAGATATACATCTTGCTATTTCTGTCTAATCAAATAAAATAAATAAGACTTTGCTATCCTTACTTATTAACTAATTCTTGGGCAAAACAGTATATTTGTATAGATATTTTGTTTATCATTGCTAAGACATATATTTTGTCTGTAAAATTTTTTTTTTTTTTAAAATATCGGTGTAAAATGCACATCAGTTTATGAAATCAAAATAGTAAATTTAATTCTTATTCTATCTCTTTCAATTTGCTGTGCAGAACCAGATGAACGTGTGAATATTTAATTTTTAAAAACCAACATATTCATTTAATTTATTATGGGTTAACCAGCATTTTGTGTCGCTGCTTGCATATCTATTATAATATAGTATTTTTGTTAAATTAAATTCCTGTGTTAATTAAAAAATTGTTTTCGTTTTTAGAAGATAGTAAATGTGTTTAATTTGGTCTTTATTTACACATTTCTTTGTGCTGGCGTTTTTCATCGCCGTCGGACTAATATGTAAGTACGAGTGTAACCTTTATTCTCTAAATATATATTCTACACTGAGTCATACAATCTTAACGTATATATAAATGTCTGGTCATCATAATCTGAAAGTTATGTTCTAAAGACTGTATGAGACAATGAGAGATGTTGGAAAGGCATCAAAGTATGGTGGAGCCAATCCGTTCAGAAAATGATAGTATTGTTGTCACAAAAGGGGTGACCTTTACCATACAACTGTTCATATACATATGTATAAATCCAGTATTCTCAAATGAGATTGATCTGAATTTTAACTATTGAAAATATAAAAACCCAAATTATGTTTCAAAGTGACATACCAACCATGTGTCCAGATAGATATTTGCCTACAAAACATGAGGCTTGATCATAATCAACCATCTTATTAAAAGCACCAATGTGTCACCATATACCTATAGATGGATACCTCACTCCAACCTTGTAGCATTACTATATATATATATATATATATATATATATATATATGCTATAGTAATTGAACTTAATATATATATATATATATATATATATTAAGTTCAATTACTATCAGTCCACTACAGGATGAAGACTTCCCAATTTAATCCAGTTTCTTCAAGTCATAGCATCTTTTCTCTAAATCATATTAACACTTCACCTTATTTCATCCATCCATCTCATATAAGGTTTTCTTCTAAATCTTCTACAATCTCTTAGGATCTGGCTTTAAACTTAACTGTTCGTCTATTAACATCTCTTTTAGCAATATGTCCAATCCAGGACCATTTTAGTCTCCTATTCTTTTTAATGATATCAATGATATCTATTTGTTCTCTCAACCATATATTTCACTTTCAATCTCTTCTTCTTATTCTTGACATATATTGTTCCATACTTTGTTGAAAGATCTTAAATCTCTGTACTGATTGCTGGTTAGTAACTAAAATTGATCTATTAAAAATATTCTTTTTCAAACACATAGGAATATTTCTCTTTAATATTATTTCTCTAAAAGCACTTCATCCAAATTAAATTCTATGATTGTGCAATAAATCTGACCAAAATATTGTCAGCTGTTAATTTCTCTAATCAATCTTTACTTTCTTCTGTAAAAAAAAAAAACTATTGGATATTACTTTAGTTTTTTTTTTTTAGTATTTTGTTCTACCTTCTTGTTTCTTGTTTTTATCTGATATTTCCTGCATCATTTTCTAAATTTCTAAAGCAGCACATTATTTTAAAAATGTAGATAACTTAAATAAGATCCATATTTTTATTCCTCATTTTCCAATTTTAATGCACAAAATACTTGTTATAAGAGATATGGAATCATACAGTTATATAGTCAAAACAATGTTGTATAAAGAAAGATTTATATCCCCAACATTTTTACAATAAATATTTTATAGAATAACTTAAGAGAATAAAAATATATGAAAATCATTTAAATCATTTAGATTTTGTAAATGTTGTGGTTGTTTTTTAAATAATGTCAGAACTTGCAGAAATTTTGCAAGATATATCAGATGATAACAACAAATGAGAAATAAAGATAAATACTAAAAAAACTGGTGATGTTGTATGGTTTTTTAAAGAAGAAGAAAAATAAAAATTGATAATCATGAATTATAAGCCAACAACTTTAAATATATAGGTACACAATATAAACATATTAAACTAAGTCTCTATTTCATTAAGCTAATTGTCAATAGATTTTTGGAACAAAGTAAAGTGGCCATTTCTTATCCTGGAAGATTCTATCTGGTTATAAAGATGATAATTATTAATGCAATTTTTATGTTTTAATTTGCACATTGTGACTTATATAGAACAATAAGCTAAATCACATTATAACATCACTTGCCCAAAATTACATATAGTGTTCTACTATGCAAGAATCTATATTGCCATATTTTCTAATCTAAGTACTTCCTCCAAGACAACCTCTAATATTGTTACATTATCTGGGTGTATCTTCTCTGGATTTTATAGGAATCCATGTTGATCTTGATGAATATAGTCTCATTAAATAACATTTCCCAACAGAAAGTTTTAAAAAAAAGTATTTCATAAATTGTATTCTATAAATGTATTTAAAATGTCTCTTTAATTACTTGCAAAAATCAAGAGCCAAACAAAATATATCTTACATAATATTTACATTTAACTTTGATATATTAAGATAATTCTATAATGTTCCTGGAAATATTTTCTTTTAAGCATCTCATAGAGTCTCATAAATGTTTTTAGCTTTTGTATCAGTTCTACAAATTTTCACATCATCTTCCACTAAAGATTATGAAAACATTCCATAGTCATAAGATGTCTGAACCCTGCACTCTTTGGGAATAAGTTTATCAGTCCTTCATTTCTTTGTTGTTGTTTTTTTATTTTTTAATATTTTACAATTTTTCTTTTTGTTGACACAAGTTGAGGAGATAAAAATTATCCATACAGTTAGGAACACATGGTTCTTTTGAAAAGAAGAACTTTCCTGATCGCAATAGGGCAAAAGACCCTTATATAATTATATATCATAAAGTAAAAAGAAAAACAAATACATATATAAATAAATAAAATGCAAAATTAAGTTTTATTTGAAGTTTTTTTTTTTCCTAATAAATATAGAAAATGGTGGTAACTAAAATGGCTTTCTTTTGATGAAACGAATTTTCTCTTTTAAATCTATTGTGTCACTTCTTATTTTTAAAGAAAACAATAAATAATGATTTAAATTGTACTGAATGCAATGAATATCTACTATACATTATCACTGAGCAAGCTTGGCATTTGTGTGTGTGTGTATATATATATATATGAATTGTTTCAAGTTTAATTATATATGATTGAACGAAAAGTCAATGGAAATTTTATTATTAATTTAATAATAATAATTACTGCACTAACATTTATAATTGAATTAATCATTATTACACTTTCTCTATTTTTTTACCTTATTATTTTCAATCACTCAGAGAGTGATTGGTCATTGAAAGTCATGTTATCACTTATCTCATTGAGGATAATCTCATTAAGAATCCTCATGTCATTAATCATCCCTCTGCCAGACTGTAACAATAGCATTTGTGTATTTGTGCAACCATATATACATCTTTAATTATATAGACCAAAATCTGACTCTTATCATGTTTTGTCTGTGTGTTTCTTTAACTTTTGTTCTGTCATACTATTTTTTTTCTTTTAGAATTAGAATGGTCATACTTACAAATGTCAACTATTAAAGATGGTGATTATGTGGTATTTTGCCATCTGATTATCATTTCTGTGAGTGCCTTTTAATTTTTTGGTATATAGAAAGAAATAAGCTTTCAGTGTATATTACTTTTTACTTTCAACTATTATCTATATTTGAATACTTGTTATTCAGTCTTAATACACTGTTCTTTATTATCAAACTAGCGTTTTAGCTTCATGATATCATTTACCATGAAAAGTAAAAATCTTGATTTATAGAGATAAACTTTTGTATTACTGTTCTGGTGCCTCATCTAAACAGTTTAGTTGTATCTACATTAACTGCTATAAAATATATTTCCTTTTTTTAATACTTTTTTTGCTTATATAATGACTTTTATTATTGCTGATTCTTCCAGTTTTGACTGTCCAATAGCCTTCTTCAGAACTATAATTGACAAATATATTATATTAATCATAACTTCAACAATTAATTTTATTTTGTACTTCTGTGCCAAAAACTTCAGAATTCATTGAAAATAATTATAGCATTATTTTTTAACAACAATAATAAAAGCTTTTAATTTAAAAAATTAAACAATCTTAATTTAATAAAAGAAAAAGTGTTATTCAATACAAAGAAATATTAATTTAAAATAGTTATTAACCAAGATAAAATATACTAGAAACATACTAAAAAATAAAATATTTAATTCTTAATAATAATAAAAATCTGCAGTATAATTTCCTATTTATTTACTCTTTAATAAAGTTTCTATAAGATTAAAAAATCAACAGACACCAGATGATAATGAATATTCAAATCCCCAGATTAGTTTCTGGATATTAGCCATCTTTAGTGAGAAATAGGATTTGAACACACAGCCATGTCTAGGAATATCTTTACTTTTGTGTAATATATAAACTAATAACCAGAAGTTCAAAAATTTTAAAGTATGTTTTAATCTCATGTTAGTAGCTTGGATGTATTTAAACAAAGTAAAGAAACTATTAAAGATGTAAGTGGAAATGCTACTTCTCAATGAATATGACCAAAAGCCAGAAACTAGTTTAGGGATTGAATATAGCATTGCCATCTAATGACCATTGAATACACAACTTATAAGAGATGGATCTGTAAGCAGTAAAATCTGATCCCACTACAGATGTCGAAAGTAAGCAATGAAAGTCATGCTTGATTTGGAAACTAAAAAAATTTATTAGTACCTACGATATAACAAAATTCAAACTAAGGAAAAGATTATGAATTAATATCACGAATCAAGATCCCTAACCATTAACTTTGGCTTAATGGTCTTAAGGTATTATACTATCTATTTATTTAGACATGTGTATTCTTATATATATATATATATATATATATATATATATATATATATATATACACACACAAAAAAAAAATTATAAAAGTTAAAGTTCATATCATTAAAAGTAATTTGATGAATCTCAATCCATTTAAATAAATACTTATTTCTGTATCTTAAAATTAATGAACCAGAATTCATTCCTTTTAATTGAAAAGTTGATTTGATAGATAAAACAAATAAAACATTCAAAAATAAAGCTTTAATTTTAAAATCAAATTAAAAATAATAGCCAAAAGAAAGTCAAAGTTCATAATTAAAATATTGAAATATAAACCGCTTTAATTGGAAAGATAGTATTTTTTAGCAATTTGAGAATTAAAAAAAAAAAGATTTAAGAAAAAAAATCCAGGGTCATTAATAAATTAACTCAATTAGTTCAATAAAGAAATCTGGAAATTTTAACAGACTTGTTATTGTGGAAAAGTATATTTTTTACAAAGTAATATTGTATAAATGTTTAAATGGTTAACTTTTATATTCTATAGTTTATAAATTTAATATCTCAGTAAATAATGCCAAAAAGTGTCATCACTATAAACATTATTTTACTGTGCACAAGCCTAATAAACAAGTCCATTCAGAAAGAGAAGATTGGGTAAGATTCTCTAATCCCATGATTCATAAAAATCTATAATTTCTAAGCATCAAATTAGATAGATACCAATATGTTAATATAATCTCTTAAATATATTTTTGCCCTCAGAAAACATTTGAATATTCTTAAAACAATCATTGACAATTATGGAGAGAATTCAAAATACCCCATTTTAAGATTTGGCAATATTTATTTGATTATGTTTAATTTATAAAGGATCACAATTTCTCTCATCTAAGTATTACGTTTTTGATCTTTTCTTATTAGTCCAACATACATCTCTCCATACTTCATTGGGTGATCTAAGATCTCTATGAAGTATTCAAATCATAGGTCCATAAGTAAGAACTGATAAAACATATATCAAAAATCTTTTTCAAACACATAGGCATATGTTCTTTTAATATTAAAATTATTTCTAAAACACTCCATTCAAGTTTAATTCTGATAAATTTCAACAATTATTTTCTATTTATATTGAAGCAGTCATATATATACATGTGTAAATATATGTGAGTGTTTAATGTATATATTTTGCTATTAAGTTAAAAATATTAAGGCATTTTAAAAAATAGAATGTATAAAAAAATGTAATTTTATTATTAAAATGTAAATTTTATTATGAAATTTAATTATGAGTTGGTAAGTGCGAAAAAAAAAAGATGGTGTTTCAAATCAGCAAAGAAAGTTTAACTTTCTAATTAATTAAAGAACCAATTGATATTAAAAGAATATAGGTACTAAACTCTAATTTTAGAATTTATATTTAGTGTAGCATTGTCATTACAATAAAAGGTAACAAAAGTGTAATTACTGCGGAATTTGATAAAAATCAAAGACATTTAAAATTTAATTAAAAAATGCAATTAGGAAAATTTCAAAATTAAATTGCATTAAGTTTATATTCAGTAAGATTCTTTTAGATAATAAAGAATTTTCTTTAAATTAATTAATTAATTTGGAGAACAGTCGATCCAGATGGCTTTGTTTTCAAGATATATATAAAGGAAAGGAAAGAAAGAGTTCTTATTTCTTGTAAAGTTTAGTTATTGTAAACTTTTTGTAGTTATTATAAATTTCTGAAAGAGTTATTGTATATTTCTTGTAGAATTATTGTAAACTTCTGAAAGAATTATTATAAAGTTTTAAACTGTTCAATTACATCAAGCTATGAGTGAGTAGATCGTTGCAATTTCTCTGGTTAATGCCAAGAAGCTGAATATGGAGTTCCCTTGTACTATAGAATGATAGGCCAATAAAATCATTGCCTACAATTGACCATCCAAAGTGCTGACATACTATGCCATCACCATCAAAAGAAAGCCACCAATATATAATGCCACAGACCATTGAAAGTACCCAGTAAATGATAAAAACCTCTCTAGTGTGATTGAAAATGTTTTCTTTGCTTTAAATAATTTATTTATTAACTGTTCTTTTAAAGTATGTTCTTTTCATACTATACAAAATATTCTTATTGTATTATTTAGATAAACATTCTTATCATATTATTTAGATATTTTATTGCATTATTTAAATATTTTCTTAAAGCATGCTTAATTAATTGTACATAGTAAGGAAGATCGACTATTGCCATATATACATTCGATCTTTCTTAAATTTTGCTAGACTTACTGTTTAAGAATCGCATTACTGTGTTGTCTAATTTCATGATTATCTTTCAGCAGGCATATATTCCTGCTTCAAAAACTTAATTTGATGAGTTCATTCTAAATAAGTTGCAGGGTCTTATTATTTCTTGTTAACAGTGCAGTGGATCATTCCTGCTGGGTAATGAGAATTATTAAGAGTTATATGAAGATGCTCATTCCCTCATTTTATGACCCATTTAACTTCACAAAAGCAAATATTTTTTCATCATTATCTTATGATAAGACTTGGATATGACATCATGGAGGCAAGCATATTCCATTTGTTGTTATTTTTATTTTAGCAACTCAGTACCACCTTCCTTATCCCTGATGTATGTCAAAGCTTGATCTTTCAGCATTTAACTGGTCATGATCAAGAGAGTTATGCATTTATCTATTTAACCATATTTTCTAGAGTTAATTAAATTTATCATGCTTTATTTATTATGTACCTGCTTAAGAGATATCTGCCCCAAAGATCAAATGTGTTAAAAGATCCCTTATTTATATATATGTTATACATTGAAACTTTGACATATGTATTCATTAATTTATGTAATTTCCACTATCTTATAAGTCTAGCAACCAAATTAAATGGTAGTCATTTCTTTTGTTTATTTATTTGTAACTTTCTTACTAATACGGAGTTTGTATTATATATATATATATATATATATATATATATTGCATTGGGTGTCTTGTTTGTTACAGGGAAGTCATATAGTTAATAATCTATTTTTAAGAGTCTATCTCTCCCTGATCACTGAGCCTAAAAAAATGAAGTAGTATTAGATTGGAATGAGTTGTGGTGGTTTAATTCCCCTGGTGGTGATTTTGCAGACTATCAGCTCATGTCAACTGTTACAATATTAATAATTTAAACAAAGTATTTGCAGTTGTTCACTTCTTCTAATTCATGATCATCATTCTTTATCTTTTTTTTTTCTGAGACAACTACTTTCTTCTCGTAACTCTTGCAACATTTCCTAAAATTCTAAAGCATTATTTGCAAAAACATTATCAGCAAAATCTAGATGGGTTAACTAAAATCTCCATGTATATTTATTCACATATTTTTGCAATTTTAATCCATAAAATACATCTTGTAAAATTGTTGTAAAACTTTTGAAGAGATAGAATTATCTTGCTTTATCAATGTTAATCTTTTTAATGGACGTGTATTGTTATATTTTGAGAAATATTTTTCAAATATAACAATATCCTGGATCTATAACATGAGCAAGCAAAGCTTTAATTACTGTGGGAATGCTTATAAAATTAAATGCTGTTTCTTAATCTACAAATCCAATGAACAATAGTAATTTATAATGAATGTGACCCACAGTGCTAAAATCACTTAAATTCAGCTTATTCTTTTGGTTGATTTGAATCCAAAGTTCACAGAGACAAGTTGTAATTATCTTAATAAAGATTTTTGTACAGAACTGATAAAAGACTGATAGATTTATAATTTTTAATATCTTTTTATCATTTTTTTTTAAATACAAAATTACTACTATATTCTTCCTATCATCTAGGATATCTTTATCATGTAGATATGTCATACATAGTGTCACACACACATTCATTCTGCCTTCAAGAAAACTTAACTGATGTTTCAATTAAAAATTATCGGGCAACTGAGAAGAATGATCATAGTCTTTCTTAGTCTTAAATTCAGATTAAAAGACCAATAAACTCATCATGCTACTGATGTGTTGATGACTAACTCATACACGTTTTGTTTGCTATATGAATAATGATATACAATAACAGCTACAATAACAATACCTTATGGAATAACATTAGAAATTTGTCGTGCTCAGTTCCTTTAAAGTCTCAAAAAGGAATCAGTCTTCTTTCAAATAACAACAAACTTCTTTCTGTAGCTATTAATATAAGACAATTTACTTAATTCAAATGTTTATTGTAATGTTCTTTAATAAAAGTATAAATTGTTCCTATTACTTATATGATGATGACTTTAATTTGACTGTTATGGTATATAAATTCATATAATTTGTTTTCATTGAAGCATTTTTCAAATTATAAAAGTAAAATTCATAAAGTTATACAAAAATGTTCTAGCTTTCTATATTTGATCAGATCAGTTTCATTTTGTTAAATTTATATCCAACTATCTTTGATCAGTTATATTCAATGCTGAAATATCATTTTCTTGAAAATTAAGATTCGTAAATGGCATCTCATTTTTTTCTCTCCGTTTAATTAATTTGCTTTGTTCTCCTTACTTGTTTTGATCAAATTAATTTCATTATGATAAATTATATTAAAGATTATTTATTTTGATAGAGTTGATGGCATTTTTTTTTTTTTTTTGCCGTCTTAAATCACGCATTATTATTATTATTTTGCCGACTTAAATCATGCACCTTAATGACATAAGTTTATATCAGATATACTTTAAAACCTTACCTTTTTAGCACACACACACATCAAACATATGAATGAAAACATCTGAAAAAAAAAAAACAATTAAATAATCTGCATTGGTGGTCGAGAGGTCAGCGCGACTGCCTTGTACTTGCAGGCAGTTGCCCGGGTTGCGGGTTCGCGTCCCGGCCGATGCTATGACACCTAAAAAAAAATGTATTTGTGGCTGAATCAGAACTTTCAGTTGGACCAGATCACTCTCTCACATCTTCATCATCATTTGTTCAATATTCATCAATTATTACAACTCATGCCAGGTCATGACTTGGGCCAGTTGAATAGTGCTAGTTCAATTAGAAATGCATTTGGATTTTTCAAGAGATTCTCATTTACATGTTTAAAGTGTGCATAAAAAAAAATGAAAGTTTTAAAATATATCTCATGTTATGCACAAAAGAAAAAAAAATGGAGTTAATGTTACCTTGTGGCTGTATTTAAAAAGAATAGATACATTAATCTAATTAAGTTTTAAGTTTATATGTGGGTTAAAAACGATATTAATAATCTCTACAGTAATAAATAGTTTATAGTGATCATTAATGTATTTCTCTAAAGATGTTGTTGTCAAGTGAGTGGATGGAGATTTGACACTTTGTTTATCACATAACTCTAAAATTAGAAATTAGAGCACATTATATTACAAAAGCAGCAAGCAATTGCAAAATACTGATGATTATCATCAGATGTTATCCCTTGATTGCAGTATCCACAGCTTAGTTATTTTATTTGCCTTTAGGAAGAGACCTTAACATACATTTAAATCATGATAGTTTTTAGTTTGATGAACCAGATTTCATTTTGTTCATTGCAATCAAAGAACCTTTAAAATATCGTTTGAAACTATAAAAAAAAAAAAAAACTTCAATTATGAAATGGGAATAAAGTATTAAAAAATAAATAAATATCTAAGCAAAAAAAAATCATGATGATCAAAGCATCCTACCTGCCAAGGTATTCGAAAAATACAAAAGAAATAAAACAATAAAAATATAGACTCTATTGAATAATAGTGAAAATAATCATCCAAATTAAAATAAAAAATCAGATTAAAAATTAATATCATTACGGTATTTTTAAAATTTGGTTCAATATTTATTTCAATGTTTTGCATTTCTTTATAATTATTATTTTAGATTAGAGGAATTTTTACTTATATCAATCTAATGTTAAATTGAAATTATTATTTGTTTGTTTGTTGTTGTTTTTTTGGAAAGGGGTGGGTGAGGAGAGGAAGTTCTTTTTTAGTTTGAATTAAGTAATTGAATGGTTTGTTGCTAAGAGGTCATGTGAAATCATGGATCGAACTTTAATACAAGAACAAAATAATTTATATAAAATGTAAATAATGAAAAATATTAAAAGTAAGAATAGTCATCTAAATTTAAAAAAAAGATTAATTATTCTCATTATGGTATTTTTAAAGCTTAGTTTATGTGTTTTCTCAATTTTTGCTTTTTTTTTTATAATTATTATTTTAAATTAGAAAAGTTTGTCAAGCGTTGGTGGTCGAGAGGTCAGCACAGTTGCCTTACAAGCAGTTGTCCCGGGTTAGCGGGTTCGCTTCCCAGTCGATACTATGACATAAGAAAAAAAAATTAGAAAAGTTTTTAGGCAAATCAAACTTGTTAAATTAAATTTTTCTTATTTTTTTTTTTGAGATTTAATTAAATAATTGAATGATCTGTTGCTAGAAGGTTGGATGATTTTATGCACAAACCTTCCTACATCCACTGATTACTAAGACTTGCTCTGGATGGCATTACTGTATGGAGAATTTGCTACTGTTAATAACAGCTTGTGTAAGCATAGGAAGTGGTGATCATGTAAGGTCTTTTATATAATGCATTTCCAACTTGTTTTCCAATACAGTATTCCCTTTAAGATTATCTCCACTATTCAACTTTGAATATAAGTTTAAATACATAGTCATCCTTGGTATAAGTTTTCTCATGAAATGGAGTCTTAATCCATTTCTTAAGGGGTTATTCTCTTTTACTTTCACTAAATTATTATAAACTTTTCCTTGGAATGATTTCTGCATTCGTTTTCTATCAGATATATTTCCTTTTTTCTTCATTATTACAGCTGTGACTCTTTTAATAATTATTTTCCATCATTCACTTGCTCTATAATATATGTTTTTTATATTCTTGTATTTCACATCAATAATATATATTATCACCAAATTTACTCTCCAAATTTTTAATTCATTTGAAACTAACTTTATTTTCCAACCAATCTTTGTTATAACCTCATAAATTACAATAGCATTTAGAATGGATCGAAAACAAATAAAACATTACTTCAAACTACCCTAAAATAAAGCATTATTTGAAATAGATCAAAATTAAAGCAATAAAACTAAATATCACTGTCTTATAAATAACAGTATATGCCTATAATATAGATCCCTGATAATACAATAAAAATAATGGCAAAGAATTACACAGATAAACTTTGATATTCCTTATGAATCAACTCATTGTTAATAATAACACAAACTTGCACCAAAAGTCAAATATTACTTCTATTTATATTTAACATAGATTGATGAAATAATATTAATATGCCCTATAAATTTTCAATATCATGATATCTAACAAAATATGTAACTCAATAATTGATTTTTAATTACTTCTACTAATAACAATATATCCTTATTAAGTAAGTCAATTATAATAAGATTAAATATTTAATAATAATACAAAATCAATTAATCCAACATATTTTTCCATTTTCACCAACTTAATATATTATAAAATCAAATCATCCTATTAAATAAGCCTAGATTTTCAATATCCAATCATAACAATATATTAATTAAATGATAAATTTTTATATGATGCTTATTCCGACAACTGACAAATCACATCCAATTATTCTTCAGTTTATTAAAGCTAAGTTATTAAAACTTTGCACTATAACTGTCAAAGCATATGAAAAATTGTTAGATTTTTTATAGTCAAATATTAATATTAAAATTTAATATTTAAACTAAATTTATGATCCATACTAATGAACCTTAAATATAATTAAAGCAAATCACTCTATTTTGTAACAGAATAAAATATATTATTAAGTACCAACCTTATAAATGAATAAGATTATGATCATTATGTCTGTGTAGGAAGTTAATATAGTATTCCTTTTAATCAATATAGATCTAAAATAAAATAAATAAACATTTCATTGCAACTATTTTTATTCATCTTAAATAATAATCATATTTGTACTTTTATTAATCATCAAATCAATTCATATATAATTTCTATTTTCAAATATTTATTGTTTGTTATTAACAAAATAATTACAATAAGCTTCTAATTATTAAATATTTAAAAACATCAAATTAGTTAATTTATTGCTGTATAAGATCTATACCTGGTCAGATATTAAGCATTAAATTCAATACAAAAAATATGTAATTATACTTTCTTACATATCATGTGTTTTTAATTCTCAAATAATTTTTATAACTGCTTCTAATAAATTATATAATATAATCAATTAATGAATATTGTGTCATCCAAATATGATTAACCAATAAATTTGCACTGTAAAATTGAATGACAACCATCAAGTTTATTTGTTTTAAATTAATTCAAAATTTATTAACAAATTAATATAATTAAAATCATATATATATATATATATTGTGCCATTACAATTGAGTCACTAGATAAATTTATAGTAATGTGCATGTAGAAAAGGTAAACCAAAAATCATCAACACAATTTTATATAACCATAAAAGAAGCTGTAGGGCATCCAAGTTCAAACCCTACCAGATCAAAATTTTAAACACTTTAAAAAGAGAAAGAGTGGGTCAACAATTATATGCTTTATTTGTTTGTGTGTTGATAGAAAGTTAATACACACATTTAAACTATTTAATATTTAGTTTTTCTGTTAAAAAGCAAAGTTATAATGCATACGTATAGGCAGTGTATGTGTAAATTATTTAATTGTTCTATATTTCAAATATTCAACATTTTAACTTTTTTTAAAACTAACCTATGCTTGATCAATTCTAATATTTTATTCTATGCTTTTATTTTGCTTTTCTTTAATTATAATTGGGATTTAAAAGTTACAGATTTAATTAAATAATTGGGTTATAATTACTAAGCTAGCAATCATATTATTTAATGTTAGTTTATGAATGATTTGAAAGAATGAAGGATGTGTGTACATTACATACAGAAATTTACATTTACTAAATATTGAAAGAAAAGGAAGGATTAAATCTGTCAAATTATTTTTTTTGTACAATTTTATGTTAAAAGAGGAAATTGTTTAATCAGATATCTATCTTTGTAGCAATTTTGTTTTTTTTTAATAATTGTTTGTCACTTTGGGAGCTTAATTTGGGTGGGAACTCTAATTTTGAAATTGTCTTATCTTAAGATCTAAAGAAGGAAGCTCAAAAATTTGAAATGTTACCTAAAAAAAAAAAAAAAGAAAGGAAATAAGGATTAAGTCTATTTTTTTTTAAAACAAAAGTGTCTGGAAAAAGGATTAAACTTTTCAGTTGAAAAATAATTTAGTTGAAAATAAATTAGAGATCTAATTAAAACAAATTTGTCCAAAAATAGCAAGTGACGCTATCTCTGATTGGTTAAGTTAGATAAAAATTGGATATAAAAAGTGTCTGGAATTATTATATTTTTGGTGATTATGATTCAAATTAAACTATTAAATTGAATGTTGAAAATATAAGAAATGGCTTGCTAGAAAAATTATATGTATGTCCCATCTTTTCCCGACCATCTGGAGGAAGCTGCACATTACATAGGAAAGAAAAGATGTTGTGTCTAAAATAATATTCTACACCTTTCAACTGACCAGAGAAATAAGATGTTGTTTTTAATAGAAGGAAGAAAGCATTCACCTGCATTCAAAGAAGATGAATTAATCTACTGATAAATATTAATCATCAAGTCCAATTAATTGTTACAACAACTGATTTTAAACTCAAGAAAATTTATAAATGTGAAAACAACTGCTGTATTTCATCCACATGCTTGACAGGAGGAGAAGAAAAATTAATATAATGATTTCCAAATTATCCACTAAAGCAAATAACCTCAATAGAGTCATCATCATCAAATAGTTATACACCTCAAGAAAGAGATTGTTCCCAGTAAAACGGAAATGGTAGCTGCAGAAATATAGACATTATACAAGACAAGTTTGAACCCTTGGAAATTCGCCACAAACAAAAGATCGGTAATATGATTTTTATATCTATTTTCTTTATGATATCAGTCTTAATAAACATTTTAGCAATAAAGTGGTATATTTTATTTAAAGAACTTTTAAAGACTATTCAGATCGATTAAAAACAAGAATGTCTTACTAATATAATAATAACTTTGAGCTTCATAAATGATCTTGAATGTATGAAAATTATTTGTTTATTAATTTTACAGTTATGAAAAATATTAATGTGTAAAACAATTTTTTTTATGGTATTATGATGTTAGTTTTAACTAATATATTGTTATTATTTTGGTTTTAAATAATATTTTGTTATTATGGGATAAAACATGCACATACATAATGATATTTTTATATGTGTATAATTGCGAGTGAATGTGAAATAATAGGTGGTGTTAAAATATTAAATTATTTTGTCTTGAGAAAGTATAGATTTCAGCGCTTGGAAGGGAGGGGGAGATAATGATTTAAAACTCTTTTCTAAAACTTGCTCTTTCAATTCTACTAACATTTTTTTTTACATTCTATTTACATGTTAGATTTTTAAAGTATGTGTGCTAATGAGCAGATAATATTTTTTTTTTCTTGAAATACTTTTCTCATGGAGTGAAAATCATGGTCAATGTGACATCCAACTTAATACAAAATACATTTGAAGGGAAAGGGGGAAGAACTTGAAATTAATCTGAGGATTGTTATATAATCAATTATTATCATTATTATTATTCATGTCAATTTTCATATTTATCTAGAAATTTTATGTATATGTTAGAAATGCAGTAATAAATATTAGTTTGTTTTATTAAACGAGGCGTATATATTTCATTAAGTGTAGTCTTTGTTAAGTGTGATTATTCATCATCATCAATGGTTGAATATTAGTTATTTAAGATATAAGTAAATATGCTAAAATTAAGCAATAATTATGAATTTCTTCATAAAATTTAGTTTTATGTTTAGGCTTAGTCCTAGAGCTGTAGTTGAAACCCTTGTCATTATTGTTATTATTATCATCATCATCGTCATCATCAACATTTTAATTAATGAGCTGTTTAACTGTTTAAAGGCCATAAATAAATATTGATTTTATAATATTTAGTGATTTCTTAGTATTATTATAACCATATCCCATCATCTATTTCATGCAAGGATGAGTGAATTGCCATCCTAAATTAGTTATATATAATCTGAGCTAGTAAACTTATAAAAATATTGAAACACATTTGTTATGTTAAGATCTGAGAAATGATTTATGTCTAGTATACTCCACTTTGGTTTATAGATGTTTTACTTTTACCTAAATATTAGTGCATATAGTGATATGGCTCAAAAAGCAAAATCTCCCATTTTATGAGAAATAAAGTACCAAGAAGGGATTCCAACCCGGTACATGTGAAAGGTTATCAGATATAACCGTGTCTAGATTCAGATAATCTAGTGGCGCCCTGCTAGACCATATTCACTTAGTATTTGTTTAAACATGCACTTAACATCAAACCAAGAGATGAAAGTGGATAAGATCTACTGCCTGTATACCTGAGTTATATTTTATTGAATTACTAGTGTACTCACTTCACGTGATTTCCATATACCTGAGTTATAATATTGTAGATTAATCCTTTACTTATTTCTATTTGAACTCCTTTTATGGTAATATCTTTTGAATGAACATTAATTATGTTACAATATATATATATATATATGTGTGTGTGTGTGTGTGTGGCAAATAAACATTTCAAATATATGCATATAAGTAGGTTATTGTACCTCAACCTCCACTGATTAGACACTAAATACAAACATATATGTTTATGTAACACACATAAGATGTTGAATGTTTACACTTTCTGAAATATAAGAGTTCAAGATATATCTTTTTTCTATACTTCATATAAAAATATAGTTAATCAAAATATATAAACATATATACAAATATGAATCTACTTATTTAATATAAATTTGAGAGAACAAAATGATATAAATACTTATTATAATACAATCTTTTTGAACTCCTAATTTAAGTGATATGCCTGAAGTTAATTTTTAATCAATAAATTAAAAAATGAATATTTTAAATTAATATAATTACTATGCTGCAATATATACATTCAAACTTAGAAAGACATAACTCTCTTACATTTAGATCTGTCAATAGATCACTACTTAACTTAAAAATATACTAATATTTCTATCAATAAATACTATACATTTTAAATGAAAAGAAAAAATATATACCAATAATAATGATAAATATAAGCAAATGACCTGAGTAATATTCTTTAAATATGACATGCCAAAAATAGTACCATAGTTCCTGTGTTTATTTTATTTTAATCATGATTCAATATTTTGTTATTTCAGAGAAATTAGAAATATTATGAAAGGCTATAAAGTTTGAAGTACATTTTGCTAATTCCATTATTTTCCAACTATTCAAATTATCTTTTCATTCAGCAGATATTTGATCTATATAAGGTTATAATGTTGCAATGTAGATATTTTTTCATTTAGCAAGTAATCAATTCAAAAAACATTACAAGTGAACAGATATTAGTTTCATTCATTACAATGCTATTCCAAGTATAAATAATGGATTAAGGTTACAAAATTATATTGTAGATGAATATAATATTTATTTACATTTTTCTGTTGTTAACATTTAGATCTCATTATTGAAAAGTAGGTAATATTTGTTTTTTTTTAAAAGTGAATATACATTCCAATGGTTTTGAGATGCTAAAAATTAATTTCAATAAATTATCATCTCTCACAAATTCAATGACCCTGGCTAGTCAATGGGCAAACATTATTGCTTTCATCTCATCATTCTATCCATTTCACAATCATATACTTTTAAAAATAAAAATAAATCATAAGAAGGAAATTACATTTGCTTCTATTGAAGCTAAAATAGTTTTTTCTCTTCAGTTCTTTTTATAACTTTTTCCATTGACATCATAGTAATTATAGATCCTTTATTCACTCTTTAATCAATTCTAGCCAACATAAAAAAAAAATTTATTACATAAAATAATGACAAATTAAAAAAAAAAATCACAATTCTTATATACAACAAACATTTATGTTTTTAAGATACAAATAAGATCCTGCCACTCAAACATAAATTAAATAATTAAGACTACATTTTTTCTGTACTACAATGGAAATAAACTTTTTACACATATCTTTCAAATATAATATTATACAAATAAAACATCAAATATACTAGAGACATTAAACATTTAGGTGTATTATTTATAATCTACTATAGTAAATGCAGTAACAAAAATATATAATAAAGAAATAATAATAATTTTATCCCAACTATATGCTTTATTATTCACATACACATTTTAATATAAATAATAAAGTCAATTTACAATCTTATACAATGTAATTAATAATAAACATTTTTTATATCAAATTATCATTGTCATAGCAACCCAATTCAATGCTTTAAAATTAAGATAACTACCATCAAAATGACACAAGAAAGAAAATAAAAGTTATGACTGACATTTTACCACATACTGAAACTCATTTCAAACTTCAGTAGATACAATATATATATATCATGGCTAATTTCCATTCCATGAAGTACTGAAACTCATTTCAAACTTCAGTAGATACAATATATATATATCATGGCTAATTTCCATTCCATGAGTGAGCTAAAGTAAACTAGAAATATTTCAATGAGTATTTTAATGTGGATAATAATCATTTCTATTCCTTAAAAGATCTTTATAATTTAAATTAAAACATTTGATGATGTGGTTACATATATTTGAATGCAATCATTTCTGCTAGGAGGATTCAGACATTCAAACTTCTAGCTCACATGAGGAAAGGAGATTGTCCATGATAAGTAAAATAAAAATTAGACTAATATTTTTTTTACTGCTTTAATAGCTTAAAAAATTAAGAAATATATTCTTAAGAAAAATAGTCAAAATAAGAGTCATAGATCAATTCATAGATCACATGACCCTATCTCTTAAGCTTAAGAGATAGGGTCATGTGATCTATGAATTGATCTATGACTCTTATTTTGACTATTTATAGTCTCTGCCAATAAGTCTTATGCAATTTTATATTGCTATGACTACTAATATATGGTATGGCTGAATCTATCAGCCTCATATAGCTATTTGAGTTGGATAGCTGGGTTTGAAGACATGTAGATGTCTGAAAATTTCAGATTTTCCACTCAATAGATAACTTTTAGCTAAGTGCTTAGCTTTGGGTTGGAATTTTTAGATCTAGTGTCCGAACCTACCCTGTCACCTCTCTGAGGAGTGCCAAATCATGAAACCATGGTCTTGAGGGGTTTGGGGAGGGGTTCCTGACAGAGATATTTTAAGTGCTGGCTCTGGCTAAGCATTTATCATAAAGCTTGTAGAGGAATTGGCAATCCTCACTGTTTATATTCTTAAGAGTATTGAATTATTTGATTGGATATGCATATATCAAAGTATTACTTATTGGACTCACACTTCAAACATATGGATACAGATAATGGAAAAATATAAATAACACCTAAGATACATTTTGAGTGAGATAGACTCTTCAGTTATCCCAGGTTATTACCCTCTCTCAAATGTACTTATAATTTTTCCATATTTATCTAATGTATGCTAAATTTTCTTTATAAGTGTTATATTTCCTACATGCATTAATTGATAGTTACCACATTTTAATTTATATTACCAAGCAATTTTTATTAATCAAAATTATTACATCATTTTTAATCTGTCATAGATTTTAATTTTTATTTAAGAATCAAATACCATGTGCGCCAAAAAAATGTATACACATTTTACAAGATGCATTATTTTTGGAAGTTGAATTGAATTACAGGGTCAATGTGTAGTATGATGTTCACTCAAAGGATGACATTAATCAAATGAATATTAATGCTACTATGCAACAGGCAAGAAAGTCATTGAAAATAGCAAACATCTAGTTGTCATTTGAAGAGTGCAAGACCATTTAGAAGTAGTATTTGAAATTCAAGAATGTTATGGAAATACAGCAACAATGGAGATATAAGGTCACAAAAGAATTTCTAGCATGCCTAATAATTTCATGCATTTGTGATAATTTTGAGATGCATCTTCTGTGTGCAGTATGCATAAGAAAAAATTACTAGAACAGGCATATAGTATATTCTTAATCCAGAAAAATGGTTTTATTCCTAAGATTATTACATGCACTAAATGAAGATGACTCTGATCAAAGGATGTATGATTGCGAATGATTCCAAATATGATATGAAAGAATAAGGAGTTTATAAAAAAAAAGATGGTGTAATAATGCACAATTTAAATTGAGTGGGACAATGAACCATCATGTATATTGAGCTTCAGAAAATCCAGACAATCACGTGGAAAAATAAATCAACTAACCATGCCTCAACATCTGATGTGGATTATCATTAAGGGGACTAACTGTACCATTTATTTTTGAAGATAGCATTGCTAGTTCATTGTGTCATTTTATCAGCAATTCATACACTTTTGGGGAATGATTAATTTTACCTCTAACAAGATAGCACCCCACTACACTTCCATTAAGATGTGAGTTTATTTTGATGAGAATTTGCCAGGTCAATGGATAAAATGAAGAAGTATGCTCCCTCCCTTACACACACACGTGTTCTCTTGATTAAATATCCATTGACTTCTACCTATGAGAGAACTTACAGAATGGTCTATCATAGAAAACCAGCCATACTTCTGGTACTTTGGGAAGAAATTGAAATGCAGTGTGCAGGGATGAAAGTGCATACTTTCATCAGCCTTACTCGGACAGTAGTTTATTCTAATCAGAAATGTCTGGATGCTAATGATAACATCTTGGAGCACTTCTTGTAATTACAGAAGTCAAACATGACTTGTTTTCATCTTGTGTTATCAATATATATTGAATAATACAATTTTAATAGTTTTTCTTTTCTTAAAATAAATATACATTTTTAATATCCTCTGTATATTCTTTTTTCTATTAACTTGCATATGATCGTATTTTTTATTTATTTAACAATTATATCTTCTTCGCTTATATATAAAATCTTATAAAGTTTTTAAATCACAACCTATTGTATCCATACTTTAAATATACAGTTACAGATATTGACATTTATTAAAAAACAGTAATTTTCAAAGTGTATGCAAAAAATACAATGTTTGCAACATAAAATATGAAATAACAAAGAAAATGTTTGAAGAGTTTGATGATTCAGAGTAATTAAAATGCTAATACATCTTAAAGACCATTTATTTTTATTCCAGTATCATCTACATTTGAATTGTGAAATTCTAAGTTGTAGTTAAAGAAGTGCATAAGATCTTATGCATAAATAAAACAGAGTAAAATAAAATAAATAAAAATAATGCATTTAATCTTTAAAGAGAAATGTTCTGTGTGGCTAAGTGTAATGATACAATAGTGAATTTTAGAGTTCAAGATTTATGGATTGGCTGGGTCATACTACCCATATAAAATCAAAAAACCATTGAGATTTTTAAAATGCCAGATTGTATTGTCAAACATGATGATATAAGCTAACTTCCATTTGCTAGAAATTTTTTAACCCCCACTAATCTGAATAGCTTCTGATTTTTTTAAATTTATTTATTACCATTGCACCCTCATCTTTATATTTTTAAAACTTTCTCTTCTTGTTATCTATCAATCAAACTTTTAATCTTGTTATTCATGAATACTTACAGTGCTTCTACAATGGTTTTCAGTAATAATAGTCATTACCCAATTGATGGCAATGTGACTTAACTGAAATGTCTGTACATAACTATTATGAATCACAGTTTGATACTCTGCCTTTCTAAATATTAATGTAAAAAATACTAAAAAGAGTTTAAATATAAAATTTAAAAAGATGTATTGTACCTAATATACTTTCAATGCTTTTACATCATAGTAAAATAAAGAAGATATGGTTCATTGCACAAAATGAATATGCAACGAACCAAAAATCAAATAGCATCCAAATCAGCAAAAAATTAATATTCTCAGCAGACTAACCATGAATAAAAGTATTGAAAGTATACTTGATACAATAAATCTTTGTAAATTTTATATTTAAACTCTGTTTAATATTTTTTGAATCATACATAGATGGACCCACATAATGTCATTTATATATACTGTATGTATATATTTAATTGACTGAAACTTTGCCATTATTATATAAATTTAGGTTATTCTCCTTTTCCTTATTCTATTTATAATTGGTTTACTTTTTCAAATCATGCAAATGACCAAAGGTTTTACATGTATTACCACCATGCAGAAAGCTTCATCAATTTGCAACATCATAATTTCTTTAGTGGTAAAAGATGAAGTACTTCCTAGACAATTCAAACATATTTTTGAGTTATTCTAACAACTGAGGTTCACTCATTATTTTCTTAAATACACTTGAAAACAAGTTTCTCAATAAATATGCAAAATAAATTGTAACATTATAGTTTCTCTGGTGGTAAAAGGGCGAAACACTTCCTGATCATGTGAAACAAATTTTGACTTATTCTCAGTAATGTTGAACATCAAAATAATTATGCCTTATCTTTTTTGTTAAAAAACATGAAAACTCTAGTGGTCCACTTTAAACGTACTTTATGCTAGAAAGAGACTCTCCCTCATATTTCAGGATATATTCCCTAGTTTTAACATTGTTTAGTTGCTATATATATATATAAAACTATAAAACTAAATATAAATGCTTGTTTTTTAAAAGAAAAATAATACGAAAAAAAGATGAAACAAAAAATAATTACCTATTATTATTCTCCATTCTCTATACATTTATAAGACAAAACATATTGTATCAAAATAATTATAAAAAAAAAAGATTTATACTGTTAATTACAATTAATTAATAATGATTCTAAATGCGTTATTAAAAATTATGTAAAGAAAGATATCCTGTTAATTGTGTTTGCGCAATAAAATTCTATGTAAATATAAATTCATATAATATGTTCACGAAAATTATATATATGTAATTTTTTAGAAGTTTACTGAAAAATGCTTCTCGTGAGTTTTAAGGCAATATTTATTTATGCTCAGTGTGAACTGGCAATTTCTCTTTGTATAAACATCATACAAATATCAAAATGGCATAGTTGTTAATGCATATGCCCCTTTATCATAAATTAGGGTTTGAATCAAGCCAGATAAATCATAAAAAAAATTTCAGGTTTTAAAGGGGTTAATGTTTTCTTTCACATAGCTAGTTCATAACTAATTTAACTAGGCATTCAGAAGATAAAATCCCCATATTAATCCGGATTAGTCAGATTATGGGAAATGTATTTGTAATATGATTTAATATCTAATACTGATGGTGCAGCTCACATTATTGTGGGTATAAATCTGATTTAGTAATGGGTCACTAATGTCTAGTCATTTGCAGAACTGAAAAAAAGTACATTGAAAAAACTTAGCTTGCTATTAACTGAAAGGAGATTCTTTGAAGCCTTAAAGAAACCAAACAGGGCAAATTTCTATTCCATAAGTTCTTGTTGCTGCAACTGCTATTACTATATGATTATTCATATAATAAGCAAACAGATATAGGTTATTCACCAATATGCATTAGTTAGCATATGGCTTTTTATAAGAATGTTAAGATCAAAAAATGTAATCTTCCTTCTCAATTGACTGATAGTTTATTACAGTTTAACTTTCTTGAAGGCAATATGAATGTGTGTCAATGATTTTTTAAAAAATAAATATTTACAATCATGACAGACAAAACTAAATTATGGCTTTTAATGGAAAATATATTTAGAGAATTTAAATTTATACCCACAAGTCATAAAAAGGTAGATTTTTATGTGGAAATATAAAATGATTTTGATCATACCAAAGAATATTTTAAATTGTTATAAGAGACTTTAATGCTAAAATTTATAAATGAATGAAAGATTAAACTGTTATAGGTAAATTTGGGTATGAGAGAGAAATGATAAGGGACACCCAGTCTTGTGAAATTTGTAGAAAAAGAAACCATGTATATTGTGAATTCCTTCTTTGAAAAAAATACTAAATTGAAATGAACATAAACATCAAATAAAGGTATGACAGAATTGAAATATAATTTGACTAACAGAAAATATGTATTTCAAGATTGTAATGTTATTAATAAATTCAATACATGAGGAGATCATCAATTAGTGAGATGTGTAATATGTGTTTATGCACAATTAGAGACAAAAATTATTTTAAAAAAACAGTATTCACAGTTGATATTCCTAACCCTCAGAAACATATCAATAAATTTAAATTAGAATTTGTAAATCATTTTATTATATTAACAGACCATGAAGATAGTTCAGATTTGATTGAAATCAGTAAGAAGACTAACTGTTAATTTATTAAAAATGGAAAGAAAGATAGTAGATGCAAAAAGTTACAATTTAACAGTATATTTTCTAATGAGATAAGATTATACATGAAGGGAGGGGGGTGAAAAATTTTTTAAATGCTCCATTAAAAAAAATTGAATATTACAATTTTGTAAAATAATACCAAAAAAATAATAATAATGATATAAAAAACTATAACTATGAAATAACAAGGAAAATTATAAAAAGAATCAAAGTTTCAAAAGTATAAAACTGGAAAAAATTATTTCAGAAATAAGAAGAAGAAAAAGCAACTACTACTAAAATAAGAGACAATATCATAAAATGTATTGAAAAGTTTTTTTAATAAAGAAGTATATAGTAGTAAAGAACAATAAACTATCACTTTCAATTACTACACCTTCTAAACTGGCAAGCATTTTAAATGACTTTTGAAATGAGACATGCAATTAAATCTATAAAGAAAGAAAAGACTCCAAGAAATGATAAAATTATTATTGATATTTTAAAAGAAGCAGATGAAGAAATAGAAAAATTATTGGTAATGCTACACATCAAGAGTCCAAATAATAAGGATATACCAGATGATTGGAAGAATGCAATAGTAATATTGATATTTAAAAAAAGATGATAAAAAAGTTAATGGAAATTATTAATCTTCTAAAATCTTTATCAACATAATTACAATGTATATAAATGCAATTTATCCAATACTTTAAATACTTTTTTTAGCAAAAACCTTTTATTGTACCTATAAAAGATTTTTGCTAAAAATTGTTCAAAGTAGTGGATAAATTGCATTTATATAAGATATTACAGCAAAATAAACGAAGTGGTGAATTTGGGAATATTGCTGGATAATTACAATTTATTTACAGTAAACTTTGAATTTTAATCAAATAAAAATAGCTGGGTTTAAAAATCGTTTTAATATAATTGATGACATTTAAATATTGAGATAATTTATAGAAAATATCAATAAATATAAGTTACTTTTAAACTTTGGATTTGTAATTATAAAAAAGGCATTTAATTCTATAAGCAGCTTTGGATTATCAAGATATAGATCTGAAATATTTTTATTTTGAAAAATATTTATCAAAATGCAATAGCAAAAATTACATGACATGGTGATACGAAAAAGATTGCATTGACAAAGGTATAGGACAAGATGATTCCATATACAGTAGTTTTATAAGAAGTATTTTGTAGATTAAAATGGGAAGCTAAAGAAATAAAACTAACTGTTTTGCAAATGATGCTTCATAATTCCAGGAAATGTTGCAAGAGTTATCAAAATAAAAGTAAGAAAATAGGGACTAAAGATAAAAAAAATAAGAGTAAAGATAAGAAAATAGGGGTAAAAAATAAATGCTAAAAAGACTAAAGTAATATTAAATGAATTTTCTCAGAAGAAGAAAAAGATTGTTATTCATGAATTAAGAGAAGTTAACAACTACAAATACTTTGGTCAGATTATTAATACAGATGGAAATATAATGAATGAAATTTTATTTTTTAGATCATTAGTTATCAAATTGAATAAAAGCACATTTTAAAATATATATATATCATTTTTTTAATTTTAAAGTATGGTGAAATAAAATACATAAAATCATTTAAAATTACTTATGAAATTTTTGTTTTTATAAAAGCAGTTTAAAAAAACCCAAGTTTTACTTAAACAATCAAGAAAAATTAAGATGATTTCATCCTCATCACATAATCACCATTCTTTATTCTTACATAATCTGTTTACACAATGGCTAAATTCTCCATGCAATGGCACATCCATTGATTACACTGGTTTGCACAGAGTGGCACTACTGTATGAAGAGTTTAGCCGCTATGATTGCATCCTTTATTTCTTTTTATTTCTACTTTAATTAACTGTAAATTCCTATAAAATTTCTTCAACACTTTTTAGTGCATTAGTATCCAAATTAAATAAAAGTATTTTTTAATATTTTTGTTAAGAAGTCTATCCTAATATCATTTCAATTTTTTGAATTCATTTATCATAACAGGAAGGCTATTCATATTCAAATTTAAAAAAATTAGAATTTTAAAAATGTCACACTATTTCCAGTAGTCATAAACTTTTTTTCCATTTTTGCTCCAATAAATATTAGACAAACAATTTTCTGATATTTATAATCTGGCTAAAAGTCCTATGTGAGTTAAATTATAAATTAATGATTGTGTCAAAACTTACTGAACTGATTTGAATGCTGTTAAAAATGTGACCACTAGCACTGTCAGACTGGATAATCCTGAAATGTTACATTATCATTGATACTGAACATGTGTACAAAATTTGAAGAATATCTGTTTGGTAAAATAGATTAAAAAGTGGTTACTGGTTTTGATCCAAACAAATAAACAGAAAAGAGAACTTAAATAAAACTATTTAAAAAATATTCTGCCACTAAAACTACTGCCTTGGAGTAAATAATCTTATTATCATATGATACTAATATCAAAAATGTAATTAAGAAAACACAAATTGTTAAGGAAAATATTTTCATTAAATAAAATAAAGTTACAATGCTATAGATAAAAATATTTATAACATATTACATTGCTATATGATAACCACAGAACTATATGATATTATATAATGGAAACAGCTAATATAAGATGATATGCACAGTGCCATATACTATTCATAGTATTATTCTGTGGAATATCTAGTGTTATATAATACAACAAATGCTAAAATACTATGCTACATGATATCCACAATAATATATGATACCTGAAATCTATATGCATAAGAATATATGATACAATACTATATAACAGGGGCCCAAACTTTTAGATGTTGGGTGCGACTTTTTGATTAAAGTGTACCTGAGGGTGACTACGTTTTTTTCAGGGCAAACCAGGAAAAAAAAACATTATTTTTGTTGGAAAGAAAACCAGAATGAAAAAAAAACAGTTTGAAGTCCAGGTTTTTTTAGAATGTACTTAGAAGTTGGATTTTTTTTTTATAAGGGCTTTTTAGGTACTCACAAATATTGGTGATGTTTTTAAAAAATACTTATGAACTGGTCAATTTTTTTTCTATAAGATACGAATTGTCAAAGACATATTACTATGACTACTATTAAATTACATCAGCTCTCTCTAGTATTACAATTTGGCCATGTTGCTTTATAAAATATTTATTAAATTACAATTATTAAATTATCTATAAATAACTATTTTCTAAAACTGGTCCTGAATTTTAAAAAAATTTCAAGAAAATATAGACGCAAAAAGAAAATCATTGTCTTAGAATTGTATTAAAATAAATTAGATATGAATTTTACAAAAAAAAAGTAATTATGTGGTAGATTTCCAGATACCTTGTGGTCGGCATCTTGGCCTTCCCTGCTATATAATATCCATAGTGATATATCATAACTGTAATGTTATTCAAATCTAGAAGTGCTATATGATGTACAAAATGCTTTATAATATTATTCTCTGTGATAACTATAATGCTACATTATGCATCAAATACCATGATAGTGAGCTAAATGATATCCACAATGTTATATGATACCTAAAGTACAATATAATATTGATATACACTGCTATATGGTATCCAGTATTATATAATAACTATAATATGATACAAATAGTGCTATATTATAAATCCAGTAATATGTAATATCCATAATATTATGATACAATGTTATGTAATATATACCAATCTATATGTTACCTCAAATACTATGATACCAAAATATTATGATATTCATAATACTGCATGATAACTAATATGCTATACAATATTCACAATGCTCTGACAACCATGGTACCATATAATCCAAAGTTACATACATATATACAGTATTATATAATATCCATATTATTATATGATATCAAAAATGCTATACAGTACATTATATTATTACCCTCAATATTATGACATCTATAGTATACTATATGATGTCCATAATGTTATTTGACATCTATTCCACTACATAATATTTATAGTAAAGCATTATATAATATTATGTAAAATTTAAATAATCAGATCAATACAAATTAAGAAATCAACCTTTTGGAATGAAATTTTTAACGTATCAATTATACAATGTTTTAAAATGACATAGACTGACAAATGTGGCAATCAGATAATTTTCTTTGAGAATATATGAGTCTGTCCTTCAGGTCCTTTTTCAAGGAACCTATGAACAATGATATTCAGTAATTTAGATGAGAAAGATGCTCAAATATTATTTTGTTTGAATCTTACATAAAACCCAACTTATTCAGTTTTATCAATACTCTTAGTATACAAAAACATTTTCTGTTAAAACCTTTGTGGCAGCAAAATACAACTCAGAAATATAAAATAGCAAAATCAAGTATGTTGGTGAATTATTATAAAGTTATTAAATAATACTAACAGTTTAAAAATTTACAATAAACATATCTTCCTATTTAAAGAATTTTATAAAAATAATAAGTAATGGTTAAATTTTTAACACATGCTATGCTTTTAAAATATCATGAAATTACCAAAAGTTTTAATATTAAGATAATAAAAGATCATTGTTATTATAGTAGAAGAGAAAGATCAAATTTTGCTGTTGTCTTACATAAATATTTTGATAGGCTTGGCATTCTGTATTATTTTGTAAAAGATGAATATAGGTAGCCTATACACAATGTGATATTTGAGTCATCAACTTTTTCAGAAATTGATCTGCATAAAAGCAATTGATCATATTTTCTCTTTGCTCTATGGAAAAAAACAACTAATTTAAAAATGTGCACAGCTAAGAGAAGATTTTAATAATCTATAATTTATTTTATTGCTTATTTAAATGCTGAAAAATATTGGGTTTAAAATTAACTTAACAGTCAACCTGAAAATCCCAAATTTCTACCAAAATTTCAATGTTGCTTTGCTTGATCCGGGACTATTTGTGCTGTACTAAAGCATGAACATGTCATATATTTTTTCAAAAACTTTATTCCTAATTCAAAAATTCTATATTAGATGTATTCATTGTTCTTTATGTTTTCTATTATAATAGTTGTAAAAAAAAAATTCTATTTTCCACATAGTCTATCTTTCTATTCTAAATAATTATTAACAACAGACAAATTTTCAACATATGAGAATATTTTATTTATAAATGTATTTGCTTTTGTTTTTAATAAACGCTTTTACATGAAGCAGAAAAGAAAAAAAACATTTTTTTAAGTTCATATAGCACTTGGAATAGTTGATTGCTGCGAAATCAAAAAAGGAATCTTTGATTAAAATTAATGGTATTTTGAAGAGATTTCAAGTAGACCAAGGTGGCACTCCATATTTTTGATAAATGTACAGTTTCGAGGATTTATAATCTGCCGAAGATGTGTTAGTTGTTAAATTAAAACAAAATTAATAAATCGATTGTTAAATTTAAAAAAAATGGATAAATTCTGAAAAATTTCATTAAGAAGCTTTATCTCAATTTTTTTTTTTTTTTACCTATTACGCGGGAAGCGACGGTTTGCTCTTAAACACTAGATACTTTGGTTCAATTCAGCATGTTTATTTTTGTCTGCAGTTTTTTTTTTTTTTGGTAAATTGTCATAATGATAAAAATTCTGGACATTCCTATCACAGAACATGATGCAGTGGACTATTTCCAAAGATACACGATCCTGTCCTCTTGAATAGTGACCGTTAATGGTCACTATATAATTGCATGCGGCCGATATAAATAAAGTGTAAATATTGTATTTATATATTTTTTTCTATTAATAAGTTAATAAAAAAAAACAACTAAATATTGTAATTAGGTTTTCCACAATGACTTCTTTTTTTAAAATAACAGTAATAAAAAATTAAATGTAATTATTAAATACGATACGGACTGCCATCTTGATTTATTTGAAAATTCTCAAGTACCAAATTAATAACACAAAATCTGATGAGTAGAAAGAAAAAGTCGGTGATAAAAATGTTAAATTTAAAAAATCCTAAAAGTTTGATTGGAAAATAATGAAATCACTTCATCACAAATTCTATTTTCTAAGACTTCACTGTTATTAAAAAGTTAAAAGTTTGTGATTTTCTTTAATAATTGTGAGATTAATATTTCTGCGGAATAAATTTACCTATTAAGAATCACCCTAAAATGAAATAACAATTAATAACTCAAGGAAATGTTCTAAAAAAATAGCTTACCAAAAAATTAAAAAACAAAGATGATAAATTCCAAAAGTGCACAATTAAACAAATCAATTACCATTCCTAAGTTGAAGATTATGTATAACGTTTGTTTACTTTGAAGAGTTATTCAGACATATATATATAAGAAACGAAAGAAAATTTAAAAAATTCATTTCGAAAATAAAATACAAAATAGCCGATATAAAAAAAATGTCAAACAGAAAAATCTCAATAAAGTTACTGAAGCAAATAAATTCAGAAAAGAAATTATTGAAATAGATGGATTACTAGTTATGACTTTACCTGCATTAAATATTTAAAAAATCCTTGACTGAAAAAGCAAGAATGAAACCTTTTTTGAAACTGTGTTATTTTTGGAAGAAAATACTTAATAGTCCCATGTAATTTGCTTATTCTGAATGTTTTAACATATATAAATAGAGGGATTTGAACTTAGGATTTTTCAGTCTATATTTATCCTCCACTCTGTATCAAGCAACCATCACATATGATGACTACATGCATTCAAAAAAGATAAATTATCCCAATATACATATTTCATGCAGAAACTGCACTCATCAGCTGGACCATATCATAATCTGTCCCATATATATATATACACACACACAATCATTGCTCAGTTGTGTGTATATATATATATATATACACACACACAATCATTGCTCAGTTTATATTAAGATAGCAATTCCTTAAACTTTACTGGACAGGCTTTGATATTCTTATCCTTCCAATGATTCAATCATCCAGTTCATTGAAAAATGTAATGATGAAATGCATAAAGCCCTTATTGGATTTGTTAATGCAGTCCACGTATCAGTCTAACACTTCCTAAGATCAAATTCCTCAATTTACATATATAAAAACATTCAATATAAGCAAATCACATATTGCCTTGAAAATAGATTATATAATAGTATACGTTCAGACCATTTCTTTCCTATTAATATATGTAGATACATAATGGTCTGGTAATATGAGGGGTTAGATTGACATGATGTCTACATGAGTATTACTACAACATCAAATCTAATAAGGGTTTTGAGCATTCCACCAACACTTTTTTAATGAAATGGATGATGGAATAATTGGAAGGATGAGAAGATTGAAGCCTGTCCTGTAAAATTTAAGGAATTGTTATCATAATATTAACCAAGCACTGATTGTATATATATGTGTGGACATTATGATTTGATCCAACTGATGAGTGCTAATTCTGCATGAAATACATATATTGGGGATCATTTATCTCATTTATCTTTTTCACATGTAAGTAGTCATGTGCTGTCTCTATTGCTTGAAATGGAGTTGAAGATGAATACAGACTGAAAAACCCTAAGTTCAAATCTCTCTACTTACATTTATAAGAAACATTCGGTATAAGAAAATTACATATTGCCTTGGAAACAGATTATATCATAATATAAGTTCAGCCCATCCCTTTCATATTAATATATATTGGATATGTAATGGCCCAGTAATATGAGGGGGTAGATTAACATAATGTCTACATGGATATTATTGCAATATTAATTCCAATAAGGGATTTGATCATTCCATTATCAATTTTTTAATGAAATGGATGGTTGAATAGTTGGAAGGGTGCAAAGATTGAGATCTGTCCAATAAAGTTTAAAGAATTTCTATCTTAATATAAACTGAGCACTGACTGTATACATGTGTGGAGATTATGATCTGCCCCAACTGATGAATGCTGGTTCTGCATGAACTACATATATAGGGGATCATTTATATTATTCACATGTATGTGATCATGTGTCAGTTTCTTGAGATAGAGTGATAACAAATATAGAATGAAAGATCCTAAGTTTAGTAATCACATGCAATTGTATACATCAAATATTTTCCAAATTGAAAAATGGATAATTAGCAAAGTTAGATGAATCCAAGAGCAATTATCAGCATGCTTCTATAAAGCCATCTATTATAAGCTTGAATAGTCAGTGGATATCAATCATGTTATTATGGTGATATAAAGTTTCCACATTGTAGCTTATAGACCCAAAGCAATTCACTATATCACTTCCAGCACAGAGTGGAGAAACTCATTAATTCAAAAAATGGTTGCTAAGTCTTAGAGAGCCAAATTTACTGACTCATACTTTGGATATTTCACACTTCATAATGTTTCTT
This sequence comes from Epiperipatus broadwayi, assembly GCA_028023455.1. Classification (NCBI taxonomy): domain Eukaryota; kingdom Metazoa; phylum Onychophora; class Udeonychophora; order Euonychophora; family Peripatidae; genus Epiperipatus; species Epiperipatus broadwayi. Next base: position 10,335,799 of record JAQFVV010012406.1, read on the forward strand.
TCTTGAAATAAAAATTCTGATAGTTCAACTTAATGGGTAAATATATATATATATATATGATTAGCTGTATAGGAAATTATATGTGTCTGAGCACTAAATGTCTGACCATGCAGTCAATTGATGGAACTCACATTCATTAACTGAGAGTCTATCCCAAACCTTTATCCAGAATTGGCAATTTTGTTTTTGTGCTAAACTGCAGAGCACAACCTAATGATGAGAATGACAAACTCAAGGGCTAGAGATTGTAGGTTGATTTCAATTGAAAAGCTAAAAAAAATCTCAGTTTAGTAAATTGAGTTAAACTGTATATTCAGCTTGTTACTTTGCAACTCAAATATCACATGACAACAAATAAAAGCAGCTCTTTACTTTAGTGTCATCTACAGTAAGAATAAGAAAACAATGATTATCAGACAGTAATGTATTTAAATACCCATCCCCAGACCAGTTTCTAACTTTAGTTACTAAAAATGTGGCTTGGGATTTGAAGCTAAAATAATATAGGTATGTATAACTATTTTTTTGTTTTATCACACAGTGTGCAAGATAAACAAATCATGTGATTTGCTATTATCAACATTTGTGGTGAAAGAAAAAAGTGATTACAGTTAGATAAGAACTGATATTATTAAAACATATACTTACTGACCAAGGGTCAAATCTAAACAACTATTCAAGCAAATTGCTCAACTGTTTTAAATTTGATGCTTTTATGTAGTGGTAAAATGGAGTTAAAAATGGTTGCTATATGTCTCAATGCTTCCAGTTTTGAATCTCATACCCCTAAGATAAAGGTTAAATCCAGAAACTGTTTGGGATAAGTATTATAATGCATTGCTAACTAGCAATCGCTGATTACTATCTATTATTGATGGTAGAAAAGGTAAAGATCTGCTATTGTTTTATCATATATTCAGTAAACTAAAAAAATCAAGTAATTTGTTATTAAATAAATAACCTCTACACTGGTAAAATTTTATTTAGGGTAGATGAAAAAAATCGCCACTTAATTAATTTTATTAATAGTAGATTTCATATAATTTTAATGCAATGTCAAAATGAATCTATCAAATTACGATGCACATCTTTATATAGTTAGATATGCATCTTGAGGATCATTTTCTCAGCCATCCTCAATTCGGTTGAAGTGAGAGAATATAAAATGGAAGTTTTAAATTGTATTTTAGTTTTTACAAATGAGTGAAAAAAACATAATGGAATTAAATTAATAGTACTATATTAATAATTTTTATTAGTCATTCATTGGACTAGAAATTATCTAATTATTTTCATTACATCAGTCTCATGCAAGATGTAATAATAAACATATGACAATAATATGTGAAAAAGTGTATGATCCCCAAGATTCACATTTCATGCTGAATCAGCACACATCAGTTGGTCCAGATCCCAATGCCTTACATCTATCTTTATCATTGTTCAGAATATATAGATAAGGAATTATTTCAATTTAATTGATAAGTGTCAAACTTTCTCCCCATACAACTCTTCATTAGACTAAAGATTATATCATTTAATGAATAATATTTCTGTAGTGCATTAGACTGATGTAATGAAAATTGCACTACAGAAATATTTTATATGTAAATAGTAAAAGATATATTGATCTTTAATGAAGTATAACATCTATATCTGGGTTAAAAATAATATAATAATATCAAGCTTAATAAATTATTGTGCAATAATTTTAGGAGTCATTGAAATCTCCCAGTGCATTTGTATAAAATTAAATATCTTACATCATTATTTAACTAAAATGGAACTACTTCTGCCCACACATTGAGTTCTTGTTAGAATTTCTAATGGCAAAATAGAATCTTGAAGTATTCATTTTAATGCCCTTATTAAAATGAGTCTTGAACACATAATAGTAAGATTAAATGGCATCAATTAATATGTAATAATTTTAGGAGCTGATGAAATCCCCTACCACAATTTATATTAAATTTAATTAAGCAACTTTTATCTGCTTAGGCAAACAGAAGATGACATAATGTGAGATATTTAATTAAATTTAATATAGAGTTATGCTAGAAGACCTCAGAAGTTTCTAAAATTATTACATATTAATTTTATTTATAATAAATTAAAAATTTATAAAGATATTAAAATGAATATTTAGAGGTCAGTTTGAATCAGAATTTCGGAAAATTTGATGTTGAATCTCACAAATACTTGCTGTCCTATTAAGAACTCAGGAAACAGATGAAGGGGGTTCCATTTTAAGCTTTTTAGACTGTTGGATAACATGAGATGAGATGATAAACATCACATGACTACCTCCTCTTATGCTTATGCATAACTGTTGTTAAAACAGGCAAAACTCACTAAATATTTTGCCACACACAGCAAGCTAGAGTAACCAATGGATGCCAGAAGGCTTGTTCATAAAATCCCCATCTAATCTGGGGATATTGGGTGAGTAGGCACTAGATGAGGATTTTATGCACAAGCCTTCTGGCATCCATTGATTACTCTAGCTTGCTGGGTGTGGCAATATATTTAGTGAGTTTTGCCTGTTTTAATAAGATGAGATGCTTAATTAAATATAAACATAAATAGTGAAGGAAATTTTATTTACTTCTAAAATATTATAGTATAATTTTGTATCTTTCCGGATAGCAATTGTAATTCAAAAATAAACACTACCATTATAAATACTAAGAAATGCTTATTTATTCATTCTAATTCAGTATGCTTAATTTATTTAACATAATATGCTTAGCCAAGTAATACACTTTCTGCTATGATTATGACTGCAAACTAGTTGAAAGCATTCTAAGCCTATTATGTTAAATGAATTAGGCATACTATGTTAAAAGGAATAAATAACTTTTCTTAGTATACATAACGATAATGTTAATTTTTGAATTGCAAAATTATTACTTACGAATTGATGTTTAATTACATGATTAAATAGTAATTAATTATCATTAAAATATTCATCTGAAATGATTATCACTGAATAGCTGTAAGAACTGCAGTACTTATAAATTGAAATGCAATGTAAGATAAATAATAAATGACGATGGCTGTATCTGAGAGAGGTTTGTAGCAGGAGACAGTTGAAAAATTCTGATTTAGCCAGAAATGAATATTAGGGTTTATTTCCCTTTGTTTCTATTTTTATTTATTTGACCAATTAACAATAATAATTGAATAGCTTTATTATCTTAGGAGTTTATAAGAAATTCAAATGCCATTTCCTGAGTATGACATTATAATACCTCGCTAAGTCATTGGGGGGGGGGGGTAAATACCATAGCATGGTTTTTAATTCATGGGCTTTTGGGTTATGATGCGTCCACTGTGCCACACTGTTCGCTTTTTTGTTATTCATTGATTGAAGTATGAGAGCACAAAATAATCGTTTTAAAATACATTAGATATTATTTCAATAAAAGAACTTTTTTAATTGTTTGAATTTGTTTAATTACGATACCATGGGATACAGGATATATATTATAACATCTGTTTATAAAATATATATTGCAAATATTTGATTTATCAAAGAAAATAAATTATTAGAGTGGAAATTTCTTGTTCCTTTTGTTATTCTTTAAATTTTTTAAAGGATGAAGGAGGAAAAAATCTTAATTTCTTGCTTTAATAATGTATTAATGAGGCCGTTGACTCAAGGGAAACTTAACGCAAAATGAAGCTAATTTTTTAACATGGTTCAATAGGCAAAAAGAAGTAGTTTTGTAAGTATGATTAAATTTTCAACCTTCCCACAGACATGAATCTGTCTTTAAACTTGCCTCAATCATTAAAGTTTAATTCACTTGAACAATTTAAAGCAGACATATATTAATTAAAAATTTAATAAAACAAATATTTTTAATCTATATCAATTACTTATATCTCAGTATGTGCATATATATATTTAAAACATTACTGTTTAATACTATCAAACTTCAAATAATGAAATCAGATAAAAAGTGGTCCCCCCCCTCCCACAATGCATTTCTATTAAAGCAATATCTTCAACTGGCTAATTCATAATACCCATATCAAATGCCTTCATCATTATTCGTTGATTAAATCTATAAACACTATAATTAATACATCCATTTTATGATTCTTATAAATTAAAATGTGCCAATATTTATATATCGATTTTTTGCGCAATCTAAAAATTTACATATTGACTCTTAGATATTGTATGACAATGATAATCATATTTTATAATTTGCATTAATAATACATTATGCAGCAAAATTTTGCCATGTTGGCAATACTAGTAAAAATATTCACTGCATTTTATATTCATTCTCCTAGTTTGACTCACAATATTTGTATAAGCTTGCTGGATCCAAGCTCCTTAAAATCTTCAATACTTCCACTAAGCAGTGCATATGTTATCTATTAAAAAATCCCTTTCTAAAGAGCACTATAATAAAGCAATTAAAAAATCATTGGATGAATATCAGAAGTTATCCTAGATTTCCACCAACTCTTAATACTAATTATAATTAAATACTTGCAAAATGAAATAAATTTATAATAAAAGTAATAATGATAAAATGATAGTAAGAATCACAACAAAAACAGGCTTTTAATAAGGATAGAAAAATATTCTATAATTTTTTGAATATTAAAAGAAAGATCAAGAGTTTTGTTAGAAGTGTGATTTTATATTTTAAAAAGGAAATGATTTGGACCATTAGATGAGATGACAAAACACAAGTTGATAGAAGGTTTAAGTACAGAAGTGATAGAAAGGCACTAGAAAAACTATACTTATTAAAAAAATAAAAGAGAAAAATGATTGTATATTTATTTAAACTTTGATATTATTATAAAAAAAATAATGAAAAAGAATAAATAAAAGTATGAAAAGTAGATATAATAAATTTTAAAAAATAAATTATAAATATTTGATGAACAAGGTAAGTAATAGGAAGGTATGGAAATACATAATACTCTCTATACTGCAAATATTAAATAAATATATTACCAACCAGAGACAACATCACAAACGAACAATCCAGGATATGATATTGCAATTGATAAGTAACATTAATGCAATTATTTATTACTTGCAGTATAAAAGGTAATGTGAATTATCAAAATGTATTAAACCACATCACAGAAATTAAGTATATATTATCCAAATTTATAATAATTTTTTATTGTCATTTCTTTACTCTTAAAACTAAAATTTTATTTTTATGAATACTGATTTTCTCCATCATAAAAATTACTGCATTTATTGATAACTAATGTGTTCATTCTTAAATATTTATTTAATGACATATGCAATAGGAGATTGATTGTAAATAAAATAAAGTCATACATCATGTGACTCAATTTGATAAGCTTGTAATTATAAACTAAAATAAAGAGTGTGCTAATAGCTCTAACAAGCTTTATCGATAAATTCCACAAGAAAAAGCATTTAAAATCTCTATCTAGATATTATCTCCAGCCCCAGACCAGTTTCTAGCTATTGGCTTTACTCAGTAAGGTACTAGGATCTAGTATCTGAAATATTCTAGCATTTCACTGAGGAAATCCAATAGCTAGAAACTGACCTGGGACTGGGGATAATTTCTAGATAGAGATTTTAAATGCTTTCTCTTGCAGCATTTATAGATAGAGATTGATCGGTTCAATAATAAAATTATTCTAAAAATAAATGATTAATTATTTTAAAAAAATCATCATAATATTTTATAATGTTTAAAAAATGTTTCAAACTTAAATTTAAAATCCAAATTTTCTGCAAAAAATATAAACTATTTGTTTTCATTTTTTTATTATTATCATGATATACTAAAACATCCTCTGAATATATACATTGTATGGTATTTGAAATTTATAAATGTCTATTTAATAAACCTTGTGATTGTAAATGCCATTAACTAGACCAGATCAAAATGCAGTTTGCAGCCCACATAGAGGGTTGGTGCAGTCCACCTAGAGGTTTTGATATTTTCAAGTGAAAAAATAAAGTATCAATTTGAATCAAATGTTTTTATTAGATATTTTAATTCTATTGCTAATCTATGAGCTTCATACTGATACTATCATCTGGTGTTTTTTGATCAATATATATTCATGTATTTTCAAATATAAAATGTGTCAAAGAAGCAGTCTCACACTATTTAACAAACAAAGCCAAATTGTCATAAAAGTCTCACTAAAATGATATATTATAAACAATTATCTTGTCTAATTGTTTAATAAAAATTTCTATCAACACTATAATTTCTCTTTTTTATATTTTCAAATGCCTGCTAAATGTAACTTTCAGAAGAACTCTCTAATGATTTAATTTATGTACAGTATTTATTATTTTGGATGCAGTCTCAAAGAAATATTTTTCTAATGCAGTCCTTGAAAAACTTAAGATTGAAAAGCATTGAACTAAACAATGCAAAGATAAAGGAGATTAGAAAAGCCTGTTTTTTCATCTAAAATATCATAACAAATAATAATAGTATTAAACTCTCCATACAATAGTGCCAACAAGTGCAAGCCTTTGTAATCAGTAGATGCAGAAAGGTTTGTGCAAAAAATCACTACCTAGTGCCTACTCATCCAATACCCATATGCACAAACTTCCTGCATCCATTGATTATAAAGGCTTGCACTTGGTAGCACTACTGCGTTAAGAGTTTGGTGCTCTTATTAACAGCATGTGCAAGCATGTGAAATGGTGATCATGTGAAAATAACAAATGGTTTAATTACTTGCAATTTTTAATGTATACATTGTTACATTTATAAAAATCATATAATTTTATAATAAATAAATCTGTAACACTTCTTGGACTACTTTATTTTGAGACATTTGTATTATGATCAATCTAATTTTTTACAGTGTTGTGCTAACTTAATTTAGAGCTTTTTTGTTTACTACTCCAATTTCTGAAATTTTAAGATATAACTGAAATGTGAGTATAAATTTTCTTTCAGTGGTCTTTATCAATAATTTAAAACTCATAATGTAGTTATAGAAGTTTCATGAATCATTCAACATCACAAATAGTCTTTAGTTAAGAAAGGGAACTGATAATAAGCAAGTAAGCAAAGTTGTAGTAAAAACCTCAAAAATATTTTTAAAGATATGGACATATTGTTAAAACAAGTACTTCCTGTAAATCTCTAGGACAGAGGAGAGGTTGGGAAAGTGAAAAAGAATAATGGAAAAAGTACTAATGTTTTTGAATTGCAATGCTAGAGAAGATTTTTGGGAATCACATAAAAATTATCATGAAAAATAGTGGGTGTTTGATCAGATTAGACCTGAATTCTCATTTGAAGCTCAAATAATAGGTTTAAAATGTTCTATTTTTATCAAATAATAAAATAACCTGATATAATCAAGAAGTGTGTAATGCTCAAAATGGTTGGTGAGAAAACAAAAAGATTAGATGGAATCTATCATCGCAATAACAAATGTGCTTTCGAGCAGCTTATAAAATGAATTATCTGAAACAACTTTCTTAAAAATTTTACTTATATTACAAATAGGAATTTGTGTTAACTAAATAATATCTGATGATAACAGTAATAATAATTTAATCTGCACATTCTCATTTGTATTTACATGTTAAACCGCTTTTAGTATTGAACTGGAATGTTAAATGTTTGCAGAAAAATTCAAACGATATTTACACTCATCCAAATACTTTAACTTTTAGTAATAATGTACAGGTTAATATAAAATGCCTACGAGAATTTTAAATATTTAAAAAATATTCAAACTTTACTTACATCTTTCTAAATATGTTTAACTATTAGTAATAACATACAAATTGGTGAAGAAATTAAATATTAAATTAAATTAAATGGTAATGCTAAGTGACAAATGTATTTAAAAAGATATAAGTGAAGTTAGAACTCAAGTAAATGATAGAACATATAAATTTCAAGTAAAATGCCATAATTACAAATGTCATCCATCCATATTTGATTCTCTATCTGTAATCTCAGTTAGTTTGGAAATTGAATTACTATGGGTATATAAATGTGTGTCTGCATGTATATAAATGTGTATGTAATCATTAATATGAAAATTAACAGTAAAAGATCTCATGAATTAGTAAGTAAAACAATAGAATAATATATATTAATTTATTTACCATATTCCCCCCCTCCCCCCATTCTGGGCAAAGCATGGGCTTATTTCTATTGTAGTGCTATTAATATTATATTATTTTTAAAAATGCTAATTAACAATATATATAATTATATTGGGGGGGGGGGAGGCATTTATGTAATAGTAGTATTAAATTAAAGAGAAAGGATTTCACCTTTTTTAAAATATGCACCTTACTAATTTTTATAATAGCCCAATGATGCTGTATTGAGTATAGTGGAAACTCTCAAATCCAAACACAAGATAAACTTTAAAAAGATAAGAGTCGTTCATACAATCTATGCATTTATGCCCTTAATAAATAAATTTGAACATTAAATAATAGTATTAGTAATAATAATAGTAATACTAATAATTACAGCACATTTGTTTAATTATATGGTAAAAATATATAAATTAACAGTGCAGATTTTATTATTCTCATTTATTTTAATTTATATATATATATGTGTGTGTGTGTGTGTGTGTGTGTGTGGTAAAATTACTCTAAAAAATAACCTAGATAAAGAACTTGAAATATAGAAAATTAACAACAAATATAAAAATAATACATTTCAAAATAAATATAATAAAAGAATTAGATAAAAGGGAAATTTAAAAATATATTTATTTACATACATAATGGAGGAAGAACCTTAGAGGAAAGTAATAACATCTATGCCTATCACATCTATGCCTAAAAAAAATCACATTCTAATCATTCTTAGAGATTGTCCTTTCTCAGATAGACAGCCCGTAACTCACTCAAATAACCATTCAACATTATTTGAATAATTAATACCTAGAAGTTTTTAGATAAAGGATAAAACAAGGGTTAAAAAAATGGCTAAAAGTTATCTGGCAAATGAAAAACCTGGTCAATAATGTTATCTCTTTCACTGTTCTTTATAAGAAATTTTGGAAAAGTCTTCATCCGTAATTTTCTATTTAAAAATTGTTTTACTTTATTATCTTAATAATGTGGACTTTTCAAGTTCTGAATATAAAAAAAAAACTGCTGCAATTTAAAATGGATATGGCTGCTCTTAGTAATTACATATTTTCCAAAGTAAGATTAATTGATCAGATAGATGGTTTTAAAATAATTTAGAAGCCTAAAAAATGAAAAAATCATTTTGGATTTTTTATGAGATATAGCTTGGTAACTTCTCAGAATCCCTATATATATATATATATGGATGAAAGGCTAATGGTATTATAAATTTCTTTGTATAGTAGGGACTGTGAACATTTTACAAATGCTTAGACTCCAACATTAGATTCAGAAAGTTTACAGTAAATCTTTTATTTCTTCTTGAATACTGTAATTATATATATATGCATCTTTCTCCCTGAATTAGACATAAAACATAATCAATTTAATAGATAACTATATATTTAAATCATATACTTATTTCTATCTAATTGACTTTCATTCAAAATTGAACCTTGTCAAGATGTTGCATTAATTCAAAACTGTTACATGATTTACGTGTCATCTTAGCACAACCTCTATTGACCAACCTCACTTTTGAATGGTGACTCTTCATTGATTGCTGTGGTTCTTCACTGATGGTTGATGATCTTCACTAATGGCAAGTGATGCATAATTCAATGTTAGTTTCTGTGACTATGATGTTGCTGTCCATAAGCTGTTTGAATCACCATTGTTTGTGATCCTTTGACTTTGATCACAACTGCTGGAACTCATTTGATAGTTCCACAATATGCATGCGGCATGGAACTTAGATAGCTGTCTGCACTTTAGTACTGTTATATTCAATTTTCTCTGCAATAGAATTAGGCTTCTCAGAAATGACAGATTGGTTCTTAAATAATAATTCAGCTGACATTTTTCTAGTGACTGTATTTAAAGTAGAATGCCATGTAATATAGGTATTCCAATTGGAGGCGTCATTCTGTTTTTCACATTTTTTTAGTCTCTTGAACCAGTTTCTTAGCCTGGCTATTGATTTTCAGGGTGTGCTGAATACTAGCTCAATATTTATATATTGTTGGTACAAAATTTATTGAATACAGTTGATATAAAAGTTGTGTCATTGCCTGAAACTACAGTTTTTAGACAGGCCATGGGTAGCAAATAGCCTCTCAAGAGTTTGATAGTTGCTGTAAACTGATATAATGATACTATCTCTACATCCAGCCACTTGGAATATAAATCAATGACTATCAATAAGAGTTTTCCTTTCCATGGGCATGCATCAACATAAATTCTGATTCAGAAACCTTCAAGTTCAGGCCACTGGATCATTTTGTTCTTTCCTAGTATATTTTTCTTCATTTTACAATGCAATCAGTGATAGATCTTAGGCTCAATGTCAGAGTCCAAAGTAGACCAATAGACATATTATCTGGTTAACATCTTCATTCTGATTATCACCTAGTATCCATTATATAAAATCTTAAGCACTTAGAATCAGCCAGCTGGTGGAATCCCAACTCTTGTTCTCCAAATAATGCAGATATTTCCAAATGAGAGCTCTAGCTTTCATGTCCAATAGGCTAGATGCAGTGCATTAGGTTATATGTTAAGCCAACCTGTTGAATACATTTCAAATCTTACTGGTGTTTTATTGTGCAACTGATTTGGCGCAATTAACTTCATCATATTAATTGATCAACTTTTTGAGTTTATATTCTTTACAGCCTCTGCAGGCAATTGATTTAAGGCATTACATGAGGAATTTGTTTTCCTTCTACATATTTCAGATTAAAATCATAGCTAAAAAGTTAAATCACCTCAGCACTTGTGGTGAGGCATGCTGAGGGATTTTTTTATAAGATGCAAAAATTCTCATCAGTGGTCTAAAGATCAACCATAAAGATATTTTTAATGCCTGTGATCAAGACTAAATCTCCTTGTCAACATAAACAGTTTTCTTCAGTTATTTTAAAGACCCTTTAGTGTGAATGCAATAGGGAAGTATGCCCCATCATTGTCCTATGAGACAACAAAGCACCTATTCCCACTGGTGAGGCATCATGAGTTTATACAATACTCTTTCAGAATCAAATATATTAGTACTAGTAAGTATGATATCAGGTTTTTTAGTTTTTTGAAAGTGCCATCTTGCTTACTGTCCTACTTCCAGACAACATTCTTGACCAGAAGTCTGTATTGTGGTTCAACAGCCTCAGTTTCATGATATAAGAAAGTCATAAAATTTGATTCAGTCCAAAAAAGATTGGAGTTTCTTTTGTTCACAGAAGTCCTTGCCTCTTTAATTGCTGAGCTTTTTTGTGTCAGATGAATACCATCTCCATTTGTCTAAATCTCTTTTAATGCATAAGGCCTTGAACTTGTCTAGGAGTTTCTTAATAAAAACCCAGAGTTGTTCTGGAATGCAGGACCCAATAAGAATCTCCAAAATAAGGAAAATTCATCAGGTATCCATCAACAAGTTGATCAACGACTTTCTGGTATATTGCTAGGATGACACTATCCCAAAAGCAATTGTTTCATTTCGGATGAACCTTGTGAGTGATTATTGTCAAGGCTTTTTCAGCCTGTTCAACAACTAATGCCTGCTAGTATGCACATTTCAGATCGATTTTTGAAAAAACCCTTCTACCTGACAGTATGAGTAGGATCTATTTAACTGATTGTGGTGGATAATTATCAACAACTAGAGTTTTATTCATTATACATCAATAATCACTACATATCCAAACATCATCATTCTCTCTGATGATTGGGACAATTGGGATAGCTCATTCTGAAGAGATTATGGATTTAATGCAGCTTTCCACCTCTCAAGCTCAATTTTCATTTTAGCTCTTAAGACCAATGTCAGTGGTCTACAATGACATCAGTTTTACATCTTTATTTAATGGCAAATGGCGAGTATGTCTTTAGTTCAGACCCAGGATTTTATCAAGCACTTCAGGGTAGTCAATTTTCAATTTCTTTACATTTGTAAACTGATTTACATTAGATACTGAAAAGCTTAAGTAATTGAAGCAGTCACAACCTAATAAATTGCTATATTCACCTGATGACCCAATTAGAGGCAGATCTATAGTTGGATTAGGCATTGTAGCTTTAACTCTTCTCTGATCCAAGGGTATTATTTCATTGCTCTAAAAGTTAAGTTGTTTTACTGCTAGAATGCAGCTGATGTTTATTTTCCTATTAGTGATAGCCTATGTCTTTTTTGACATGATGGACACTGTAGACCCAGTATCCAGTTACATTGTTACTAGTATATCATTTATAATAATTTTGTGTTTGAAAGCAGAGTTAATGCCTCCCGCATTATTTATATATGCTTTGATATGATTTGCTTTTATTTTACCTTTTTGGCTTTTTGGAATGGTCTTTTTCTTCTGTTCTTAGCAACTTGTTTTCTTTTAAAACAAGTAGTTTTTGTGTGACAAACAAGCTTGCAATATGTACACACTTTATACCAGTATGGATATATGGTGTATGTTTTAATTCATCACTTCTATAACTTTTTTACTCATTGTTTTCAGCTGATATGGGCAGTATATTTTTTTCATATTTTTCATGGTCAGCTGGGTACCCAGTTTTCTGATTAGCAATTTTAATGCTGTAGCCACTTGAGTTACTATTGACTTTCCTAAAGTCATTTGAATGGCAACTGAATCATCAGTGACATTAGGGTCAATTTAACAGCTTAATTCAGAGATTGTGATCCTTCATTCTACAAACGAAATGATCTCTGGGAGCTTTATTGAAGAAATCTTTAAAATCACATGTCAAGGCTAGATTGTAGACTTTCTCATCCTTCCCTTGGGTTCAGAGATTGAAATGATATCTGCATTATCGCTAAGTTTTGGGCAGAAGAAGTTTGTCAGTAAAGACAATGCTTTGTCAAAATCAAGATCAATCTTAAGCTGTGCTTGTAAAATCTTCTATGTCTAAGATCTGCTGACTGAGACCAATGTATCTAATTTTAAATCAGTTTTTTATTTGATTAACCTGCATATAGAAAAGCACTCGATCCTTGTAGATTGACCAATTTTAATCAATTTTGATTTTTTTTTTCTATTTTTGCCATGAGAGAAAAAAAATTCAACACTTCTTTAATAATGAATGAATATCCACTTGTGTTTGATTTTAATTTTTTTTGTTGATTGTCTATTATATGAGATTAATAACAAAAGATTTAACAATCCATATGGGGCAAGCTCTTATTTAAAACTTTTTTCCAGCCATGGAGCGAGATGATTTTGTCAACTGCATCAGATTTTGTATTTTCATGTGAATTATTATAAACCCAAACTCATATAATTATGATTAATATATATTTATTAATATAAAATGCATATTTACAATATATACATTGTTATACCTCTGCTTACTACCAATGGTGAGGTATAGCTTCCAGTTGCCATGTAACTATGGAAGGAAGGGACTTCAGCTGTCCTTATAAGTTTACCTATCACTTCCAGCTATAATATGACAGCCTGCCTCAAGAATAGAGTCCATGACACTTTTAGCTGTACTCTGATATCTTGCTTCCTGTTGAATTTAGGTTCTAGTGCTTTCAATCCTAAATGGGGACTTGCTTCACTGCATTAACCATATAGTAGGCAATCAGTGTATCACCATTCAGTTTTGTCAGTTGTCTGGCCTGACCTCAAATGGATTGACTATTTATGATCAGATCTCCACCCATAATGAGAACAATAGGATTCAGCGAGCATCAGCACCTATTGGCCCATTCTTGCCATAGAACATATGTTATCTATTTGTAGATACAATGATCTGTGGTGATAAATACTCATTCCAATTAAGATAATATTAAAGCTGAGATAGAGCTCAATTTGAAGACAAGATAAGATATAACAATAGCTAAATAAGCATATACAGAGATTATCCTGTTTTTATTAACACAATAAAAGAGTGATGGACTCAGAACTAAAGATTACTGAAAATTGCCATGTTCAATCTACATTATATCACATGACCATCCAAGTAATTAACCAGATAGATGAGGTTTTTTTTGTAGATTTAAAGATATAGATATGGAGGTTTGTCTTTTACAGATAAAAACTTGAAACTATTTTACAATTGTTGAATAAAAAATATCAGCAAAAAATTATAGTTCTGTAATATACTTTTTAAAAAATTAAAAAAAATTATAGTTATTAAGGAGGTCATGTGACATTAATCTTTTTTATATTACTCTGCTAGACCTTTTAATATAAATCCACAAATTTACAAAAGTATTAAACTGTGAGGATTCATATATTAATAATAACATTTAAATAAATAGATACCAACTAGAAGTAATTAACAGAATAAAGAATATCACAAAATTATATAAATGCACATACAGAGGGGGATATTAATTCATTCCCTCTTTATTAGAATCTAACTGTGCAACATATAAGACACAAAATTTTGCTTTCCAAATTATTTAAAGTGATACAATTTTAATATATAAAAAAATTCGTGATTCAAAATCAATGATTCATATTCTTTTTTTGACAGCTTCCACTGAAAATATAAATTTATAATAAGAAACTGGTAAAAAGCAGTGAATGGCAGATGTCATTTGCATTAAACTTTTAAAATTTCTTTTTTTTTCTTTTATTTTATAAAATAAGCTATACAGACAAAAAAATCTTACAATCAAGTAATATATATATATATAAATATTCAGTTGATTGAACCAAGAGTTGATCCAGGAATCTTTAGCTCTCAGTCTTCTATTGCACTAAACTGCACAGGGAAAAACAAACTTTAATTAAATTCAGTCAGAACACCTTTCAAAAAGCAAGTTTTCCTTGAGCATAATAATGATCAAATCTAGATGAGATATGAAAACAATAATACTGTATCAGATATATGGCTCCACAAATGTTATTCCTAAATTACTACATTTGCTTTCTTATGTAATGCTCAAAAATTCAGATATTTTATCACATAAATTGTAAGAAAAGTCTAAAAGTCTTCAGTAAAGTTTCTACTTGGATAGATCACTTGAGAATGACAATCTACTTAAAATATATTGGTAGAAAGAGGGACTTGGATGGTGAGGTTCATCATAAAATCAGTGTGTTGTTGCTGTAGTTAACAAGGTAAAAAAATAGGATATTCCATGATAATGATATAATTACCATTCATCCACTCTACTTTGAACACTTTTGAGCAAAAAACCTTTTATTGTACATATATATATATATATATGTGTGTGTGTGTGTGTGTACACAATCTTATGTTTGTGTGTGTACACAATCTTATGTTTCAACTATCCTAATGTCTTCTTCAGAGCCACTTTTACTTTAATGTTCTTTTTACTTTTAAAGCATTAAAGTAAAAATGGCTCTGAAGATGACTGTAGAACAATAGAAACATAAGATTGTGTACACATATAGATACAATATAAAAGGTTTTTGCTAAAAATTGTTCAAAGTAAAGTAGATAAATTGCAGAAAGCAGTTATTTTTTTCAATAATCACATGGAAAAAAATAGCAGTTGAACAAAAAAAAGTGGAGAAAATTTCATTTAGTAAAATGTCATGATATACAAATGACTTCTTAAAAATTTTATATTTTAGGGTAAACTTGATTGTCATTTTTGCAGAAGTGACAGACCTTATTTAGTTATAAATCATGTCTTAAAAGCAGTATAAAAAGATGCAATAGTGGGTGCTTTTATTGGAATAATATGACAGGATAAAATATGTTGAAAAACTACATTTTAAACAAGGTAATGAAGTCTTTCTAAAAGAAAATTTTGATGCATAAATTAAAGAACAGTTTCACAAAAGGTCAAATAAAAAAGAGTAAAGAAAAAATGTATTACATACATGAAGGTAGATTTGTTTCTCATATGAATTTATACATTTGTCACAATACATATTTTCAACTTATCTTCTATTTTATCTCTTTTAATTAAACATTAGTTTTATCTGCAGCAAAATGTATGATCAATAAATAATGTAGTTAATTCCACCTGATCATCCAGACTTAAAACAAACTTTACCTATTTTTCTAATTTGATGCAAAATGTAAATTTAAACCTTTATAATTCAGTGATTAAAGCTTCTGTTTCCATTTGTCAATGATCATAATCTGAATTGAGATAAAACTTTGACATTTCTTGTAGAGTTGAGAAATTCTTAGAAACCTATGAAATTTTATTTCAAGTAACTAACTGATCAAATAGATGACTTACTTATTCAATTCCAAATAAGTAAATAAATATTTACTTACTATTAACTAAAAGATGAAAAAGGAAAACCATAACCATCATCAATGGGCAACTGAGACATCCAGAAGAATGGTGGTTTCTGTATTATTCAATTGTGAAAAGATTCACAAATGTCATTCCATTATCCTACAATCAACTAAATATGCTATTTTAACTTTAATCTCATTTTAATTTTTCAGGAAAAATATTTTCAAATGCCAGATAAAAGAAAAAAATTTTTTATAAATATTTCTTTTTAAAAATATTTTTTTATTTCAAGTTAATTAGCATCTGAAAATTCTCTCATTATATTATATTTATGCACTGAAGAACCAGATTATACATATATTCTAATAATAGGTCAGTAAATAATAAATGTTATTAAGTATGTAGTGAGTGCTATGTATATATAATAATATCTATGGACAAAGTAATTCTGAATATACATATCATAATAATAATTTACAATCAAACTTATTACTGATATAAATAATGAATGATACCATTTCTATGTACTCTAGTAATTTTAATAAATTTGCACAAAACACCCCCTTTCTCATATCAATATTAATTCAATAATTAGATAATACATAGTTCACTTTTATCTAACTTCCACCTTGTTATATAGATAACAAATCACTTTCCAAAGTCATAATACATTGAACACACTGATTCCCATCTTATCACTGAAGCAAGCAATGTTAAGTTCAGTAATTAGGTGTAATCACCAAGGAATCCTAAGTGTTATAGACCTATTTGTTTTTGCCCTGCATGGTTTAATACAGTTGTAGGTGTCAGATTCTGAAGCATATGATCCATGGATGGATTCCAATTCTGGTACTTCCAGAGCTCAAACTTGTAATGAACTTTCTGAACAATAAAACAATTCAATTATTTTTAATCATTGATACCCAAAAAGGTGAAACTTCATATTAGTGATGATCTTCATATAGTAATAATCAAACTAGCTGTAATAATAAAATTAGATTCTGAAGTTACCCTAGTGCCTCTCTGAGGAGTGCCAAAGCACGAAACCATTGGTCAGGGATTTAGGGGGGTGGGGTTCCTGACAGATATATTTTAAATGCTTTCTCTGGCTAAGCATTTATCACAAAGCTTGTTGAGCAATTAGCAATGCTCATTGTTTGAAAATTGTAATAATTTTAATAAATCCCGTGAATAGGAATAACTATTAAATAGTTAGGGTTCAGAATATATAATAGTGTTTATAAAAAAGCAAACTATTAATACATATATCATAATAATTCATAAGCAATACTAACTAGAATCATTTTAAGAAGCTAAAAAAAAAATTTTTTTTTCTTGGAATCAATAGTAGTTTATTAAACAGGCAATAATTGTCCATTTTTACCCAACTTCCACATTGTTATATAGATAATAAATAAATTGTTGATTATTGAAGTGATAAATCCTTACATTAGTGGTAATTTTCATAAAATATTCATCAAACCAACTTAAATTTCAAATGTCAATTAAGATATAAATTTTAATAATATTAATAATCAAGTAAAGAAAGAACGGTTATTGAAAAAGGGTTAATAATAACATCATTTTCAATCATTATTGATCTACTGTGGGATGAAAGTCTGTCCAAGTTTAATCCAGTTTCTCTAATCTCTAGCCCTTCCTCCACATCACACCTGCTCACTTTTTTATTTCAACTAGCCCACATGTGGTCTTTTTATAGGACTTTTACAATATCTTGGAATCCAATTTAAAATTCAACTATCTATCTATTATCATTTCTTCTAGCAATATGCCCAGCCTATTCCCCTTCAGGCTCTTAATTCTTTCAATGACTCCAATAATATCTGTTTGCTCTCTCTTATATGTATTTTATATTATGGTATAAAAATGAAATATTTATGAGATGCAACAATAAAGACAAATGGATATAATCTTTCTAAGCGTGAATGGAATCTCGTCAACAAATTCAGAACAACCCATGATCATGGCACTCATTTAATTGGATAAATTGAATTCAGCAATCTCTCTGCTCTAGTGTAGATGTGAAAGAATACAAACTACAAATCACAAAATAAGTGACTGTTGAACATTATTGTCTACGATTGTTTTATTTTCAGAAAGTTTGTGAAAATTTTTAATTTTTATTATTCAATTTTCTTCAAAACTGAATCATATTGTAATAATAAAGTCTGCTAGTTAGGATTGCCTTTTTGGGCACTAATGACAATCCTAATTATATAACTAGGTCGAAAGTGCGTTAACTTTAAAAGTATGTTAATATTAACAAAACTAAATATTTAATAATTTTTATAAGTAAAATTTATCTTATTAGATTTATTTTATAAAAATATATCAAAAAGTTTACCTCATGATTCTTCTCTGCTTTTGAAAATATTACTTATTTATAATTTATCTAGATGGATTAAAAGGTGTTAATTGAAAATTATTTATTTTAACAAACTTTCTTAGGCATTTATAATGTAAACACATTAAAACATTAATTATTATTTTTTACACTAAAAAAATAGTTAAATAATAATCAACAAATAATTACATAGTTTCACAATATTATAAATTCATTCTATCACTAACATTTTCTACTTACAGTCTAAATACTGCTATTACACATCAATATAAAATCTTATTTTTCTTACATCCATGTTAAAATTTTCCTTGTTTTAAATTTTAAAAGATTTCAATTTAGAATTGGTTTTTATCTTTTAATAAAATCCACTGACAAATAAATAGGTTATCTGTTTTTTCACACTTGAGATATTTTTAAAGATTGAAAGACTATGGTAATAATTTCTGCAATAAGAATACAAAAAAAAAACTCTTATTCATATAAATTTTAATTTATAATGGTTCTAAATTACAATTAATTAATAAATAAATTTATTTTAATGTCATACCTTTTTTATTTATAGAAAAATATGTGAAGAATTGATAACATTTTCTTTTGAATTGCTAAATAGTTATAGTAAGTATTTCATTCAATTTTGTGAAAAAACTTGTTCTTGTCAAGCGTTGGTGGCCTAGTGATTAGCATAGCTGCCTTCCAAGCAGCTGGCCCGGGTTCGCTTCCAGTCAACGCTTTGACATATGAAAAAAAAAATTTTTCTTCACCAAGTCCACTTTAAAAAATAAAATAATCAGAATTTAAAATATTCAATTAAGTGGGAAGATTTTTTTCTTCGACATCATAAATATGAATATAAAGCAGAATGCATTCTATAAATATATGCAGTTTCAGTCAATAAAATATAGATAAGGCAAATTCAATGGCATCTTTGTGCATTCTATTCCCAATATTTATTTACTATACTCTTAATGTCTTAATTACTTTTCAAAATCTATTTCCTGATACATATAAGATAATGCAAATAACACCTATTAATATTCCACTCTCACAACCTGATATATTTATATGCAACATAATTAACAGTACACAAAAATTCATTAAAAGGTCTGTCTCTTTATTTACAAACAAAATCATATGTTAACACAGAGACAACATTGTCCATACAGTAGCACCACTCCCCAGGGTAATCACTGGATGCAAGAAGGTTTGTACATAAAATCCTATCCTCAAACTAGTTTCTAGCTTGTGGCTTTCATCAGTGAAAAGCTTTGGATATGAGAGCACTGTATGGAAAGTTTGCCTCTGTGTTAAAGCTTGTGTAAGCATAAAGAATGGTCATCATATGATGTTTAGTGGTTTAAAATCATATATTAAGATGCTTATGAAAGAGCATAACTGACAACTTTGGAAAATGATTCTCACTCGATACTATTAAAAGATTCTATTTCTAATCCTAAATATTTTGACTTTTTAATCAAAATTAATCTCAATGCCTTTCCCACCAACTCCTTTATTTCAGCTAAGTGAGACTCTAACATTAATACCACAAGTTTACTATGTAACAAGTGTGAATAAACTATGGATCATTTTCTTTTTCATTGCCCAATTACATACATATAAAAACATCCTAATCAATATATCTCACATATATAAACCATTTCTAAATAAATTTATTAATAGCTTAAAGAAAAAGATATTCCAAATATTAAAGCCACAACTTTCATCATCTTCATTTTATAATTTCTAAGATAGCATTTTATTTTCAATTCCAAATCAAGAAAATTATTATCACTATTTTACAGTAAAATTACAAAAATCAAACCAAAAAATCAAGCCATAGCACCACTCCTTACTTGAAATTTTGTAAGCAAGGACTAAACAATTATTTAACTGCATATGTTCAATCTAAATAATATCCACATCATGTAATTATAAATTTTTTCTACAGTACAGGATTTTTCATACCTGTGCTAATATATGTAATATATAGGGGGTTTGAACTCAGACCTTCACATGACCCTCAACCATCCATGCTATCTCATACCACTGACACACTTGATCACACAAATGTTGAAAAGATAAATAATCACCAATATACGTATTTCGTGCTAATCCAGCACTTGTCAGTTGGTCCAGATTATCATCTCCACATATATATACAATCAAAACTCAGCTTATATTAAGATAGCCAATCTTCATACTTTAATGGATAGGCTTCAAACCACTCCATCCCACAACTCTTCAGCTATCCATTTCATTGAAAACCTGATGATGGAATGCCAAAGACCACTTTAATTCCAACCTTCTTATCCAGTTCCAACCTTCTTATCCTACCCATATTGACCACAAGTCACTCTGACCCCTAATGTACAGGAAATAATTCATTTACCTACATATACAAGGGATGGGCAAATGTAACAGCACTTTATTTTGAAATATGAATTTTTTCTACAGCACAGACTTTTTCATACTTGCGCTTATATATATAATATATAGGGGTTTGAACTCATACCTTCACATGACCCTCAACCATCCATGCTATCTCATACCACTGACACACTTGATCACACACATGTTGGAAAGATAAATAATCACCAATATACATAGTTGGTCCAGATTATCATCTTCACACATATATACAATCAAAGCTCAGCTTATATTAAGATAGCCAATCTTCATTCTTTAATGGACTGACTACAAACCACTCCACTCCACAACTCTTCAGGCATCCATTTCATTGAAAATCTGAAGATGGAATGCTCAAAGCTCACCTTAGTGCCAATCTTCTCATCCTACCCATGTTGACCACAAGTCACTCTGACCCCTCATGTACAAGACATAATCCATTTACATAAATATAAAAGGAATGGGCAGATCTCAACAGCATTTTATTTTGAAATATGAATTTTTTTCTACAGTACAGGCTTTTTCATACCTGTGCTTATATATGTAATATATGGAGGGTTGAACTCAGACCTTCACACGACCCTCAACCATTCATGCTATCTCATACCACTAACACACTTGATCACACACATGGTGAAAAGATAAATAATCACCAATATATATATTTCATGCTAAACCAGCACTCATCAGTTGGTCCAGATTATCATCTTCACACACATATATACAATCAAAACTCGACATGTAATTATGTCAATTTCTATACAGTTTGAAAATATAAACAATAATAGAAGATATCCATAAATATAATATCTAATTCTATCATGTAATCTACCAATTTAATATTCTTTAGATTTGACCACTAAAATTATATTAAAAATAATGTGGCATATAATAATATCGTTTTATGCATTTAAAGAATATATTACTTATAAATAAGACACAAAATATTAATATATAGTTTTGTGATTTTAAATTCAAAAATTAATTATTTTTAATGTTTTTTAATTAATATTTGAAAATCTTTACATAGTTTGTGGTAAAAGCCATTAACCATATAATATTGATAAAAAAAACAACAACTGATTGTTAATACGCAATGCATGAAAGCATGCATACTCAGCATGAATAAAACCAATTTTTAAAACAACATACATCTACCTTTTCTTTATAAATGTCTGAATACTTACATGTCTAAGATTACGATTGCAAAGAAAAAAGATAATATATTGAATGAATTACATTATAAAAAATAGAAAATTAATTTAATATATTTAAGTCAAAAACAAATGAAACATAAAAACAATATATTTAGAAACAAATCTACAAATAATATATTTAGCAAATCAATACTCAATTATTACAAAACAAATATATTCAATAATTATGATCAATATAAGTTTGTTTGTTTTTTTTTTTAAAAAAAAATCCTTATATGAGAAAAATTAAAATGTTTCCATCTCATTATTTATTTTCATGATTATATTTCTTATATTGTCAGAAAGTTTTACTAGTTTCTATATGGAAGTTCCTATGTTTGCACCAGACAAATAAGGATTTCCTATAAAATAAATATATAGTAAAAGAGATTAATCTAGAAAATTTTACTTGAATGATAATTGTAAATATATTAAATTTAAGCGTAAATAGATAATATAATAACGTGAAAGCTAAACACCTTCAAACAGATACGCTTTAAAAATGCTTAAGTGACAGCCAATCAGATGGAATAATGGCATCACATGGGACTGTTCTGGCTTGTGTTTTAGAATTTAGAATCCCATGTGATGCCATTATTCCATCTGATTGGCTGTCACTTAAGCATTTTTAAAGCGTATCTGTTTGAAGATGTTTAGCTTTCACGTTATTGAATGATAATTCAAAATTTATAATAAGCTTTGGAAGAGAAGGTTACAAGTCTGAAAAAATAATATTGTAATAACATCTACATAAATAATAAATTATTATTTTATATTTTTGAAAACTCTCTAATGATAGAGTATTTGTTGAGCCATTCATAAATTTAGTGCATTTTGTTAATATTTATGCTTAGATCTGGGTATCATTTTGCAAATTGTTTGACAGATAATAATTGAAGGTATGCATATGAAATTTAATGTGAGACTTACAATAAATAGTTAAATGTATCTCTACAAATAAATTAAAACTTTTTGCTCCAGCTAACTATTCATTACTTGATCCAATAATTGTTTCTACACCTTATTTCTAATAGATTTATTTAAATAAAAAAAATATGTATAATTCTCATATTGCTATTAAAATAGTTTCAAATGTAAACGTTTGAAAGTAAAATAAATTGTATGTTTTTATGGTCAGAGCATCTGTATATGCATTTCATTAGTTAGAACAAATAGGGCTATTCTTTAATTATCACAGCCTACACTCATATTACATTGAACACATAATTTCTCAACCAATCCCTAAAATTAAACAATATCAAACTCAGTTAGTAATTGTTCGATGATCACCAAAGAATCTGGAATAATGTAGGCCTGTTTATCCTGTATAATTTAATGCAGTGTCAGGTTCTGGAATGTAAGATACTTCAATTGTGTCACTTCCAGAGCTTTAACTTCTTATGAAATCCCGAAGAATAAAGCCATTTGATTATTTTAAGTGTTATATAGTTTTAATAATTATAATTCAGTCTATGTATTTTAATATGACAATGCATTCATAGTAAATTTATTTGTGACAAGAATCTCGGCCTCAGAGTGGCCTTTGAGCATTCCATCATCAGATTTTCAATTGGATGGGTGGTTAGAGTGTGGAGTGGATTGAAGCCTGTCCATTAAAGTATGAAGATTGACTATCTTAATATATATTTAAGCACTTATAGCATATATGTGCAGAGATGGTAATCTGGACCAACTGATGATTGTTGGTTTGGCATGAGATGCATATATTGGTGATTATTTGTCTTTTCAACATATATGTGCTCAGGTGTATCAGTGTTATGAGATAGTGTGGAGAGTGGTGGATGGTGTGAAAGTCTGTGCTCATATACCCTATATATTACATATATAGACATTGGTATATAATAAGCCTGTGTTTCAGTTATTACATGGTAGAGATGTCTGCCCATCTCTTGTATATGTATTAAGATGGATTGTGTCCTGTACATGAGGGGTCAGATTGACCTTAGGTCAATATGGGTGTGACAAGAATCTCGGCCTCAGGGTGGCCTTTGAGCGTTCCATCATCAGATTTTCAGTTGGATGGACGGTTGGAGTGTGGAGTGGATTGAAGCCTGTCCATTAAAGTATGAAGATTGGTTATCTTAATATATATTTGAGCACTTATAGCATATATGTGTAGAGATGGTAATCTGGACTAACTGATGATTGCTGGTTTGGCATGAGATGCGTATATTGGTGATTATTTGTCTTTTCAACATATATGTGTTCAGGTGTATCAATGTTATGAGATACTGTGGAGAGTGGTGGGTTGTGTGAAAGTCTGTGCTCATATACCCTATATATTATACTCACATCGAAAATACGCAATTCGCCAAATGAATATTTTAATTGTCAACTAAATATATTTAAAGTACTTAATTAATCTCTTACAATCAAAGCCAAATATAATTATTTTTCGGTATATTAGTATAAAGAATTCTAATCTGGTAAACAATTATTTATTACTATTTAAAAGAAATAATGTTTGCGCACAAATTAATAAACAATTATTAATATGTTCAATATCTTTAATTTTAAACAATATTTGTTCCTTATATTTTAATATATACATAGTCGGGGTTCTATTTCTTCTTAATGCTATTAATAATCTTCATTAATATCTATCTTGTACATAATATTCTTTTTACTTAAATGTATTTTTCTTAGAAATAATTAATTGCAAATCAGTATTATCTTTTTAGTACTAGCTTTCTAAAAAGTTCTTAAATTTATCTAAGATAAATTTTTTACTTTTTCGACAATTCGTCAGCTTTTTATAATCCAAGCAAATCACTTTTAATGAAAAAAGTTAAATGTAATAGATTTAATTAAAAAGTACATAATCACAATCTAAGGAAATATTTTAAAGGGGCTGCAGGCAAGGCTGCATGGGAAACAGATATGCTACCTAGGGTGCCAAATTTTAAGATTCTCAAATAAAATAGAATAACAATTAAAAGCACTTCATTTAAATAAAATAAATGGTTCATTAAATGAATCAATACAGTAAATGCATTCAGAAAAATACAATTGATTATGAATATAGGAGTTTGGAAACAGATGAATAAACATATTTTTTTTTAAAAAAAAAAGATCTACAATAATCTACTCGCTCTATCTGACCCAAGTATTAAAAAAGAAAAAGAAAGCGAAATAAAGAGACATCTTTTGTATATAAATATTAAAAATATATGATAGGATCCCTCTCAAAAGATTATGAGAAATACTGGAATTACCTTGTGTGTGTATATATATATATATTAATCTAATTAATGCAATTAAGAAATTATTAACAATATACATTTAAAAAAATAAAGAAATTTTGTAATATTATAAAAATAAAAATAAAGAACTCAAGCAGAAATTTGTCTTATTACCTATGTCATTTAAAATGTATCCAAGCACTTAAAATATAGAAGAGAAAATGTGAGAAAATGGAAATTATTCTGTAATAAAAAGCACATTGTAAATAGTTTTGACTCATGATTGTGAAAATTTAAACTACATAGCTCAAAAAAGCGACCTGAAAATAAATATTATATACAAATATTGGGAAATTGATTGGAAAATGAGGAATTAAGAATCTAGACATGATAGTCACACAATGTGGAATAACATTGAAGAAGTAAGGGAAAAAAAGTACTAGTTAAAAACAGGAAATCAGAATATAACAAAAATCAATTAATGACAAATATATCATACAATAATGAAAAATATCTATATGTATGAAAATGAGATTTGGAAGTCAAAAGGAAAAAAACAGAAATAAAAAATATTTGTTACCAAAAATTATTACTAGTGAATATCTATAAGAAAGTTGAAGAAAAAATGAACAAGCATTAAAAAAATGGAATAAGTAATAGCATCACTGGAACAGTATGGAAATGTAAAGAAAAATTACAAAACAATATAAAACTGGATACCAGTAGAAAAGCAGAGAAAAAATTGAGGGATTTATGAACTGACAAAGAAGTATGGTAATTGAAAATCGAAGATATCATAAAGCATTATAGAATGACAAAAAGAAAAGAGCTATATGAAATTTGAGAACTCTTTATGAAATGATAAAAATGCTATTTATTCAACCAATGTGTACAGTGTATTCAATTCAGAAATATTCTTCTCCATTACAAATCTTTTACTCCATATGCAAAAATAAGTTAATTAATCCATGTATTTGTTCTCCATATTTTAATGTTGTTTCTTTTGTTTTTAGTTAGAAATGATAATAAAAAAACCTATTCTACAATAACACTTGACTGTTTTAAAACAGTAAGGGGAATGGTAGACTCAAACTAAAAGTTCTTGAATTAATTCTCAAAAAAAAAAAAAAACAACAGTCCAGTTAATTGGATGGAGTTGTTATGCTCAGCATATCAGTTTAGTGCCTGAACATCACATATTTTCCAAACAATTATAATTTTTTAAAGGAATAGACAAGTTGATTCAACCATAAATTTCATTTATGCATAAATTCATCAATAAAATAGAATTAAATGCCAGGAACATGCAAGTTAAAGTATGGTAAATTTTAAATTTTTTTACCAGTTTCATATTCTTATTTAATATTTATACAATTTTTTCCACTATCAATATCAAATATAAAATTTCTCCCCTAAACAGTTTTACACAGCAGTAGAATGTCTGATTTGTGATCAAGGGTCCCAGGGTTGATTCTAGCATTGACAGTTCTTGCATTTAAACTTCTTGTGAACTCCTAAGCAATAAAGCCATATGGATTTTTTTTATATATGAATTGATTAAAAAAAGATGCACTTCTGTTTTACTTTGTAGTGTATTTGCATATTATATGCAATAAATTATCGATATACCTTTCACAGCAATATTTAGCAATAGAAAGAATGAGATTTCCCTAAAAAATGTTGTTCAATGCTTGTTGAATTGTCATCTACTTTTCTTTATGTTACTAGGTTAAGTCTGCTCGTTACTAAAATATTTGTTTGTAAATACAGTCCTAAAATTAAAAAGTAAATACAATAGAGCCATTGTTCCAAGACCCAGTATTACATATCTTATATCACATGCAATAGTACATGTTTTTGATAAGCTCTGATTCCAACAAAATGTATTATTTTAGCAAATCGTATGCTTGCAGTGCTTTTCATATACATATACCTATAAACAGACTTTTTTATATTTATAATATGCATATATAAATTAAGATTATAGTATAAACAAAATTTTAAAAATAATAATAATGTAGTTGTTAATAATAAATTGAGAGAGCATATTTAAATATAAATAAGGGGATACCCAAAACTAACCAGAATTTTATAATAAAAAAATTGTTTATTTTTAAGTGTTAGAAATTTAGTCACTTCCAAATTACTATCTATTTGATGTAATATATCAGTCTAAACATGTTTTTCATCTTTCAAAGTAGTCTGAAAATACTTGCAAAGTAATGCCTTTTAACGCCTCCATCATTTTTTTTTTCACTATTTCTAAGTTCACAAAAAAAAAATTGAGACATTTTTTCATTCAAGATATAAAAAGAAATTACATGAAATAAGATCGAGTGAACATGGCTGATACATCAGCTGGCTCATGCTGAATTTAATTAAAAAGTGTTTCACACTCAAGATTTTGAGAAATATACTTTGTTGGGTAAAGCTTGCACTCTTTTCTCTGCCACAAAATGGGATGCTTACATTTTAATGTATCATGTAAATGTTTCAAAACTTGCAGATAAAATGCCTGAATATGATGAACTAAATCTGAGAGAAAAAAGCCATTTACATAAAAAAAAAATCAGCATTGTTTTGACTTTGGACTCCATTTGTGATACTTTTTAGATATGATAAATTTAACATTAACACTACTCATAAACTTGTGTTTTTACAAAACCAGCCTTCTTGTAATCTGTTTCAAGCATTACAACTGTTTTTTATGCCATTTGTTGTAAACGAAAGCAGAATTTCATATTGTTCAAACATTTCAGTCATTATAAAAATTGACAAATACAAGAAATGCACTTTGCAAAAAAATGTTCTATGGTGCTATGATTTCACACAGTTTATGTCATTTGACAGACTGATGTGAAGGATTCCTACAAAAAGTGTGTAACAGAAAAGCATACACTACAAAAGATGTGCAAACCAGAGAACGATTCCAATTACTTTTGGGTCTCCTCACCACCTCATATTCATTCACATTCAATCAAAAAATAAAAATAAAAAACATACTGTCTTGTATCTTTGTTTTTTTAAAAATAAAGTGAATAGTGAAGCAATTTTTGTCACATTTAAACATACTCTGGATATCCTTTTTCTTCAATACTTTTTTTAATAGAAATGCTTCACCATTCTCCTTATTAGAAGACTATGGTCTCTAATTGTTTTGATATTTTAAGTCCATATCAAATTTGAAAACTATATACTTATCCCTATCTGATGTTACCACTTTCAATTCTCAGTTAAACATTTTAAACTTTAATCTTTATGATGTGATTCAAGAATGTTTTTTTTTTTCTGTAATTATTGAATTGCTAATTTTCATTTTATCACTTGAAAAAAAATACTTCTGATTTTTTTTTTAATTATATAAAATTTTTAGCTTAATGTTTAGAAAATATTTTATTGCAAAAAATATTGTACTTGCATTGAAATTCAAAAAAAAAAAATATAAAAACAATCAATCATAAAATATATTTTCATGTAATCTGAAAAAATATTAATAAAATTAATCATGTGTCATGCTTCAAGATGAAAAAAAGACAGTTGGCAAATCTTAATTATTAAATTTACAAATTGTGTTTGTATTTTTGTTTATATATATATATTGGATAGTGTATAAATGAACTTGTGTTTGTATTTTTGTTTATATATATATATTGGATAGTGTATAAATGAACTAGTGTATATTGAAGCAACATGACTTCACTGAATTTGCATTTTTAACATTAACACATATTTGTTTGGATCTGAAAATGATTGTAAGATATGATACGCATTAAATAATAAAAATATGATATATCTTTCATTAACAATGCATATTATTTTAAAAACTAATCCAATAAATTTATATAATAAATATTTTTTAAACTTATAGATTTATAATTTAAAGCCTTAATATACTTTATATTTAGCTGGTAATTAAATCTTTAGAATTTATGGCAATATCTCATTTCTAACAAAATAAAAAATGAAATTGTTATTCCTTATTTTTCAAGAATTAGCAATTATGATAACATGTAAAAAAACAATCTGACCTTAAATATAAACTAAATAGAATATGTGTTAATACTTTAAATAATAAACAACATTTTTAAATCAATATTTGTCTGCAACTGTGGATATAAAATTAAGATTCCTATATCCATGTCATTTTATGCAAGACTTTATGCAGATATCCAAATGTATTGATAAATAATATTAAATAACATACATTTTAGCATATGCATTAAATCTATAATACAACTTAATTTAAAATTTATGTATACTATATTAGAACATGGGGATAGTTAAGATATATTAAAAACAATTTTCACATACATCAGACTTAATCTCCAAAAGACTTTCAAATCAGAAACCAAAATTCATGCTACAAAAATATAACTGACTAGAAGATAATGAACACCTATGTATAAATACACACATGCATACTTTTGTGGTTAAAATTTATTAATAGTTTGATATGATAAATTTTCTTTGCCATACATAGGCCTGAATGAGACAATCAAAAGTTGAAGTCAAAAAAATAATTTAATTAAATAATATCAAATATTTCAATTTTGATTTCTCTGATCGATATTTTTTTTGCAACATTGAATAAAATTAACTTATGATTTATTTTCAGGTCAAAAATCTATTCTAAATGGAGCAACAATCTCAAATTTTATATTAACTTTATTTTAATAAAAATATATCTCTAATCCAACTATTTCATATATATTTTTCTATAGTTATACACATTTATATGTATGTTACATATATAAAAAAAGAATGTGACTGAAAAAAAATATGGTACATGCAAAAATAGTTTTAACCATATAGTATAACCACAAACTATGCTATATCTAACTACTCAACTTCCATTATATGCTATTCAAAAAAAATTAATCATAGAAACAAAAAGCAAACAAAAAAAAGCCATTAAAATTTGCAAATTTTTCAATATTCAAGCATCCATTTTTTCTTCTCTGAATGCCATGTGCTTACAATACCAGTAGTTATTTTTTCTGTGTTGATGCCATATCTGTTTATTAATAAAATTTCTTTAGTTTATGTTGACAGCACTTATATTTTATTCTTCCTTTATTATCCTTTCTGACTTTGATATGCAGTATTTTGCATAATAAAAATATTTTTGAGCATAATGCTAAAAGTTTTACAAAATTTTAGAACATATTAAAATGTTAATACTGTATTACTTCAAATTTAACATGATCTGGAATTTAATGTAGAGTAGGATTTTAAACTCAGAAAATTGGAAAAAAACATTTAAAAATAATTTTATTGAAAATAAGAAACATTTTTATTTACTTAAATAGGAACTGATATAAATACAATAATCTCACCTAATTTATTGTGAATTTTTCTCAGATATATATTCACTTTCATCATCTCCACTTTCAGAATTTGAATTCTCATCTTCACTATTCTACCAGAATACATCATCTTCAATGTAATTTTATTAGTTAATAATGCAACATTTTAAGAAAGATATTTTGATAATTATTTAGGGAGATCTTTTCAAAACTAGAAAACTCACTGAGCTATTATAGAAGATGAAGCTTGTTATAAAGAATGATCTTCTTGATTTAACCATGTCTCATAATGGGTTCTCATTTTATCTGTAAAGGGTTTGTTAATGGGCACATCAAGTGGTTGAAGTTTACAAGTCATACCTGCTGGTATTTTTACTAGATCACAGTTTTTTGTTTTTACTTTAAGCTTAATGTCATGAAATTATATGGTAAATTGCAACTGAATGTTATAATTTCTTTGTCAATTTGCTTTCATGTAAAAATAAATTTTTCTATTAAAATATGCATCATTCTTCTAAAATAATTGATATTTTCACAAATTTTCTGTGTAAAAAAAACTCTAACAGTTATTGAGTGCAGTTTTATCTACAAAATAATGATAAAATTAGCAAATTAACATCAAAAGAATCTAAAACATATGTTTTCAAAGTAAATCTCATTGATTTACTGGTATTAGTTGTAAAAAAATTCTAAAGGTTATTCAGTGTAGTTTTCTTGATAAAATAACAGTAAAATTGGCAAAATGACATTAAAAATGCAATCTGAGAGAGAGAGTTAAAGCTATTCACAAAATTAATCCAAAAAATATTAGTATTTAATGTTAAATCTTTTTCCTTTTGATTAAAAAAAAATTAATATGCTATTTTACAATCATAATACTATATACATGTATAGCATAAAGCAAAGATCTGCAGAAATAAGATGTTAAAAATTTTTGTTCCAAATTTAAGATGTATCCCTCTTTTATGGGTCCAAAATTGGAGAAAAAAATGCATCTTAAATTCAAAATAATATGGTACTTATTTAAAGAAATCAAAACAATTAGAGATCCTAATTTGTTGATATTAAGATCAGTATTATGTATTTTTAAAAAGTTATTGGAAAAAAAGAATATCCCTAGAGGTTATTTAATAGTGATGAAGGATAGAAACATTTAGTTATTTACTTTATTTTAAAAATAAAAATAGAAAGTTTTTTTTTCATATTTTTATTCTTTCAATGAATGCACATGTAAAATGCATACTCAGCAAAATATATGTAACTATGTCTCCTCAAAATATTATTAATAACTATATTATTATTTATTTATTTTTTAAATTGTTACACTATAATATATATATATATAGTTTGTTAAATATATGCACATGTTGAAAAGTACACTGTACACTTGCAGTTCAATAAACAATATATTTTCTAATCAAAATGTGAGGTAATATATGCTATATACCTTTGTAAGGGGAAAGGGGTTTTTTGAAACAATATATAGCATAGTTTCTAGTTCCAGTGATATTCTTTAATGGTCAATCAAAATAAATTTGACCATAATGAAACACCAATAACATATATTTAAGATTAAAAAATATATAATCTAGTCAATCTACGTTTTCAGACATATTATTTCATTCTACTTTACAAGAAAGTTAATTATCAATTCATTTAATTATTTCTCTGTGCAATTATTACCAGCTTTCATGATTGAGATTGACCGTTTCACAATATAAGTTAATTAACACAATGAAATATTAAATATACATGCAGAATAATTTCCTGTGCTGATAAACAATTTCAAATAATTAATTTGATGAGTTACATCATCATCATCATCATCATCATCATCATCATAATAATAATAATAATAATAATAATAATAATAATAATAATAATAATAATAATAATAATAATAATAATAATAATAAAAACTGATAAAGCTTCTTGAAAGTCAATCAATGGAATATATAGCTAACAATAAAACTGAGAACTGCACAGAAAAATATTAAAATTTGTAAATTTAATACATTTTATGATATATGAGCAGAGCCTTTCAGAGAAAATTAGAGGCCCTGGACAACTAATATTTTAGAAGCCCTTCAAAATTTAAAATAAGAACATGGGGAGTGAGAGAGATGAAGCAAGAGTTTTTACTTACAGAGCTGAAAACATGACTCTGGGTTGAGTTAGCTATGAGTTGCAGAAATGAGCAAGCAAATCAGATCCAGATAGCACTTGGACAGGATAGATTCACTCTAGCACTGTTAATATCATAAAACTCTGTTAGTACAGAACTGACTGACAGGGTGGCTGAGACTACTTGTTCTGCCAGTCAATGAGTGCTGCAGTCACTTTCTTTACAGAGTCGTCAAATTGCCACCTTGGTATGTCTGCTTGGAAAAGTTTTTCTCAAATATTTTTGGGGGGAATGTAACTGTAAAATTAAGGCCATTCTATGAGCCATGACATCGCTTTGCCTTCTATATTTTTGTTTAACATATTGAGTTTCCAAGTTGAGGCCTCTAATATTATAAGACCTGGGGCAGTTGCCCCTCTTGCCCCCCACTCTGATTAGCCCTATATACGAATATCCATTTTTCTATATCTGAGTGGCATATGCAATCATGTTAAAAAACTAAAAATTTTAAATAAATTTTATAACTCAGATTGTGATATGTGATCACGTTTATTAGTAAATCACTTTATTCTTTCTTTATTATCTTTTCCAAATTTGATGTGTAATATTATCTTTTCCAAATTTGATGTGTAATATTTGCATACTGAAATATTTTTAAGACTAATGTTAAAAGCTATACAAAATTTAAGAATGCACTTAAAGTTGATATTCACTTTAAAACATCTAAACAATTAGAGAGATTTTAATGAGACTACTATTTTATGATCTATAAGAGAAAAAAGTTACTGAAAAAAAGAATACTGGCCTGAGCATGCTTAATTCCAATGAAAGTTGGGCATTTTACTATTCATTTATTTTGTAAGAGAAAAAGGAATATATTTAACCTTTGATATTTTTACTATTTATTAATTCTATTCTTTTCTCCCACTCAGAAAATGTAAAACTATAATTAAAAGCAAAGATTAAAACTTGGTTTAATTATAGTTAATTGATAAAAATAAAAAAGGAATTTATCTAGAAAAAGAAATGTTTATTAAAGATTGTTGACAAGAATGTTAGATTATGAAAAAAATTAATTAAACTGTGGTTTTAATCTAGAAGAAAAAATATAAATAACTTTCTTCCATATTATTTTTTTTTTTTGTAAAATATACATTTTTTTTTTTTTTGCAGTTAAAAGTATTTTATTTCATAACCAGAAATGCATACTATATCCAAAACAGATGAAAAATATCTGTTTTGATAATAACAGTTATGTGGGATTAAAGATCCACAGAAAAAAAACTATGTATACAGAAAATTTATGCAAAGAAAAGATGCAATAAAATAAATACGTAGGGGCTAGAGCAGAATATATAAAGGATCCACAGAATATTGGAAGAGATGTGTAAACAAAGCAGTAAACTG
This sequence comes from Epiperipatus broadwayi, assembly GCA_028023455.1. NCBI lineage: Eukaryota > Metazoa > Onychophora > Udeonychophora > Euonychophora > Peripatidae > Epiperipatus > Epiperipatus broadwayi. The sequence goes on from JAQFVV010012406.1 coordinate 10,370,090, forward strand.
AAACTAATAAATATTGTTAAGATGTTTATAGTGAGCTTATGCTTTAGTTGTTGATACTTCAGTTGCTATGCTAATTGAAATCAAACATGGTTAATAATATGGAAGCACCCATATATATATTGGGAAAATTCTGTATATGTGTGGCTAAAACATTAAGTATGGCTTTCAATGCCATTCTTCTAACTCTACTGTCAGAATGAAGCTGTAAACTGACTTACCATCTCTATATCTAGATCAGTGCCCAATCATATGATATAAGAACAAATTTCCAGATTGCAATGATTACATATTAAGAAAATGAAGTGCTAACAAAATAAGAAAAAATTGCAACTAAAACATATAATTATGATTACATCAGGAATTAACAACAGAAAATCCATGGTAAGATTTTGAGAATAATTATTTATAAAGACTAATTAAAACACAAACTTGATAATGAATTATTTCACATAACTTTAGATATTATTTTATATAGTTTGTATTAAATAGATAATTATGCAAATGTATTATTGTTAATTTATGATATTCTTTTTTATATATATTAATAGTCTATGAACATCACATGATCACCATTTCTTATGTTGGCTTATAACTATTATTAAAACAGGCAAAATTCTCTATACATATTGCCACTCAGTGCAAGCCAGAGTAATCAATGGATGCCAGAAGGTTTGTGCATAAAATCCCCATCTAGTGCCTACTCATCCTATATTCCCAGACTAGTTTCTGGCTTGTGGCCTTTGTAGGTGAGAAGCCTTGGATCTGAAAGCACTGCACCTAGATCTTAGGATCTAATGCAACCCTCCAGCAGCCACCTTTTATCTCTACTTAACTACAAAACTATGAGTCTTAAATTGAAAACACTATAATATTTTCAATCCAAGCTCATTACCTTATATGGTCATATAGGTCTGAACTTAGTTCAGTAACTATACATTTTGGTGCCTAATAGGATAGTGGTGGCTATGAGTATTAAAGAAACAAAGATACCAAAATGGATAGGTATTGTACCAAGTTCAGATCTATATGACTATATAAGTTAATGAGCTTAGATTGAAAATAATATAGTGTTTTCAATTTAAGACTCATAGTTTTGTAGTTAAGTAAAGATAAAAGGTGGCTGCTGGAGGGTTGCATTAGATCCTAAGATCTAGGTGCAGTACTATCAGATCCAAGGCTCCTCACTGACGAAGGCCACAAGCTAGTCTGGGGATATTGGATGAGTAGGCACTAGATGGGGATTTTATTCACAAGTCTTCTGGCATCCATTGATTACTCTGGCTTGCACTGAATGGCAATATGTATAGTCTATGAAATGGGTGTGGAAAAATAGATAGACTATAGACTGTATTTTATTGTTATTTTTTTATTATTAAATAGTTTGTTTTAATAATATCAGTTTAAACAATCTCTGCTTATAAGAGTGCATGTTAGTACATGTAATTAGGCTTTTACCACATGGTCTAAAGAGATTATCAAAAAAATACAAGAAAATAGGGGAAATATTATTAAGCCATTTTAGATATAATAATTTTATATTAAATCATTCAATAATAATTCTGTTGTAAGACCTGGGATTCTAGATAATCAGGAAATATAGTTGTGGCTTCCAAATGCTGCATTATTTAATTATTTGCTTGAAGCCACAATTTGATTATCCTACATGAAATAAATATGAATATATGAGTAACTACAGATATTGCAAAACTCCTTATAATCAGTATAGATAGAGAAGATCCAGTTCAATATAAAAAAGTGTTTAAGTTATGTATGTGTGTTGAAACTGCTGTTAAATAATATGTATTCTATTCTAATATTTTTTCTTTAAATTATTTGCTTGCAATAAAGTGATTATTGTTATTCTTTTATTTTCAAATCTGACAATATTTGGTTCTTCTATAACTTTTAGAAAATACTAAATTAATTTCTTGAAGTTCTTTTGCTTGATTCTTGATGGTATATTATGATTATTTCCAAAAGTGTTATTATTTTATATAAGCAATTCTTGTTATATCTTTCTATTCACCAATGTGGTTCCTTAATAATTACTTTCGCCCATAGAGAAACAATTCTAGTAAGCTTGTTTATATTGCATTCAATGTTGCATGGTTCACATTTGTTTGCAAGAGAATTGAAGAAATGAATATTAAGATTATTTTTAGAAGGAAGCAATTCTTGTTAAATTTTTCTTATTAATCGGGTATTATTTCTTCCTTAATGATTACTTTCTCTCATAGAGAAGCAATTCTTGTCAGCTTGCTTATATTGCATTCAATGTTACATGGTTTACATTTGTTTGCAAAAGAATTTGAGAAATGAATAATTCATGTGGTTATATTCTAGCCAAACATACTATTTGAAATATCATTAAAATATTACCTTCCATATTGTTAAAATATAGAATGGCAATATTACCTATAATCTCCTTCTGTGGCCATTTCTAATATTATTTTCCTAAGACTATTTTATACTTGGTGTTTCAGTTAGGTCTTCACAGTCTCCCTCTCTCTAAAAGTAAATTACAACAAACTCAAACACAAAATAAATGATGGATGGGTGGGTGGGTGGATGGATAGCTGGACGGACGGATGGACAGACAGACAGACAGACAGACAGACAGACAGATAGATAGATAGATAGATAGATAGATAGATAGATAGATAGATAGATAGATAGATAGATAGATAGATAGATAGATAGATAGATAGATAGATAGATAGATAGATAGATAGATAGATAGATAGATAGATAGATAGATAGATAGATAGATAGATAGATAGATAGATAGATAGATAGATAGATAGATAGATAGATAGATAGATAGATAGATAGATAGATAGATAGATAGATAGATAGATAGATAGATAGATAGATAGATAGATAGATAGATAGATAGATAGATAGATAGATAGATAGATAGATAGATAGATAGATAGATAGATAGATAGATAGATAGATAGATAGATAGATAGATAGATAGATAGATAGATAGATAGATAGATAGATAGATAGATAGATAGAAGGATAGATAGATGGATAGATAGATGGATAGATAGATAGATAGATAGATAGATAGATAGATAGATAGATAGATAGATAGATAGATAGATAGATAGATAGATAGATAGATAGATAGATAGATAGATAGATAGATAGATAGATAGATAGATAGATAGATAGATAGATAGATTAAAATGAGACCTTCATTCTCTAACTATGAATAACTAGCAACCCTCTTACCAGCAACTATTGCTTAGCTATCTGTAAGACTGTCTATAAAAAAAAAAAAAAAACAATCCTTAAGCCTGTTTGTGTTTAAAAAAATTTAAGGTTTAACCAATTCAAATTCAAATTTCTGATTATAGGCGTGACAGATAGATATACTAACTACTACTGTATTACAAGACTATTCATATAAACATAAAAATTATTTTGAACATCATCTTAATAAAAATAACCATAACTTGCCAACTAGGGTCAAAAACAAACTAAATAACAGAAATAATACTTTAAATCATGAGTACGCATAATTTTTTTTTCATCTGTTTTGATCCACCACTTATATATTATATGCTTGGTTTTAAAATATCTTTCAATATTTTTTTTTTTTAGAAGTGGCATGCTTGTATAAGATATATAACACACATTCTGCATTCATCGTTATGAAGAAAAACTGTTCTCTCCGTTCTGTATTAAAATTGTATATCTTTCACTTTTTTTTTTTTTTTTTTTGCAATTTTTTCTGATATTATATTCCTCTTTCAAAATATAATAAAATAGTAATGTCTCACGTTTCACGTATAAAAAAAAATATGTGTAAATATGGAGACTGTTTAATATATTTATAATTTTTTCATGATAAATTAAATAAATTTGTGCACTATGGCTAACTGAATATATTCAATGTATCCCCTTGTGTCTTTGCTTTATGTAGTAAACGTATTTGAGATAGTAAATTTGTAATTGATGTACACATCATTACACATTTCGAATGAAGGGGCATATGTCATCTATCCCATTCACCATCAAATGCCCAACTACACACAGCCAGCCACTTTGATTGTGAGGAGCTGATTCTTGCCAATATTAGCTGTATATATAAAAAAAATATATTTCTTTTATGTATAGCTATCTAATCTAACAAAATACAGCATCATTAGTTACCGTTAATTTTTTTTTTTAATTTAAGCAGTCACTCAAAATATCCTGCTGGTCTATCAGTGATTTATGATCAATGCTATCACTGGACAGTTAGCTGACGAATTAGCGAAGAAAAGTCTTAATATTATTAATTATCTCAAAAAAAAAAAAAATCTTCAAAAATCTGAAGAATCATGAACATTATTTACATTTTATAATTTAAACAATTAATTTAGAACTATTTTTCCATAAATAGAATTAACAATTTTTAATTTAACACCAAAATACCTTTTCTATTATACTTTTTCCTGCACAACACTCGTTAATGAATAGTGCAATATGCTGCTAAAAATTTGGATATTTGTCATATGTTTTTATATGAAGAAAAAAAATATTTAAAAATCACTCACTGTGAAAGTCCACACTGTAATAGAAAGTACAGATGTGCAATGTCATTAATATCAGGTATCCTTAATTTTTGAGATTGGATTAACTACTTCTCTGGTTTCTTTTCCCTTTTCCTCTACAATGTTTTCAAAACACTCATATTCTAATAAGAGCTGCTTTCTATTGCCTTCTATAATAAGCGAATTACCAGAAGCTATTGCAATTAAAAATGAAATAAATGTTAAAATTAATATATAAATATACTTTGTATATTTAGTCAAAATGAGAGTCATAGATCACATGACCCTATCTCTTAAGCTTGTAAGTTACAAACAATGAGGATTGCCAATTCCTCTACAAGCTTTGTGATAAATGCTTAACCAGAGCCAGCAGTTAAAATATCTCTGTCAGAAACCCTCCCCAAACCCCTGACCATGGTTTTGTGCTTTGGCACTCCTCAATAACCACAATTTACTGATTACTTAATCCACTCTTCTTTTTTTAAATTTAACATTTAAATATATTCTTGCCTTTAACCCATTTCACTCCAAATGCTGTTTTTTATCTTTCATTCGTATTAGAATAAAAATATTACGAACAATGCATGTGTTTGATATATCATTTTGCAGATCATTTAATAAACTTTCTAATAGTGGTAGCCATCTTGTTTTTTAATCGTGCATTATAAATTTTAATGATTTTTTTTCTAAATGAAATAAAAAATCCTTCCTTTCATTTCAAAACTAATAAAGGAGAAACTGCAAAATCATTTGCAAGCAATAGATAATTAAGAATTAAAGAGAAATATACAAACATTTTCATTTTTGTAATTACTGGCAGCATACACTGTTGTAAGTAGGTGATTTATCTTTTTAATTATGATTTTATGAACAAGTTGCAGATTATTAAATTACCAATTTTAAAACTTATCCGTTAAAAGTCATTTGTAAATAAATATAAAATTTAAACTTAAAATGTTTTTTATTTTTATTTTTGATAACTATGTTTAACTTGGTTTGATTGCTTTTCATGTTATGTTAACCTCGTGGTGATATCTTACTGTTACTTAAACTGATCTTATGAAAATTATATCTTGAACCAAATTCTTAAAAATTCATTAAGACAATAGACATAATTCAGAGTTAAGAGAAATACATTTTAAAAGCTGTAGTAAACTTTAATTTGCAAGCTGATTCAAAGATAGCCATGACCATTATCACACACACCCTCAAATATATACATGCATTCAAACTCTTAATTTTCATTCAGAAAAAAAAAAGAAATAATGAAAGATTTGTGTGCATGGAAAGTGATGTAAAGATAAGTTTTAGGTTTTTTAAAAAAATTTAATAAAAGAAAAATCTAAGGAATAATTTAAACTCATTAAAAAATAAAACTTCATACTTATCAAACAGATTTGTTTATTAAATGTGTATGTGTGTTTTAATATTAATTTTAAAAGATATATACAGTGGAGACACAGTAGCCACTGTATTTTGTTCCATGACCTTAACAAATCTAGTATGTAGTCAATACTTAATTTATATACTTTGCTTACAATACTTATTGTTTATGAAAAGATTTTTTGCAGACACATACATAGATATATAACACTGATGTTTTTTACATATATATATACAAATTAAGATTAGAATATAAGTAAAATTTTAAAAAAACATAAGAATTATTTACGTATTAATAATAAATTGAGAAAGTATATTTATATATATTTACACTGTGTGATTTCATTCATTTAAGTTCACTCAAAAAATAATAATAGATTTACTGCACTCATTTTTATATCAATAAAATAAACAAGTGTCAGATTATTGGTCTTCTGAAACCTATTAATATATCAGAATAATAGTTTCATTATAATTTAACACTTGCAATGGTTAATATTGTTTTCCTTTAAATTTATGTTTTTTTTTGTTTTTTTTTAAGTGTCATAGCATTGGCCGGGACGTGAACCCACAACCCGGGCAACTGCCTGCAAGTGCAAGGCAGTCATGCTGACCTCTCGACCACCAATGCAAGACTTAAATTTATGTTTTCATTTCTACAAAAATGTAGCAGCATCTTAGCTATCATAAGATATAACCAAACTTCACATTCTATACGGTTACTTTCTACTTGCAGAATGGCTCTGAATTATTTATTTCAGATTCTGAGCTAAATTCTTCATACAAATTTTAAGTTGTCTGGTGCAATATAACAAAAGAAGCATTTTACATTTCTTTTAACATAACTTTAGTTATTTCAGGAGCACAAAGAATAATGATACAAATATACTATTCTCTTTTTATTATTTCTCTAACAGAATGTTCATTCTTTTTGAACATATGGCTTACTTCAGAATATGTTTTTTTTATTTCACTAATAAATAATAAATAGATAGCTTTTATTTTATCACTTGAAAAAAATTACTTCAGCTTCACCTATTCATATATAAAAAGTAGGTTGAAGTAAAGAAGGGTTTCCCTCTTTTCTTCCTAGCGTAAGCTTGTGGCTAAGACCTGTAGAGGTCCTTACCTTCAAATTTTTCAGATGCTTATTCTTAAAGGTTACAACCTTAGTAAATATTACTTAATATAATAATGTGCATTTAATAAAATTTATAATTACAACTTCATGAATTTTCTTAAATTTTATAAAGCTTCCGGGCTTTATTTTAGAAAAAAAAGTTATTGAACAAAATACTATATCAATCTTTTGGAAGGAAAACAAGTGAAGAAAAAATGCATGTGCTTTCAAATTATTTAACATTAAAAAAAAAAAAAACAGTTCATAAACAAAGTTGAATCATGATAACATTTGAAATGTTAGATTTAGAGAAGGTATTCCATGATAAAAAAAAAATGGCTGCTGCTAAACTATAAATGATATATTCATAAAATTTAAAGCTTTTGTTTATTTATATATTTTTTTGGATAATATATAATTTAAAGTATATATGGATACAATGCATAAGCTAGCTTCACTGTATATTTATTGTACTGTGTATATTTTTTTATTATACATATATTCAAGATTAAATAAGAAAACTGTTATTTAAATAAAATCCTTAATTATGGTTGCCTTCATAATTTTGCACAAATAGAAGTTTTTTAATTACAGGGTATGCAGATTAATAGCAATTTAATTGCAGTATGAAAAAAAAAACAATTTTTACAAATTCTCTAAATGCAATGGATACATTTTCTCTGTTGTTCTACATTGTATTCTGTGTAGGGTAGAATTGGATAACATTTGATCAGGCCTAAAAAAATATTAAGCTATTTCTTATGGAAAAAATCTTAAATTCTGTTAAAAGAATCAATGGAGAATATCATTCACTTTTTTAAAAATAACTAACAATGTCTCAATAATATTTAAATCAAGTGACTGTATAAGTCATAAGAAATACAAACACCATTCTTACATTTCTCAAGCAATATATGATTTTATGGACTGCATGAATTTAATCATTTTCATTATGAATATCTGGCAACAATATATGTAGCATAAAAAGAATCCCATGATGTTTGATTAATTTGATCTATGATATATTCATGCATAGTAAAGATTGAACCATAAAACAGTATTCTATATATTAGCAGTTCTATAACCATACTTCACATATAAAAAAGAATAGTCTGGTTTGGTTTTGAAAAACCACTAAAAGTGTTTTTAAAGAAATATATAAATAATATTTTATCACCACCCTATGACATACTTCCAGATATCTTTTGTCTATTTTTATGCTCATGGTATCATCTTTCTCCAAGTTAGCATAAATGGTCTATTATGATTGTTTTGGTAGAGTTATAGTCACATACATGATTTTTTAGTCTGATTTTTTAATGTTATCACCACTCTTGAGATTACTGAACTTAAAATATTAAATAGTTTAGCAGTTTTTAATAGTCATGCTACAGCTCCCCATGCACAGACAATGTGGGTTCTTTTAAGCATGATAATTTTTATAGCTTTATAATACTGATATGTGTACAGATATTAAACCAAAAAGTGTCACTAGTTGAGTGGTTTCCAAATGTAATTCTTAGCACAAGAGCAAACTAATAGAATGTCTATAATCTGTTGTCAAGGAAACTTCTATAATCCATCTTTCATCTATAGAAGTTGCTTTGACAACTGATTATTAAATTATATATGTATATTACTCAAAATTATATTTAAATTGCCATATTTTATTAAGCACATATTTGCATAAAATATTTTGAAATAAATGTACAAATGATCATATTTTAATGAACTAGACATTATTATATCTATTTTAAATTTAAATTTTTAATTTAATAATGTTTAAAGGTATCTATAATACTTTTTACAAAGTTGTATGACAGTCTCTGGCTTTTATTCAATTGCATCTTTGTGCTCAACTGTGTATTTGAAATGTGTTCAATTTCCAAATGGCCTACTATATTGCAATGTCCTTTACAAAAGCCATCCATGGAAGAATAGAGGAAATGGTGTTTACATTCAGAATTTCCAAATACTGAATACTAGGATTTAAATAATTTTCTAATCTACCAAGTGTACTTAATGTGGATTCAAATTCAAGGGCATAGAAGATAAGGTATGCTGCTATTATCCAATAAGATCTTTCCACATGTATATCTATATACATAAATAATAAATATAATGGTAATTAACTATTATATACAGTATTTCAATCCACAGAAGTACTTTTGGTTAATTCCTTAACCTTCCTCAACTGCTGTTAAATTAAAAAAACATAACAGAAGCAAACATCATCAACTCAAATTCCATGAATCCTGAATTTTAACATTAGCAGTTTGTCTATTAATTATAGTCATTTTATTTCTACTTATTAAAATTGCCTCCATAATTTTTTTTATTATGGTTTCTTTATTCATGAAGAATCTTAACACTTTCAAGTTAAATTTATATTTACATAATAAAACCATAATAAAAGAAAAATTAACAAGGCAATTTTAATAAATAGAATAAAATGAATATAATTAATAGACAAGTTACTAATGTTAAAATTCAGGATTCATGAGATTTGAGATGATGTTTGTTTCAGTTATGTTATGTTTTTTTGAATTTAGCGAATTTAACAGCAGTTGAGGAAGTTTAAGGAATTAACGGAAAGTACTTCTGCAGATTAAAAGATTGTATATAATAGTTTATTACCATTATATTTATTATTTTTATTGTTATTACAATAGTTTTTAATTAAGTAACATTTTATTTATATTATATATATGATATCAAAAGTTATTTGAGAATATCTTGCAATGAAATCAAATGATTGTGAAATCTTAGCTTTAAATTTTGATTATTTTTTTAATTCTGACATTGATGTAATTTGTGTGTGTGTGTATATATATATGTACACGTAATAATTCCTGAAAAATAATAATAATAGTAATATGAAAAGAATGTTTAGCATTTGTGTACCTCTTAGTTTTAGATCTCCGATTTGTTACTTTATGACAGGGTGACAGAGGGATCTTTGCTCCACAATAGCGCCTTAAAATATTTCAACTCACCTTTATATTTAGATTTTTTTCTATATATATTTGATATTTTACAAGCAACGTCAGATTTAATTTTAACCATTTTTTAAACGCTTCAAACGCATTATAAATTACCATTTTTATTGATGTTGCTAAGATTTGTCACCTGCTGGATGCAGTTTTCATTTTAATAGCAATCAGATTAACAAATGAGCTGATTTAATGAAAGAAGCACTCATTTCAGTCAACAAAAGAATGAAAACAGAAGCTATTAAAGAATCACTCACTAGTCAATACATTAAAATAAAAATTTATTGCGCTGTATTTTCTCTAATGAATTAATTATATGTAAATTTCTTTCAGTTTATCGATGAAATAGCCTTTAAGTAACTCACTGCAGAATAATAGTCTCTCTAAGGATCTCCAAAAAATAAGCCATGAAAAGGCATTACCCAGACATTTTGCCAATGGCTAAGGTGATAAGAGTTTATGGTTTTTTTCATTGTTTTACACTTTATCTAAAAATAGCAAATATATATATATAAAGTAATTACCCATATCTTCTATTTGTTTCCAAACCATCCCATGATTACCCAAAACTTCAATAATAATATGCACTTTATATCTGTTTAACATATATAAGAGCAATTCTTTTTTATCCTATGTTATAGCCATGTACTACAAGTTTGAGTAATCAATGCACACCAGATGATATAGTACTACAAATTATAAACTCCAGATCTAGTTCTGGATTATGTATTCTTCTTCAAAGGCTAGTATTCAAAACTGAAACTAATGCATTTCTGTCTCTAACAGTTATCTTTTACTCTTTTATACAATTCAATCAAATATTCTGAATTCAATTTTGAACCCCAACTAAATTCACTTTCACAATTATATAGATCTGGATATCAAATCAATTGATATTTCAAAGATCCCAATTTCATTACAACTGTAGGCCTTTCCTATTCTTTGGCTAAGAAATATAATACCAACAATAATATTATATAAGTTTGTCATATGCTCCTGAAATAATTTTTTTCACCCTACTGTAGAGCATCTACTGTAAGCTTAAATTTCTATATATTAGTTTTAATTAATATATAAGGGGGTGACTATTAGATACATTTAAGTCCATTAGTTTCAGCTTTGAATTCTAATCAGAAACTAATCTTGAGATGAAAGTTTCATAGCAGTATACCATCTAGTGTTCTTTGATAAATCAAGATTACACTAGATGTCTCTAGAGTAAGAGTGAAAAAATATCTATAAAAGCATATGAGTAAGCAGCATATGAAAAAGTTAAGTAATAGTGTGGTTTGATACATATTTATTCAAAATGCAATTCAAATTCAAAAATTTTTACATTTATGTTAATAAAAAATGAAGTAATAAAGATTATAAAGAAAGTTCATTAATAAACTTTGAGCTAAAAAAGAAAATAATCACATGACCATTAGAATATATAACATAAAAAAATAACTATCAGAAAAAATTTACGATGATACTCATATAAAATGGCAGACATATAAAATTCATAAGACTTTCTAATTATTAATGATTAAAAATATAGGTAGTGAGTCAGGGATGTGAGGTTTTCTATATTTAATAAAGAGGAGTTAACCCTGTCACCAATAATGTCTTGTGCATGCTCCAAAAGTATCTTAATATGCTTGAGAATTATTACAATTGATATCAGCATCTATTAATTGACTACATTCTATGCAGATTTCATCAAGTTTCTTCTCATAACAGATCTACTTAAAATTCTGACAAAATAACAGAAATCTAATATATATATATATATATAATTCAAATGAACCTTACATTTTTTAGTACTGTAATTATTTCAAAAATCAAACTATCATCATTAGCTTTTAAAGAGTCTCTGCCCTAGGAAGATACTATCTTTCCAGCTTCTTCCATCATAGTATCAATACAATGATTAATATATTTTAACTATTACAAAAAACATTACTTATAGATAGCTAAATTTGTTGATCCCTTTAATTCAATACTTAATGGTCATCAAGATGTCAAAAAAGAAATTGAAAGAATGCCTTCTTTACATGTAGAAGCTCATCTGGAATCTGGTGTTGACATTTTAGCTTTTGAAACAATTTCAGCAGTAAATAGGGTTGACAATTTTTTTTTTCAAGTGTCATAGCACCCGCCTGACACAAACCCACAACCCGGGAAACTGCTTGTAAGGCAGTCGCGCTGACCTCTCGATCACCAATACTAGACAGGGTTGACAATTTTTAATACTAAAACATCCCCTTATCTTGGCAGAATTTTAAATAGCCTTATCCATTAGCATTAATTGCACTAACAAAATATTTTCAAAGGTCTGTAAAAAAAACTCACTACAGGAAAAGACCTCTCCTAAAGTTCTTCAGAGAGAAACTGTGAGGGAGAAAGATAAAACATATAAAAAAATCATCTCAAACTCTCAACATCTAGCAAAAGTTGAGCAGTTTTTCACTCATTTTATCCTATAGCTAAAAATAATTAGATACCTATTTGACAATAAATATTGGAAGGACAAGAGTGGGATGAAATTACAAGAATAAAAATTCTAAGTCTGTTAAAAAAAAAAATTCAAGTTAATTTAGAGTAAGTATGAATCCAGGTTGGAAGTATGATAAATGATTGCAATTCCACTGCAGCTTAACTTCCATCCAAATGCATACTTATGTATATAAAACTTTATTAAAGGTCAAGAAAAGCATCATCAAACTGCAAACAGAAGATGAATTCACTCTTGACTGAGATCTGATATCTGATATATATATATATATATATATATACACTCTCTCATTATGTATATATATGATATATATATATATATATATACATACACTCTCTCATTAATAATGTAAAAAAAATACTAAGTCCGAGTTTAAACTATATATAGTTATATATAATATTTACATACAATTATATTATCTATGTTGAACTTAATGTAATTAAAAGAGAAGTGAACTCAAGACTTTCAGGCTCCCTATAACTATCCACTCCATCTTATTAAAGCTTGAAGATTTATCTTAATATAAACTGAGCACTAATTATATGTGTTTGTAAGACGTGATGATCTGGACCAACTGATAAGTGTGGTTCAGCATGAAATATATATATATTAGAGATCATTTATTTTTTCACATGTATGTGCTCATGTGTATCAGTTGTATAAGATGGCTGTAGGGAGCTTGAACATCTGAGATTAAATTCCTTATAATTATATATGTATATTGAGACAGATAATGATCTATCTGAATCTGTAATTTATTTTTAAAATATAGGAGTTGGGGAGTTATGAATCAAATTCCAAGGTTTTTTTATATAAATTTGTATTATATATGCACACAGACACAAATAGTAAAGATCTGCATTTAAAATCAAATTAAATCAATTTTACTTTAGTATAAAAAAAATAAAGAAACTGATTCATTTTAACTAATTATATTTCAAATCAATCTGTTTAAAATTTTATGTTATAGGAACAAAGCTTATTAAATATTAATCCATAAAATGTTGGCTCAATTATTATTTTAAGCTTTGTTCCAGATATTGAAAATGTCAATTAAATATATTTTAGGAATTAAGATAGCTAAAAGTGTCACCTATAAAACATGTGGGCTTGTTTAATTAAAAAATTGTACAAACAGATATGCTGGTTTAATAAAAGATTTTTGTAAATCTAAAAAATAAATACTGGTGTTTAATTAGAATTTTGTAAAACTGGATAAATTATTGGTTTATGTAATTAAAAATTTTTGTTAATTAAGGAACAAAAAGTGTTTTACAAAATTGACAATATCATTCTTCTTTTAGTCTTTGTTTTATGCCTATCACCATGAAGTACATGAAATCTCTACCAGCAAATGAAAGAATCAATATATATTGTTATAATAAAAAAAAATGTCACTTCTCCAACATGTATCCCATAACCATTAGGATGTCTGAGTCTGCTTGCTGAATTTGATCCAACACTATGTCTTCTATCTTCACATATGCAGTTAAACGGATGTGCTTCTCAATAGTCAAAGAAAAAAAAATAATGGCAACTCTACCTGAGAACATAACCAGATTGTGACAAAGACTGAAAAATGGTAAATGGAAAGACTTCACAAGTAAACTACTAAAGACCTTTGTTTTTAAAAACATATACATACAAATATATATAATTCCATTTTAGAGAAAAATAATATCTACTCAGCCATATTTTGGGACTTAAAAGTAACTTACTTATTTTATAAACTATTTTATAAACTTTTAAACTTTATTACTGACAAGTTAGTTATATTTATAATTTTAGTTGATTTTATGTATTTATCTGTTATATTAATGTATTTTGGCACTTAGATATTATAAAACTTGATTTTGTTAGTAAATATGATACTGTGATAGGCTTTTAATATTTTTATTATAAAGATACAAGATGTAGTTTCTTTTAAAAATTTGGTTGGTAAAATAGTTTATATTTTTAAATATTCAAGAAAATAAAAAAAAATTCATTTTGTTTCTTTAAATGTTTGTTTCTTTTCCTGGTAAAAGTTTTATTCAAAATCACTTCCATGACTGTTAAAAATAATTAATATTTAGTTTTAGATCAATCTTTCTCCTATAGAAGTTTTAAAAAAGAAATATAAGATTTGTTTTTTTTTTAATAGTTTAAGTTTACTATAATAAAAACTTAGTAAGAAAATATGTGTGTTTGTGTGTGGAACACAAGTTGCACATTGCTATATAAATCATTTAATAAGTTGATATTATTTCACTTAAATTTGTTTGTGGTTTGCCTATGGACTTTGTTTGCTTCACACACTTCTAAAATTAAAAGAATTGATATATATATATGTGTGTGGGCATTTTATATAGAGATCCTCCAGATATTTATCCACCATACCCGAATTTATATATGTTTATTTGCCTCCCCGCTTGGTGTAGTTGCAGATCATTTTATTTTGTTTTCCATTCAGAGATATTTCTCCCCATGAATTGTATTTTACTTTGTAAGCCAGGTGAGATGTTATTTATTGTTTTGCTATTAAAACAGTATAGGATCATATGCACAGTGTATATGATTAATTTTGCAATGGCATGCATGGTATGAACATTTATAGTAAATTAAAGCTAGTTTGTTATTACATGTTTTTATGTAATAGTGAATATATATGTTTTCACATATATCAAATGTAGTATATGCCAACATAAGAGGATCAGTTATCATTGAAATATGTTTGCACTTGAACTGTATTATACTATTCTGTAAATAAACTTTTTTTTTGTTTGTTAGATTTATTTTAACATTTGCTTACTGTTGTCTGCTTTGTCAATTGATATTTCCACAGAATCTCTGCTCTCTGTGATCTAGAGACAATTTTAAATATCTATGAGTGATTGTACAGCTGTGTAGGCACTTCTTGGTACTATCACCAGTAAACTCTCACATTATAGACAGTAGGTCTAGTGGAACCTTCAGGTGTTGGACGTTAGGGTGTCTACTTTCCATTATATATATATATATATAATGGTAATTAACTATTATATACAGTCTTTCAATCTGCAGAAGTACTTTTGGTTAATTCCTTAACACGCCTCAACTGATGTTAAATTAAAAAAACAAAATGGAAGCAAATGTCATCAACTCAAATCCCATAAATTCTGAATTTTAATGTTAGTAGCTTGTCTATTAATAATATTTATTTTATTTCTATTTATTAAAATTGCCTCTTCACTTTTCTTTTACTATGATTTACCTTTTCATAAAGAATCTTAACATTTTCAATATCAAACTTAAATTTATATTTGCATGCCCTTTTATGATCCAAGAAAACTGAAGCAGTCATTAAATCATTATTATTTTTACTTTTCACATGCTTATATAACAATTCATGCTCCATTAATCTTTTTTTCAATACGGCACCTTGATTCATCTATATATGATAACATATATCTACAAAAAATTTGATACACAACATTACTTTTCTGCTTGATAGGCAAGACATTTTTAAAATTATTCACTAATTTATTAACATTACTTGTAATACATAATAAAACATTAAACACATTTTTATATATTCTTAAAAAATTTCACTTGAGCATTTGAAATATATGGAATAGATATTCATTTTTCACTATTGATCTTCAACTCCTTAAAGCCATTATAACTTTTTAAACTGACATAAAGTATTGTTAATATGTTCAATCTTATAACCAACTTCAAGCAGTTCCTTGGCAAATATCTCAATATTTTTTAATTTATTACACTGATAACAACATAATTTTTCATTATGAAACAAAAATGATCTAAAATTTTCCATCTTATGCATAATTTGTACTTTTGATTTACAATTCATACATCCCCTTTTTTGTAATGGTTTGACTATTAATTTATAACTTAACATACTATTATCTCTTGTAATAATTAAATCTAAATATTTAATACTTTTGTCTGTTCCTTTTCAATAGTCCATTTCAAGCCATTCAAATTATTTAACTCCTCTAACAAGCAAGTTTATAGTATTGGTATTTCCATAAACAAAAACATCATCCTCATATCTTTTGTAAATTTTAACATCTTTAAAACAACACATATTTAAAATACTACTCTCTTATGTAGACAAAACAAAATTGCAAACTTGTGCAACAACAGGCAGACCCATAGGCCAACCTTTAGACATTTTATAATATTCACCTTCAAAAGAAGCAACAATGTTATCATCAAAAAATTTTGAAGCATCAATAATAAATTTTATCACATATTTACAAATATCTTTACTTTTTAATGCATGTTCAATTATTTTTATGAAATCCACTCTATCAATAGAACCAGGCATTTCTGTCACATCCAATGAAGCAATAACATCATTCTCATTAATCACTATATTTTTAATTCTATCTGCAAAGTCAAAAGATGAAGCAATAGTATTTCCCCTAAATCTTAAAAACACTTGTAACAGCTTAATTTGCAAAGAATTACCTTCTTTAGGTAACTTTACATTTGCAAAAATACAAGGACATATAGGGCAGGAAGGATATATCTTATAGTATACATTATTACATAAGGTTTTATTTTTAGCTTTTTAAAAAATACTGTTAATAAATTTTATTCTATGATGATTTATATTATATTCTTCAATCAAGTTTATCCATTTGCACTTTAATTGTCTCAATATACTGACATTTCATCATTAAACACATCCACAGCCCTTTATCTTCTTTCAAACAAATCATATTATCATTCCTCAGTCTCTGTTTAAATTCTGAAATGGCCAATTTCCATGAATTTTCATATGGAATCACATTAAATTTATAACAATTAATTTTCTTAATAATTTCATCACCAATATGACTATCATCAGGAAATATTTCAAATGAATTTTGAACAGCTGCAATTAATTCCAAATTATAATCATCCCAAGTACTTGAAATGTAATTCTGAATCAAATGTAGATATCTTTTTATTTGATAAATTAACAAAATTCATGTTATTATAAGTTTGTGGATACCCTTATTAAATTTAAAAAATCCATTTTCTTTTCAAATTTATTACAGTTTAAGTTCAAATAATTTAAATCATTTTCACAATCAATTTTACATTCGTTGCAAGTGCTTTATTTACTTGAAATTATTAAATGTTCAATTGCTTTCAAATACCTCCGAATATCAAAAAGTTCTTTTTTACATTTCTTAACTACAACATTTAAAATTATTTATTTTTATTTATTCATATATCTTGGTACTAAATTTATACAGCTGTTCAATTTTCAATGAAATGGATGGCTAAAAAATTAAGAGGGTGGAGAAGTTAAAGCTTGTCCATTAAAATTTGAAGATTTGCTATATTAGTATAAACTGAGCACTGATTGTATATATGTGTGATGATGGTGATGAATGCTGGTTCAACACATGAAATATATATATATAGGTCATTTACCTTTTTCACATGTATGTGCTCATGTGCATCAGTTGTATAAGATAGATTGAATAGCTGTTGGGAGTTTGAAAGTCTGAGTTCAAATTCCTTATAATATATATATTTCTCATGAAACATTTGAAAATGAATTTATTTTCCATTGCTTTGCAATTAAATGTTAATATTAGATGTTGAGGTAAACTTAATATAGACCAGTGGTCTTCAACCACCGGGCCACAGAAGTGTTCTGCCGGGCCGCACTAGACTGGCAAGAAAGTTAGTAATAACAAAATAATAAGATTTTAAACTTTTAATTAATATAAAGTTTTTATTTATTTTTTCATCGCATTTTTACCCTGTTAAAAAATAAGAAACAGAACAAAAATGAAATCTAATCATACATAAATTAATTTGTTTTTCTATTTATCACAGATGTTTATGGAGAGATAGAATTAAATTTATTATTTTTCTAAAAAAATTCAAAATTTAGAAGAAAAAAAAGGTTTTTTATTATACAAACTCTAGTTGTCTTTTGATAGCCAATCACAGTCGCTTGTCAGCATTGTTTATGTGTTAAAACAAGATCAAAACTTTTGACTTTTTCAAATTTCGTTTTCTTTTTTTTTGTTTAAAAATACGCCTACTTTTTTTTTTGGCCTATAAGGCGATATTTTTTGGTTTTATTTGTATACTGCTAATATACTAAAACTTTTATTTTTAAAACCAATTTCTGTTAACCTTTTTTTAAAAATAAAAACAAACAAAAATAACTTTGCAATTTTTTTTTTTTTGTTGGGCTTTATTTCTATTACGCGATATCTATTTTACCATTTTTTTAAAAAAAAATTTTCCTATTAATTACATTTTTTGATCCCTTCAACACACCAGCACACACAAAAAAAAATTACAATAACATCAAAACTTCAGACTTTTACACGTTTTGTTTTATTTTTTCAGATTTAAAATACGGCAAATTTTTTTTTGACTGTACGGTGATTAATTACGCGATTTCTATTTTGCCATTACTACTATCAAAAGACAACCTCCATATATATATAACCATCTTGTATATTTAACATTAAATACAGATATTACATTTATCATAATCATTGCCATGTAATTACACTAGCTATGATATTTCCCAATATTCAGGTGAATAACATTTTATTCTTGAATATTTTAACAATGAAATAATAAACATAGAAATGCAAGCACATTAATGAGAACAATTGTTATTGTACTGTTTTCTGTGTTCAGCATGTGAAGGTAAGCAACACCATTTACACAATAACTAGTGTGCTGTTTTGGTCAGTTATAACAATTATGCGTATCTAAGGCTAAGCAGGTTACATCTTTAAGAAAATTTATCTTTAAACTTCTGCCGGTCCGCGAAATCTTATCCTTATTTTTGCTGGGCTGCAGGTGTGAAAAGGTTGAAGACCACTGATACAGACAATATCTGAGAGTTTATTATTGCAAAATATTATTTATATATATATATTATAAAAAACATTCCAAGATGTGATAGGTGTAATTAATATTATGGAACTTTGAAATCATTGCCTATCACAGTTGAAGTTGATTGGGAAATTAACCCAAATTTATTAATTTTAATAATTCTAAATAATACATAATATTTATATCTTAAATAATTTTAAAAGACTGGATACATTTCAAGCTAAAGCTATAAAACTGTGACATTAAAAAGAAATTTCCAGATTGTCAGAGCTTTTAGAAAGTTAGGAATGAAAGAAATGCAAATAAAACTACACAATAAAAATATGTGAGGAGAAAAAAAAGTCTTTGAAATTATATTAATAATTTTTATCAGTCATTCATTAGACTAAAAAATCTCCAATAATGAATATTATTTGTGGTGTAATTTTCACTACACCATTCTCACGCAACACCTTGTGGAGGGATATAATCATAAACATATGACCAAAGACATGTGAAAAAGATCTATGATTCTCAAGGTGCACATTTCATGCTAAACCAGCACTCATCACATTGACCCAAACCATAATCTCATACATGTCTTTATCATTGTTTAATATATATAGCAAATTAATACAGTTTAATTGATGTGTCAAATGTGCTGCCCTCACAACTTTGACACAAATCACTCAATGAAAGTATATTAATAATTTGTATTAATCATTCATTAGACTAGAGATTATTCAATAATGAATAATACTTCTGTAGTGCAATTTTCACTACATACTCTCATCTTGTATGACAGTGGTGTAGTAAAAATTACATTACAGAAATATTATTCCTTATTAAATAAGCCTTGGGTTGGCATTTAATAAGAATTGTTGAAATTAAAAGACTTTAAATATGACTTGCTGAGATTAGATCTAAAAAAGAGATTCAATAAATATTTTGATAATAGTTTATACGAAGCAAATGTTTGAAGAATTACAAAAAAATAGTTAAAAACTCTGAACTTTAAGATGTTGATTTAGAAAAAGAATGGTAAAGATAAATCAGAAAGATAAACAGTACAAAAATGTTGCAAAAAATATGCTGGAAAAAGTTGTGGTTATAAGAAAATCATGAAATATATGCTAGAAGAGATTATAAAGTATGAAGAGAAAGGATATAAAAAAACTGATCTCTGAGAACCTAAAGTTTTAAAAAAATCATCAGGAAAACAGACTTTTAAAAAATTACTGATGAACTAAATTATGGTAAGACAATGGCATGCATCACTTGGTCATAATACTCTATTGGAATGTTACCCAATGTCATTTGGAGATATTGAGATGCATTGGTATAAATACAGTAGATACTCTACATTACAGGGCATGGTTTTAGATACAATGTGAAGCCACCAAAGCTGTTCTAAAAATACTAATTGATAAACAACATTTTCAAAGTAAAAATATTTTTAATTCATATGAGTAATTTGATGGGGGGTTTTTTTTTAAAAAAAAAAAAAAGAAAGAAAATAATGTCAAAGTAAATATAAAAATTTTTATTTATACTTTCATAATAAAATATAAATTGTAAACAGTTGCATAATTTGATGATAAAATAGTACAATACAAAGTTGTATTTTTTGTAAGTAATAATTTAACCTAAACAATAATGAAAATTAGCTTAATTTGCTATAAATTTAAAGAAAACTAATCAAATTTAAAACAAAGTATTCAAGAAACTTTTTCTGAAACAAAAATGTTTAGCTAATGTGATCCAAATGAGACTGTAACAGTTCTAGGGATTATGCCTCTCATCTTTTCAGAATTTTGCATTTGACTTCAGCCCAAAAAACTTTCAATAGCCTATATGTAAACTCTCATTACTGAATCAACATAATGCAGTTAATAGTTGAGTGTCAGAACCCCATGGAATTTAAATTTGTATATATCAGTCATTTGTCAAAGTAGAGGACTAAACCAAGCATACATTCTCTCTCAATAAGAAGCAGAGTATTTTTATTTCAGAATGGCATTTAGAAAGATACAATTGGACCCTTTTTTCAAGTCAAACACCCAAGGTTTGTCTATTCAAGTCTATGATTTCTCTGGTTGATAACATGAATGGTTTGATCCTATGATGTAGATGCTTCTATCTTCTAGCATACTTCCATGGTTGTATTTCTGATGACTGGTTAATTTAGCTTCAGTTCTTTATCATTATCTGCTATTTGGTCTCTAGCTATGATAATATGTACACAAATATTACTGAAGTTAAATTAATTCATTAGTAAATTAGAAAATTTGTCATTCAATTTAATAATTGCCTTTATAGGTAGATTTATAACAAAGAATAATACCAGCTCCAATATGTCGCACAGACTCAATCTGCTAGTTATTTTGCAGTTTGTGTCAGAATAATCGAAAACCCATTGCTGCCTCTGACGGGCAGCTTTGATGTTAGTAATGCAAAAAATCAAAACTAGCATTTTTTCTTCATTTCTTAGCATAAGCAAAGCCCATTTGCCCAAGACATTTGACGATCCTATTTCGCAGATTATTGCTGTCACAAAATTGTCAATGCAATGTCTTCACTTATAATTAATTAGCCATAGAAATATTTCATAAGTATGGTTAAAAAATAAATATATGAGACAAAGTATGTGTTAAAACTTTTTTACACATACATTAGCAAGCAATAAAAGAAAACGTGCTTATCTGACACCACAAGTTTTTTTAACATACTTTAAAATACTAGTCCAATTAAATTTTAATAAATAACAACAGTTTTTTAATTGATTAATACAAAACAATAAAACAATATTTATTATTTTTTTATTATTATTATTAGAAAAATAAAATGTTTTTAAATATATTTTATTATTAAAAAATTATATATAAAATTTTACAGTTATATTAAAAAATTATATAAAAAATTTTACAGTTATATTAACAGTGTCCAATTGTCACATTTTGTTAAAATATGGGAATATGCTAAGTTTATCCATTAGTATTTTCAGTACAACTTTGAAAGTTTCATGTGCTATCTAAATCCAGAAAGTGTGATGTAGAGCATGTATTATACAACCAACCATTGTATATACATGGTCTGTGTTTAAATATAAATGCATTTTGTATATGTTTTAGATGATCATTGTATAGCTAATCTAAACAACCCTTAATAGTAGTTAGTAAATGATTACCCAACTACAGATATCTTAACGGCAATAATTCAAGAACATATTTTTTAAATGCAATAAGTCGATGAATTTACACCTATGATGACACTTTTCAAACTAAATGATCTCTCATTACACATGTGGAATTAAGGTGCTATTATATATATATATACACACACTTTCAGATTACTCATTAAACTATAAAACGTTTAAGTTTTATAATAATGCCTATACTAAAAAACATAAAACTACTTTTTTAAGTTGTTTTTTTCTTTTTATCTTGAGACTTGATTCTAAGAATTTATATTCAGAATGCATAATTTCATTTTAGTTGTTTAAATGAGACATGCTGACTGCAAATTCAGCGAATGTTAAATCAAATTAAAATGTCTCAAATCAAAACAGAAATTATACTTTACTTAAGAGGATAATTAGAAATAACGAGAGAGAACGAAACATGAAAACTGAAACATATTAGCATATAATATTGCACCTCAAGTTATGAAAACGTATTAATCATCATATTGTGTTTCTTGTAAATACCATCACCACTAACAATACTATCAACCTTATGACTATCTTTCTCAATCATAAACATCATAATTATAATAATCACCATTACCATTTAAATATAATCATAAACTCATCACCATCACTTCTTTTAATAACATTATAGGCATTACCATTAATACTTTTATTATCATGAATACAAGATAATCATTTCTACTATCATCATAAACACTATTGCAATTCTCATCAACATTGTGATCAATCCCACAACTAATATCACCATTACAACATTTTATGTGTGAACACTACTCTGATGACCACTGCTGTCATTCATAATCCTTGCCTAATGATTACTATTATTATTTTAATAACATCGTGTAATTATCCATTATTTGGTCTTTGGAACATGATTATAATGATGATTATTACTAATATTATAGTGATTATTATGCTTGCAATCACTTACTGTCATTATTTTCATGATTATATCAGCTAATCCAATTACTATAACCACTACTAATCTCCCCAATAACATTACTATCATTTAAATATTTCAATCATAACCATCACTTCTATCTCCCATTATCACTTCATCATTGCTATATAATTATATCAGTCACTATCATTTCTACTATAACACAATGTTGTCATTATCAGATAATCATATCAGTTATTATCGTCAACTACCTTTCAATCATAGCAGTCACTAATATTACACAACAGTAGATTCATACCAATCATTATTACCACAATCATTTATTCACACAAATCATTATTATTAATAGTCTCCCACAATCATCACTATCACAGTCACAGCAGACATTATTATTTTTAACATAACCACAGCTTAATAATCATTATAAAATCATAGTAATCTTATTATCACCCTCACAATGACATAATCAATTCATAATATCACGTCAAATAAAAATATGTATAATGAGCATCATAAACAATATGACTGCATTATTATCATCTGTCAATGAATATTATCTTTTCCAAAGCAAATATCATTATCTCTACTACAATCATCATTTGCAAAATATTACTATATCTTGGACTGAAGAGGAAAGTATCCATTTATTTAACACTCTCAGAAGGCACGTGCTCAATTAACTTGAAAGGCTGATATTTGAATGTAAAATATTACTAATATTTTTTTTCTCATGATTAAAATTGTGTAGCAGCAAAAGCACAAATTTATTTTAAACCTTTAAGATTTAGGTAACTTCTACTAAAGATTATAAGCACATTGTTTGAATGAATATCATCATCTACATGATCCTTATTAGAGGCTAATGGTAATAATAGTCATTAATGAACAGTAGTTGCTATTACATTCCAACTGGAATCTATACCTACAAACTCTTCAATTACTTATAAAGGGAAGTTACTGTAGGTGCATTATCATGATTCCAATATTCCATCTTTCTATCTGGTAAAGAGATCTTGGTTTTCTTTTGCCATTATTCCCACCAAGCATCTATGTTCCCTCTCCTCTCAAATTTCAATGTCTGTACTAAGTCTAAGTTCTATGGTATTTGATTCATTAGATTTTTTTCTTAATGTGAAAAAATTTTTAAACCATCTTCTCTGGTGCTAAAGATCAATAATATCTATCTTCTTTCATTTTCATATAAAATTAAATGTATTAGTTTTAAAAAGTATGCAGTGTATTATAATATAGTTGGAGCTTTACACCATGTTACATAATAAATATTTTGTGCACATCATTACTACATATAGATGATGCTAATGGCAGAGCATCACCTAGCAATAGACATGACATCAACCTAGCATAGAGTTGGAAAGAAATGCCCAATTATTTTTTTTTCATATACCTAATCATCAGATCTAAACTAAATTATCCATTTAGTGTTAGCAATCTAATGAGTAAAAAGTAATAAAATTGCCATTAAATAGCTCACCATAATGAAAAGACTTTTCCATCAACTGTCAAAAAAAAGAACAATGAAGATGAAACATTACTCATCAGGTCTTCCAATTTCTGGATGGTGAGAGTTTAAATATTTTTTGTCCTTAAATACCACCATGGTATAGCTAGAGACTAATTTACTATTTTTTGGTAGCTGATTTAGATATGGCCAGCTACTGAAAAAATTACAAACCCGATTAGAATCTGCAAGAAAATTCTAATTTACTCAGGTTATATTTGAACTCAGGTCATAGCCATAGTGGATGGATATACAATGAATGTCATATGAGGTTTATATCTATAAATAAATATAATGAATAAAATACAACAAACAATTTAGATTAGAGAAAGAAATACAACTGTCCTTTGAGATGCATCAAATATCTCTAAGTTTTGAGTTCTGGTTTCCTCTACCTTCATATTTAAAATAAAAACTTTTAGATTATCAATTCATTACAAGATATCCCTTCTAATTGAAAAGCAGTCAAGCTTCACATGTCCTGACTAACTGCAGTTTAAAAAAGTATTATGCAAATAGCCAACAAACTTGTGTAATGTTGTGTCTACCAACCATCTCCCAAGCTTGTTTTTAATGATAGTTTTAGAGGCCCTACAAGTATTTGTTCATGTTTGTTTGTTTTTTCAATTTTATTTTACTGAATATGTTAGTCATTAAGTTTTAAAAAAATTAATAAATTGGTTATGAATTCCAGTCAGAAGATTTATTTCAATTTTTTTTATTATTATTATAACATTATTATATTTAGCATTTTTATTTTTGTCACTACCACTTTAGCAAAATGATGAAAGTTTGAGATTTTTCTTTGACAGAACAGCTAACAGTGGAGTATTTTCAAAGGTATGGAATCCTACTCTTCTGAAAAGTTTGCATTAATGGGCATAATATGATAATTTATGTTTTTTATGAGATACGATATTGAAAATAATAGACTGAGCTTCAATCCTGGAACTTTTAGCTTTCAAATTCAACACCCTATACTGCAGTAAACTACAAAGGATAGAGAAGATAAAGGTAACAATCAGATCAAAACAACATTCATAAGAGTCAACAGCATCTGTAGTAAAATCCAAATCATACTTCAATCATTCTTTTTTTTTTTTTTTACTTTTAAAGTCATTTCATATAATACTCATCTGACCAACTGAAAACTAACCTGAAACTACTAATCTCAATTTAAAAAAATGTGAAAACTTATTTACCAAACCTTAGAAAATAACTGAATAGAAAGGTTGGCTATGGATGATGTTTACACTAAATTTTATTCTAAATAGTAAACAACACTCCCCACCACCACCACAGTATTTTTCACTAAGAAAGATAACATTTGAATACAAGTATAGTATAAATACTTAAGCTAGATGTAATTAGAAAAGATTTGAACCCAGACTTTGAAGCTCCTTCTGTCATCTACTCCATTTTATACAACTGATATACACAATTATATAACATATGAAAAAGATAAATTATCTCCAATATATGTATTTCATATTGAGCCATCACTCATCAGTTGGTTCTGAAGAGTTGGAGAAGATTGAAGTCTGTCCATTAATATTTGAAGACTTGCTATTTTTGACCAACTAGTTCATTTACCTTTTTCACATATATTTGGTAATATGTATCGGTTGTATAAGATAGAATAGATGACTGAAGGTAGCTTGAAAGACTATGTTCAAATCCCCTTTAATTAAGGCACGATAACGTATACTTAACCGAAGTCAAAAAAATCGCACACACCCCAATTATAAAAAATAAGTGCAATACAAAAATTTCTAAAAATAAAATAATGCCAAGAAAGTTTTTAAAAAGGAATGTAAAAACAATAAAAAAGCATATATAAAAATTGTTGACTTTATTAGTTTATTATTTCATTTATAATAAATAATTTCTAAATGAATTAAAACAATTTATATTTTAAAAATAAACAATAAGAGCAGAAAAACCTGAATTAACTTTCTAATAAGATGAATTCAAAAAAATCAACAATTTGAGGTCAAGGTAGATTAATTGCCTTTAGGAAATAAAAAATAAAGATAACAAAGAAAATATTTTATTATTATTGAGAAGGAAGAGGTAAGCAAGTTTATCAATTTTAAAAATGATTATACCAAATGGTATTATAATCAAATGATAAAAATATAATTTGACATTATTTCAATACTTGACCTTTAACATGAATTACGCAATGTTAAGTTGATTTTTTTCTTATACTGAAAATATTGCACTATTTAAACATAAAGAAAAATATCAGTAAACTTTCTTGTTTGGTTACACAGTGGTAGAATAGTGAAGTCAAGAATTATAATTTCTAGAGTAGAATTCCAGGTGAGACCAGCAACAAAATATGTTTGATATTTTGGTAAAAGTCCAGTATTCAATCTAGTATTCTGATACTGAAATTGCACTTAGATTTAGTTTAAACATCCAAAAACTTATAATTTCATACATTTTTGGAAGGTTAATGCTACCAAAATTGAACATAATTCGAATTCTTATGATTCTCATTACTTATTCATATATTCCATCATCTACAAGCATCTGAAATCACACTTAAGTATTTTAGTATTGTGTAGTTTATATTATGCTAAATTCAGTATTCCCTTAATTAACTGATATTGGACACGAATCATGATAAAATCATACTATAATTCATCAAACTATGTATCTCTAATCATATAAAAATATATAATATGCAAAGAATCCCTCATGAAATCACCTTTATTTATCATAAATTTACATAATTATGACTAATTGTAGAATTTGTCATAATCACCCATTGTTCAGGAAGCTTCATAAAAACTTATTAAATGCAGACAAATGCCATGAAATTCAGAAACTTTTAACATAAGGCATTTTAAAATAAATAAGTGCAAATTAATTACCATGAAAAAGCAAAATATGCACAAAAGACTACAAATAAATGTAATAAGTATGCTTATACACAACAATAGAGAAGCTTGTTATTTCTATAAATTAAATATTGCTTAGCGCTTTCAAGAACTTGTAGTGTTTTCCTATTCATAGCAAGATGAAATAGAATAATAATGGAGAGAAGAGTAAAATTGTATATATATGACAAGATTTAAAGCTATTTAAATTCGATGCTACTTATTTAAATTAGAGCATCCATTTTTTGGAGAGAGGGAAGGATGGTTCTCTATAGTTGATAGTATTTGGGTAGCAAGCCTTCCTGATTTTCTTTTTTTGAATCATTTCTTTCGATGTATCAAATGGTTGCAGAGGAGGGGATAAATTAATGCCCTGTCACCTTTTGGTGCTCAGGAAATATAGAGCTATGTTCTGGCATGTGTGAGGCTCTCTCCAAAAAATGAACACTAATTTAAATAAGTAACATTGAATTTAGATAAATTTAAATCTAATCAAATATATACAATTACACTCATCCCTCCATTAATATTCGATTTCATTTTGCTATGAATATGAGAATGATATAAATACTTGAAAGCACTAAGCCACTACATATAGATAAAGGACTATAAATTGTATAGCATATCTGTGAGTATTAGGGAATCACGACATTGTCTTACTTTCTATCATGATTGCCCAAATAGCTTTATCCTGGGTAACAAGATCAATTAGACCCCTAAATCTTGTAAAACAAAAACAATTATACTGCTTTCTTATGCAAATCTTACCCGAAATTCATTTTTTACTGTATATTTTATATAGTAAATATTTAAAAAGTCCAATTAAAAGGCTTGAAAAAAAAAATAATAATGAATAAAGATTTTATTAAGTACATTATTAATAATATACATATATATATTAACCTGCGTGTAAATACAGTGTATAATAGAATCATTCAATGCTGCGTTTTTTCTAATGATAATTTTACATTTTATAATTAATATTTTGAATTTATTATGTCAGATGAGGTTGGCATTTCATTGAATTATGATATGCTAAATTAAAATAAAGTTTGTACAAAAAAAAATAAGCATGATTATATTTAATAACTTATTTTTGGTGCACTTTATATTCTGCTGTCAATATATATTTTTTGTAATTATTAAACTACTAAAACGAGATTTTTTGCAGTACTGTTTTATTTTTTTTAAAAAAATCAACAGTCCATTGTTTACTTAAAGATTTTTTTATTTAAAAATAAATGCTTATGATGCAAGGCACTTTTGCTGAGAGAAATTAACATTTTTATAGATACAAAAATATTAAATAACTGAAATACAGGCTTATTATATACCTGTATCAATATATGTAATATATGGGGTATATGAGCACAGACTTTCACATGACTCACCACTCTCCATTCTATCTCATAACACAGATACACTTGAACACATATATGTCGAAAAGATAAATAATCACCAATACACGGATTTCATGCTAAACCAGCAATCATCAGTTGGTCCAGATGATCATCTCCACACATATATGCAATTAGTGCTGATATATATATATTAAGATAGCCAATCTTCATTCTTTAATTGACAGGCTTCAATCCACTCCACACTCCAACTCCTCAACCGTCCATCCAATTGAAAATGTGATGATGGAACGCTCAAAGGCCACCCTGAGGCCGAGTCTGTGCTCATATATCCTAAAAATATTAAACGAAAATTATTTAAATAAAATTATTTTTAGATAACGTACACATTTTTTAAATTTATTTTTAAAATGTATTTTAATTCTGTACATAGTGAAAATTTATTTTTAATTACATACTGAATTTTTCCGAAGATTGTTTGCAAACGTGATAAAGTTTATCTTTGCTTTCAAATATTAATTGCAATAGCTCAAATGTTGATGAAATTTATGTGGAAAAAATTAAAATTTCCAGCAAGTTATATATAAACACTCTGCCATAAAACAAAATAAAAACAGAATGAATCCATCTATACTTTAATTTGAATCAAATGAGTTGTATTTGTTTATATATAGCTCACTGAGGGTTTCCGTAACTTCTACATACATTTCACCTACATTTGAGCTATTGCAATTAATATTTACATCTAATTACGATTGGTTCATTTTAATATTCAGGGGTTGGTAAATATGAAGTTCAGCCTTTCCCTCTGATCGTCTATAATGATTTCAGAATAGCTTATACACGTCTGAAATCACATTAATACATAGAATTCATGCTCAGCATTGTAACATTTCAGTAAATTAAATGCTTATATACAATCCAAGCTAAAGTACAGGTAGGCTTATTCCATATTTTTCCGTTTATTGACAGGTTGTATAAGTTTATATATAGCTTGCTGAAGGTTTCCTTAACTTTTATATAAATATCTTTGTTTTCAATATGTCAGAAATTCTATTGCATGCTTCAATATGAGAAGGTTGAGTAAAAATTATGTGAGCCATATTTTTATTTATTATAATTGCAATTTATTAATTGCCTGTGACCCTAGTGTTTTATTATGGGAGGGGAAGGGGTTCATTTTATCTTTGCAAATATGATACTACTTTGATAAAGTCATTATCTTATTATGTTAGTAGTATATTTTAAAAAATGATCATTAAAAAAAAATCCAATTCTTTTTTAAATTGCTTTAATGAATAATTGGTTGATAAATGAAATAATGAGTTGGTGAATCCTCACATAAAAGCATCTCCTTAAGCAGGGAGCTGGTTATATTTTAACATAATTTCAGAAATAAAATCTCAATTCAATAGTTGTTTTTTTTTTTTTTTTAAGTAAACAGATTTGGATTTTAACGTAGATGCAAGTACCACATTTACACCTGTAGTACCTGTCTTAAATAATATACATAATGAATTGGTTAAAAAACAGATCAGATAAGACTATTTCTATCTTTAAACTGTTAATTTAAATACTGATTCTCAAACTGTATATGATATAAAAATGCAAGATTAAAAATTGTCTAATTTTATTCTACAAGTGACTTCTAGAAAAGCAATGATATTAAAAACTTCTAACACCAGTGTGCTTTAAATCAGTTTAAGTTCAAAATAAACTTTAATCTGCTTAATGCAAACAAATACTACAATAGAAAAACATTATCAATAATCAACAAAACAAATCATATATAGTGTGAAATTGTTTTTATAAGCTTGTATTTACAAATATGTATTATAGAGAACATACCAATAGTTCAAATAAGCTCTTATTTCATAAGAGCAGTAAGAGAAAATATTTAAAATCTCTATCTGGAACATTCCTATCCCCAGACCAATTGTTTTTGAGCTTATGGATCACCTCAGTGAGGAGCTAGAATATTAAGACATGATCTAAAATATCAACTCAAAACCCAGCACTTATTTCATATGTAATATTTAAGTAGAAACTCTGAAGTTTTCAGACATGAAAATGTCTTTTACTCCAGAGCTAACTTAAATAGCTATATGGGACTGAACCAAATTCAGATATACCTTATATTAATAGCCTCAGCACAGCCAAAGCCATAAAGGTAAAATTATAATAATCAATAAAGCAAGTCATATATAACATGACATTGTTTTTATAAGCTTGTATTTATAACAATGTAATGCAGAGAACGTACCAATAGCTCAAACAAGCTCTTAATTCATAAGTGCAGTAAGAGAAAATATTTAAAATCTCTGTCCGGGACGTTCCTATTTCTCTATATTACATATTTGTAAATACAAGCTTATAAAAGCAATGTCACACTATATATGACTTGCTTTATTGATTACTATAAATTTACTTTTAATGTCTTGACTGTGATAAGGCTATTAATATATAGTAGATTCTGAATTTAATTCAATCCCATGTAGCTATTTAAATTAGATAGCTGGAGTTAAAGGCATTTTCATGTCCAAAAATTTCAGAGTTTCTACTTAAATATTATGTATTAAGTAAGTGCTGGTTTTGAGATGATATTTTAGATCCAGTGTCTAGATGTTCTAGCTCTTCACTGAAGAGAGTCATAAGCTCAAAACCAATTGGTGCCTGGGAAAAGGAACATTCCAGATGGAGATTTTAAATATTTTCTCTTACCGCACTTACGAATTAAGAGCTTGTTTGAGCTATTGGTACAATCTCTATATTATCATTAATGAATTTTTGGTCATAATTGTTTCCGTTTAATATGTGTGTGGAAAGAAAATTTCAATTCAGTACACTTTTTCATGTTTTAATTATAGAAGTCATGGAATGCAGGTGTGAGAATTTACCAGAAGTACTGACAATTTCTAAAAAAAAAAAATGAACACTAAAATAATTATCAGGCAAGATTATTTTTGTTTATAAGTTATGCAAATTAAAGTATTCATTCTTGACTATATCGAACATAACCTTACAAAAACCTAAATATGTAATGAAACAATTTTAAAATGATGAATTTCCAATATAGAACTTGAAGATTTACCATTTAGAGTTAAATATTTCTCAGTGCTTCAAAATTTTGTCATTACATATGTAATTTGATATTTGGTGATTTGTTTGCAAGCTTATTAAAATGACTCAAAATTAATCCTGCCTTGTGAATTTAAATATACGCTGATGCAAATGCAATAGCAATAACATCTTGGCTGATTTAATATTCACCTTTGTAGTTATCGTTGTTTTAACCTATTAGCAATATATAACTTTTGCTAACAAACGAAAATGAGATTCATTTTTTTATTTGTAACATGAATTGACTTTAATACTAAGGAGCATTGCATTAATAAAAGTCAATGCTTGTAATATTAATTTCATTCTGAATTTCCACCAATAGACTGACATCATCAAGGGTAATACTTAAACGCATCACAAATTTAAAAATAGATGGTCTATTCTATTTTTCAATATTGCTAAATATTCAGATTGCTATTTATTCATAGCTTAATGGAGACTGGTTTGCTCCCATAATTATATATATTTATTTATTTTGTTTGATATATATATATATATATATATATATAATATCAAACAAAATAAATATAATAATCAAAATATTCTAAAATAACACTACAAAATTTTGATATGCCTATACAAAATTAAACATAAAATCTTCATTATAGCCAGTTTATAACATTTTATGCCATCTTGAGTAGCAATGAACCATTAATATTTAAATCCCATTAAAATCATATAACAGTAATGTTTCCAAGTGAATGTCCAAATTTCCATAAATCATAAATACTGAACACATTGTTGTAATATTTACAGAATATGACTCTTTTTTTTTCTTCAGATCATTTTCCAAATGTAAAACAAAAACACTATCAAAGCAGAAATCTCCATTACACGTCACTGCATGCTCTACAAAAAAATTTGTATTTATCCGCAGAATGATGCAACTTATTTATATAATAATTCATTATATATAATAGTAATGCATCATACTGTGGAGAGATATAAATCTGTTTCTGCAGAGCATGCCGTGATATGTAATGGAGATTTCTGATTTGAAGTATTTTTGTTTTACATGTGCAAAATGACTTGAAGAAAAGAAATATTAAGGAGTCATATTTTATAAAAATTACACACAGTGCATTGAATAAACAATGTAATTGTATGAGTATTCATAATTTATGAAAAGTTGGACATTCACGTGTAAAAGTTATTGTTATGTCATTTTAATGAGATTTAAATATTAATGGTTCATTGGTTCTTTGCTAGTCAAGATGGCATAAATTGGCATAAGCTGATTTTAGTGAAGATTTTATATTTAATTTTATATAGGCATATTCAAATTTTCTAGTGGTAGTTTAGAATATTTTGATATATAATTTAACAAAAGTAACCAAAACCTCTAGAAGTTATATATAACCAATACTCATTCATCAATAAATACAAAGAATAGTATAACCCTATTCCTTGAATTCTGGTGGTTTTAAGTATTCATTTGTTGACTATTAGAAAGTACAGCATAAAATTTTATATTATCTTGGTTTAAATATGTTGCAATTCATTCTGATATGGCAAATGAATATTTAGAGAATATAGGTGGTGCCTCATTTTTTGACAACTTCACAATATTAAATGAAACATAAGTTTTGTAACTAAATATAAATAAATATACCTAAATATATATAAAATTTAAACAGAAGTTAATCAAAACCTAATAAAACTGTGTAGAATAAAACATTATTGGAAAGTAGAACATGAAATGTGTATAGTAGCCTGATTTAAGTACAGCACAAATCATTCTGAAATTATATATGAATATTCAGACGATAAAGACAGTATCTCATTTTTAACTACATTATAATATTAAGTAAAATATCAGTATAATATGAAATTTAAATAAAAGCATCCAAAACCTCTGGAAGCTATGAATAACCATCAAACTTCACATGATCACTATTCCTTATGCTTACACAAGCTGTTTTCACAGAGGCAAAACTCTCCATACAGTGGTGCCACTCAGCGCAAGCCAGAGTAACCAATGAATGAAGAAAGATTCATGCATAAAATCCCTATCTAGTGCCTACTCATCCAATATACCCAGACTAGTTTCTAACTTGTGGCTTTCACCAGTGAGGAGCCTTAAATCCGAGAGCACTGCACCTAGATCTCAGGATCTAATGCAACTCTCCAACATCCTGCATTCATTGATTCATCTGGCTTGCATGGAGTGGTGCCACTGTGTGGAGAATTTTGCCTCAGTAAAACTATGAATACTTAAATTATCAGAGATCAAGAAAAAAGAGTCTATTCTTTGCATTTATTGACATAGGAGTATTGTTTACACACATACATATACAGTATATATATAAACTAATTAAAGAAAATATATACAAAAAAAATAATAAAATACAGAAAAAAAATTTACTTGTGTATAAAATTACTTTAATATTTCAACCAGAGGGCACTGGTTTTCATCATACAGCAAAAATATATAGTAAAATGGCAGCTTTCAAAAATAACATTTTAACAAAAAAAATTTAACCAATAATGACAATTTTATTTCAATGTACATTAAAAAAACTGCATTATGTACTAATCAAACAGCACAAAGAACTGCAAACTTAAATTAAAAAATACAATTTATATATGGCTAAATAAATAAATATGTGTGTATATACAAAAAATAGTCTGAAATACTTATACATATTAATTAAATAATATAGTTAGTACAAGCAAAAATAAATATATATTAATAGTAATTAAATACTAATTGTAAAAAAAAAATGTATATCCATAGTCACATAAATATTAATGAAAATATACAAAGATGATGATAATGATGTGATGATGATGATGATGATGATGATAATGTGAATGTGTGATGTGTGTGTGTTAATAATAATAATAATAATAATAAAATAATAATAATAATAATAATAATAATAATAATAATAATAATAATAATAATAATAATAATAATAATAATAATAATAATAATAATAATAATAATAATAATAATAATAATAATAATAATAATAATAATAATAATAATAATAATAATAAAATAATAATAATAATAATAATAATAATAATAATAATAATAATAATAATAATAATAATAATAATAATAACAGAAGAACATTAGGGAATTTAAAGTTGTGATAAGTTCACTCAATGTGAGTATATGTCTTGAATTTAAAAATAAAAAAATTTCCTTTTGTTTTCTTTCTCTTGTGGAAAAAAAACCATTCTGTAATATCACTATCTTAAATCATCAAGTGAATGATCTGGTAAATTAAAATGTTTTGATATCCGTCTGTCTTCATTCTTATGCCAAATGTCAAATCTATGATTAGATATTCTAACATATAGACTGTTTGCTGACTCACACAATGGTTTAAACATCTATTATATTCTATTATATTAAATTTAAAATTTTATACATGACATAATTAGGAATACATAATTTAAAATTGTGCTTTGGACCACTTTTGTCACAGTAATATGTTTACATGTAAGACATTTTGTACCATCTCATGAATAACAACCAGTTTCTGATACAGAATTTCTAATCAAATTTGTATTAACAAATATATCTTTAAATGATCTCTGTCTTTGAAATACAACCTTGAGTGGATTGGAAAAAATAGATTTTTAATAATCTAGTACTTAACATGTCAAAATGCTTTTCCAATATATGGTTAATATTAAGTAAATTTCTATTAAAGGTACGAACCAATGGTGAAACATGTTTCTTCCTCTTCTTAGGTAAAAGAAGTTCCTATCTTTCAATTCCTGAAGCCTTTTTATTACTGCATTATTCAACAAGGTTTTAGGATACCTCATATTCACCAATCTATCAGATAGAACCTTATTATTTTGTTGAAGAAATTTCTCATTACTACAGATTTTTCTCATTCTTAAAAATTGGTTATATAAAATATTATCCTTTAAATGTTTAGCATGATTAGTATAAAAATATACATAGCAATGGCTATCAGTTAATTTCCTATATTTAAGAGTAGCAAGAACCCTATTAGTGTAAATAATTTCAAGATCAAGAAAATTGGCAATTGTTTTCAAAAAATTCATTGTAAAATTTATATTTTTATTAAAATCTATTTATACAATCTAAATATCTATGAGGTTCAGCTTCATTATGTGACCAGATTCAGAAATTCAAAGAAAGATTACTTAAGAATAATAAGAAACATGTGGATGTTTTGCCATTGGTTCTTACTTTTAATAGAGATTTTCTTAATATTAATTGTACATTGGAAATGCATTTCAACACATAAAGTTCCAGAGATTATTTAAAATCTATTTTTTCCAATCCACCTATGGTTGTATATCAAAGACATAGATCACTTAAAATATACTTATTAATACAAATTTGATTAGAAATTCTGTATCAGAAAAAGGTTGTTATCCATGTGATGATACAAGATGTCTTACATGTAAGCTTATTAATGTGACAAAAGTGGTCCAAACCACTAGTAATAATAATTTTAAATGATATATTCATAATTATGTCCCATGTAAAGTGTAAATTTAATATATTTAATGGAGTGTAATAGATGTTTAAACCATTATATAGGTAAGTCAGCAAACAGTCTACATAATAGAATAACTAACGATAGATTTGACATTTTGCATAAGAATAATGACAGATTGGTATCAAAACATTTTAATTTACCATATCATTCAATTGATGATTTAAGAGTAGTGATATTACAGAATGGTTTTTCTTCCACAAGAGAGGAGAAAACAAAAGGAAAGTTTTTTTATTTTTAAATTCAATATCTTATACCAATATGGAATGAATTATCTAATTTCCTAATGCATTCTTTCATCATCATCATTATTATTATTATTATTATTAGCAGCAGCAGGAGCAGAAATGAAGTTTTTACTTAAATTAATAAATAGTAAAATATCATCAGAATATATGACAAATAAGATTTATCTCAGAATTCCAACTTTTAAATCTAGAAGTAAAGATTTATTTTATTTATAAACATTAAAAAGAATAACTTATTCCCCAAGTTACAGGTTACAGATTAAGAAGGTGGATATTTTCTATTTAAATGAAAGACAATTTAAGAATAAAATTAAAGACATTATGCAAGGAACACCTATAGATAATTAGTTTATTGTATTACTATTGTAAATACTTGTGGCTACTAAGCTGTTATTTACAAATAAATTGAATTGAATTATTATTATCATCATCATCATTTTTTATTATCTTTGTATATTTTCATATTTTAGTTTGTACTAACTATACAAATATTAATACAAGCACAGACTATTTTTTGTATATACACACACATTTATTTATTGTCATATATATATATATATTGTATTTTTTAATTTAAATTAAGTTTGTAGTCCTTTTGGTGTTTGATTAGTACATAATGCAGTTGTTGTTTTTTAATGTACATTAAAATAAATTTGTCATTGGTTGATTAATTTTTCTTTCTAAAATCTTTTAATCAATAAGATTTTTATGTCAAATATATTATTTTTGAATACTGCCATTTTACTATATATTTTTTCTTTCTGATGAAAACCAGTCCTCTGGTCGAAATATATATCTAACCGCTTCAGCTTCACCTATTTAAATAGAAAGTAGGTTGAAGTAAAGAAGGGTTCTCCTTGGGTTCCCCTCTTTTCTTCCATAGCGTAAGCTTGTGGTTAAAACACCTGTAGAGGTCCCTACTATCGCATTTTTACATGGATATTATCGAGGTTATAGCTTCAGTAAATATTATTTATTATTTTATATATATATATAAATATCCTGATACTCTATCATTATTATTAATTATATAAAAACACCAAAATAAAGATTAAATATGTTAAATGAAATTAATTAAACCTGAGTAAAGTATACTCGGTTTAAATAATTTCATTTAACATATTTAATCTCTGTTTTGGTATTTATATACATCAACTGATAAAGTGATTGATGGTATGTTTGATTTAATTTAGACTTTTGCAGTAATGTTCTGGTTGTTAATGCTCAATATGAAAGTATTTGGTGATTAGCACTGAGATAAATAGTTTCTGTTAATTGTTCATACATAAAATAGTAAAAAAAAAAGCAAATTATTTTAGCAATTTTTAATAGGTATTCTAATGATAGTAAAATGAGATTTTTTAATTATCCTGTCTTACTTATATGGTTTTAACAGATTATTTATTTGCAAAATGAAATGAGATTTACTCTTTAAGTGATTCATATATTTTTAGAATATTTATATAGCATTGTGAAGGTTAGTAACAGTCTGTTACACTTGCTGTATAAAACATATTTAAAGGCCTAGCCCAATTTATGGACTGGAGATTTTAACTTTATAAAATTCTGGTATATTGTGAGAATTTGGTTTGTTCTCTTTTACAGTAATTTGGTTAGCAGTGAGATCACTTAGTTATTAACTCTGTTAGATTAATAAAGAGCTTCTCTGGTTTAATTTTATATATATATCAGTGCAAAACATCAACTTATTTCATCAATATATATATATATATTGTACCTATATTGATATAGGCACATATAATTTTATCTAAAATTATATTATTAAAATAATCTTTCATAAAAGAAAACATAAAATTAAACGTTGAAGAGTTTATTGCAGTTTGTTTTAGAAAAAAGATAAGAATTAAATAGTTTTCTAGCGTTAGTTTTTGAAATAAAAAAAGCTACAATTAATTAATCAAAAGGGGGGAGGGGAGTCTTGGTTTGAGAAATGAAACTAAGGGTTATAAAAGGAAGTAAAGAGTTTTTATTAGTATTCGTAAAAATATAATTTAAAAAGTTAAAACATACAAATCTCTTTTCATTCAAGTTTAATTAAAGAAAAAAATAATGTTAAAACTAAATAGTAAATTGTATTAAAAATATATGTGCGTATATATGTGCGATTTGTAAATAAATAAAATGTATGCGAAATAAAAGAAGATTATCATTAAAACCACGGCAATGGCTATTAATAAAATAAAACAACACATTTTATTGCATGGCTATTACTAATTAAGCAATCTTCCAAAACACGTTTATCAAATGATTATCATTGGAATTTGACAACAGATCTTTGCCGGAGATATCAGAAAGACAACAAGGCGCAGGTATAAATAGACCTTTTTTTTATCGGACAGTAATCAGTTCACAAAAGTAATTGAGTAGTGCAGTTCAGAAATTAATTGAGCAGTTAACAAACAAAATGCAGTGTTGAGAAGATCTTGGGAATGCACGTTTATCTCCAGCCAGATGTCCGAGAAAACAGCAGATCTGCCCGTGAAATAATGTCAGCTTAACATCTTAGAAAATCTCCATCAGTATCTATTTGTCTCCGATGGTAATAATCATGAAAATCAGGAAACTCAGCAAGGAAACGTCCCAGCCGGCTGGAAGCATTCATACTGGAACCATTCATACTGGAAGAAACAACAAACAAGAAGAAAACAAAGTGTTAAATCTACGTTCAAAATCCTAGGTAAAACATTTGCTTATTTTCGTTTATACTGTAATAGCCATTGCATTGCATTAATTTGTACGAATCTTTCAAGAATCTAATTATATGAACTCTATATCATACATAAATGAACTATTGATGTGTGTGATTAAATTTCAAATGCTATGTAGTCCTTTATTATCATTATTATGTGTGTGCATGAGTTAATATGTGTGTGATCCTTATATCAATATTATTAGTCAAAGTAGATAAATTCCCAGTGTTCTGTTATGAAAATATTCAAGAATATTTAAACTATTTAGAATGTTAATTTAAAATATGCGTGTGTTTTATTAGAAGTATAAAATGTTTAAATTTAGTAAATAAATGTTAGTTAATAAATTATCTTTCAAATTAAACTTTATTTGTCAGTCAATTCTTTTTATCAATTCCCTTTTATCCAAGTCTTTTAACCACTAATTACGTATAATCTATTAGTGATTACAAACAACTGAGCTAGTCATGGATTTAGGCATTGAGTTAGTGGCCACTGTTCAAAGTGCGTTGTCTATTCTTTTAGTATTCTTTTAGAATAAGCAGCTGGCGCCCGTGTTTATACACAAACAAAAAAAAGTGCTTTGAACTTGGTGTTGAACTCAACAGCCGAGAAGAAGCTATGTCCTGGAAATGTAACGCTAGTTATATACTTTATAGCTATCGTTTGGGCATACATACTCTCCGAGTATGTTCTTCTCTGCCTAAGAGACCGGTGTTTCGAATGCACATATTCGAAAACGGTTTAAATGGCTTTACCCAACGTGGGCCGAACTTGTCATAAATGACAGTTAATTAAATACTTTGTTCTTGTTGAAAATAAAAATCTAAAAAGTTAAATTACGTATGTAAAAGTGCTTTAATTTAAAAAAAAAGACTTGACCGAAAACTTTTTTTTTTTTGAAATGAAAAGAGATTTTGACATATATGCTATCAAATGAGAGTCAATTAGATGTTATGGGCGGAGTTAAAGCATTAGGATCAGGTAGAGAAAAGGACTAAAAGGGTGGAGTTAGCGTGAGTTTCCATCTTAGTAAGAAAAATAAATAAATAAGTCGTATTTAAATTTAGTTTAACATAAGCGCTAGTACTTTGAAATTGAAATTTTCGAAAATGGATCCGAAAGAAAGCCCAATATATTTTAAAAATCCCCAGTTAGTGGAAAAAGAGAAAGAAGAAGTATCTGAGATGCGAATGATGATGAAAATGATGATGAATATGATGCAAGAGTTTAAAGAAGAATTGTGTCAGAAATTTGAGCAAAGCCAACAAGAGCTCAAAGCAGAATTGAAGGCAGAAATTAGTCAGGTTAAAACAGAAATTAAAGAACTCAGAGCAGAAGTAAGAGAAATAAGATGTGAGATAATGGTAAAGATAGAGAAAAATCAAGAGATTGTAGAAGTAGATTTAGTTAAAGAAAGTAAAAAAGTTGAGGTCACGAAAGAGGTAGGAATTGAATTAGAATCAGATAGCGTTGTGACAGATAAAGTAGAAACTTATGTAGATCAAAAGGTAGAAAATAGCGTAAAAGAGTTTTTACAAAGAATTAAAAATAAAAGGTTTAAAGTAAACGTTCGCATTCGCTGTAGACGTAGATTTAAAACAAAGAGAAAGCGTAGAAAAAAATATTCCCAGATTGAAGTAATTCGGAGTTTGTCTAGGTATAAAGGTTTTCTGAGTTACGAAGTCGAAAACAGAACAGAAAGAGAAAGAGATAAAGCAATAAAATATAAAAACGAAACCGATAAGAGAGGAAAGTTAGTTTATATTATAGAATTTGTAGAAAGAAAGAAGGAACCACCTGACATAGTTTAAAAGTTAGTAAACGGGCGGAATAGTAAAGGAAATAAACAAAAAGGACCGGAAATGGACTATGAGTCTAATATAATTATTTTGACGTAGGTGAAAAGCCTGAATTAGAATCTCGCTATTTAAAATGATGGATTGTTTTGTCAAATAATAATAACGGAGGCTTCGCAAAATAAAAGATTTTTTTCTCCACGCACATATTAATTAAGGAAATGTTCGTAAATAAACAGTTCAAATAAATAAAAATCAATAAAATCAAGTTAAATAAATGGGTCAAATTAAGGATTTAGAAATAATGTTTGTAGAATTAAATAAATGAATAAAATAACGGAAATACATAAAATAAAAACAAGTTAAATAAATAAGTATAATATATCTGTAGAAAATAAATAAAATATTCGTAGTAAAATAAAATAGTTTTTTGAATATACGCATGTTAAAATAAAAAGTTTGTTTTGAATACCGTAAGTTAAGAAAAGGATGTAAATAAATTGTTTAAAATAATCAAGATAAAAAAAAAAAAATCTCTAGTAAAATAATAATGAATGAATCATAATAAAGCAAAATAGTTTTTTTTTCTGAGTACATGCACGTTAATATATAAGTTAAAGTAATGGGTTAAAAGTAATATTGTAATATAAATAAATATGTAAATTGATGTCCGTGATAGTTTAAAGATAATATAAGATTAGTGTAAATAAATAATGTTGAAATAATGTTCGTATGGGTTTAAAATAAGTATCGTAAAACTAAATATTTAAATAATGTTCGTAATGAATTTAAAAATAATATAAATGAAAGTCAATCTAAGTTGTATTAGGAGCGTATAAGGGTTCGAATCTAAAGGGATGAAGGTAGTATTGAAATAAGTTAGATAAGGATTAAGTTTAAAGCTCTCGACTGGATAAATTCTAGTACCCGCAACGGATTGGCCGGGATCATTCCTCTTTTAAAAAACGCACTGGCAACAACCAGAGTAAGTCGTAAGTCACTTTTCAGGGGAGAATCCCCATATCTCATACCTCGTTTTCCAAAGCGTAAGTCGGAAATGGACAGTTGAAAATTCCTGCCATTCGCAGCTGCTTAGTCAAAGTCCGATCAAGAGAATCGGCAATCGTTTTCCAGGGCATAAGTCGGAAATGGACAGTTGAAATTCCTGCCATTTGCAGCCATCTTTTCTTAGTCAAAGTCCGATCAAGAGAATCGGCAGCTGAAGCTTCATTTATAAAAGATCCCTGTGCCACAAATTTAGTTTGTCCTTGTGGTCATTATCCAGGACGAACATTGTAAGCAATGTTACCAGCATAGAAAGAAGAAAAGCATAATTGGAGATTGCCCTTAGTATGGAAAGGAAAAGATACCAAAAAGCAAACTTAGAAAGAATAATAAATTAAGATTTAATGTTGTCAGAGATAAAATGGTCAAAAATGATGCATTTTACTCTCAAAAGGAAGAGCAGTGTAATGTACCTATATTGATATAGGCACATATAATTTTATCTAAAATTATATTATTAAAATAATCTTTCATAAAAGAAAACATAAAATTAAACGTTGAAGAGTTTATTGCAGTTTGTTTTAAAAAAAATATAAGAATTAAATAGTTTTCTAGCGTTAGTTTTTGAAATAAAAAAAGCTACAATTAATTAATCAAAAGGGGGGAGGGGAGTCTTGGTTTGAGAAATGAAACTAAGGGTTATAAAAGGAAGTAAAGAGTTTTTATTAGTATTCGTAAAAATATAATTTAAAAAAGTTAAAACATACAAATCTCTTTTCATTCAAGTTTAATTAAAGAAAAAATAATGTTAAAACTAAATAGTAAATTGTATTAAAAATATATGTGCGTATATATGTGCGATTTGTAACTAAATAAAATGTATGCGAAATAAAAGAAGATTATCATTAAAACCACGGCAATGGCTATTAATAAAATAAAACAACACGTTTTATTGCATGGCTATTACTAATTAAGCAATCTTCCAAAACACGTTTATCAAATGATTATCATTGGAATTTGACAACAGATCTTTGCCGGAGGTATCAGAAAGACAACAAGGCGCAGGTATAAATAGACCTTTTTTTTATCGGACAGTAATCAGTTCACAAAAGTAATTGAGTAGTGCAGTTCAGAAATTAATTGAGCAGTTAACAAACAAAATGCAGTGTTGAGAAGATCTTGGGAACGCACGTTTATCTCCAGCCCAGATGTCCAAGAAAACAGCAGATCTGCCCGTGAAATAATGTCAGCTTAACATCTTAGAAAATCTCCGTCAGTATCTATTTGTCTCCGATGGTAATAATCGTGAAAATCAGGAAACTCAGCAAGGAAACGTCCCAGCCGGCTGGAAGCATTCATACTGGAAGAAACAACAAACAAGAAGAAAACAAAGTGTTAAATCTACGTTCAAAATCCTAGGTAAAACATTTGCTTATTTTCGTTTATACTGTAATAGCCATTGCATTGCATTAATTCGTACGAATCTTTCAAGAGTCTAATTATATGAACTCTATATCATACATAAATGAACTATTGATGTGTGTGATTAAATTTCAAATGCTATGTAGTCCTTTATTATCATTATTATGTGTGTGCATGAGTTAATATGTGCGTGATCCTTATATCAATATTATTAGTCAAAGTAGATAAATTCCCAGTGTTCTGTTATGAAAATATTCAAGAATATTTAAACTATTTAGAATGTTAATTTAAAATATGCGTGTGTTTTATTAGAAGTATAAAATGTTTAAATTTAGTAAATAAATGTTAGTTAATAAATTATCTTTCAAATTAAACTTTATTT
Organism: Epiperipatus broadwayi; assembly: GCA_028023455.1. NCBI lineage: Eukaryota > Metazoa > Onychophora > Udeonychophora > Euonychophora > Peripatidae > Epiperipatus > Epiperipatus broadwayi. The sequence continues at coordinate 10,414,515 of JAQFVV010012406.1, forward strand.
GTCGGTCAATTCTTTTTATCAATTCCCTTTTATCAAGTCTTTTAACCACTAATTAAGTATAATCTATTAGTGATTACAAACAACTGAGCTAGTCGTGGATTTAGGCGTTGAGTTAGTGGCCACTATTCAAAGTGCGTTGTCTATTCTTTTAGTATTCTTTTAGAATAAGCAGCTGGTGCCCGTGTTTATACACAAACAAAAAAAAGTGCTTTGAACTTGGTGTTGAACTCAACAGCCGAGAAGAAGCTATGTCCTGGAAATGTAATGCTAGTTATATACTTTATAGCTATCGTTTGGGCATACATACTCTCCGAGTATGGTCTTCTCTGCCTAAGAGGCCTGTGATTCGAATGAACATATTCGAATACGGTTCAATATATATATATAAATCAGCTTATCAAATTAATAAACACCCATAATCTTTGATATCACACTAAAATAAATAATCAATCAACTTTCTCACATATTACAACACTACACATAGTTCAAACAAATCAGTCCAATCAAATCATTGGTAATATAAACTTATCTTAACATTATTCAAATATAGCCCATCAATTATTTCCTCCTGGACAATTTTTTCATGGCTTACAATATTGCTCATCAGTCAGTGCAAAGCCCAAAGCTAGTATCCCAATATAATATACAAACCCTTTACAAATAAGTATCAATACTTAAGACTGACCAGATTTTAATATGGTGATTTGATTACTTGGTTTGTTTAAACTTTGTTTCAGTAATTAACTTATATAAATCCCTACACAGTTTGGGGTAGCATTGTAAAAACATTCTAGAGCTCAAGATCTATGAATCATGGCTCAGCTTTGTTACTTCCAGTGCTCAAATCTCCAGAGCAATAATACTAATCAATTATATACAGATAGATTACAACATGATTGTGTTTTATATGCACACAATATGTGCAGAATGCCAGTATTAACCTTTAACTATCACATTTAGGCATTAACATTTGTACTAAATAAAAAAGTAATTTGAACTTCAGATTTTCAGTCTACATTCATCTACCATCAGTCCTCAAACAACCAGTAAACATGACCACACACATGAAAAAATGATAAATAATCCCCAATATATGTATTTTGTACAGAACCAGCACTCATTAGTTGGATCAAATCATAATCTCCCACATATGTATACAATCAGTATTCAGCTTATATTAAGATAGCAATTTCTTAAACTTTAATGGACATGCTTCAATTTCTCATCCTTCCAATAATTCAATCCTCCATTTCATTAAAAAAAACCAATGTCCATTATGATCTGGCCCAACTGATGAGTGTTGATTCTGCACAAAATATGAATATTGGAGATCATTTATCTTTTTCACATGTGTGTAATCATGTGTATCAATTGTTTGAGATGGAGTGGATGCTGAATATAGACTGAAAATCCTAAATTTACTATAGACATTCAGTATACCGAATGAATAGATTAAAGATCGATAGAATTAAAAAATACAGAAAAAAAAAAACTAGCGTTGTTAGCCGAGAGGTTCTGGCAGCCGCCTTGCAAGCAAGTAGTTGTTTGCAGACGGTTGTGGGTTCGCGTCCCGGCCGATGCTATGACATATGAAAAAAAAAGACTAGTAATGTTGTAGCGATAAAGAAATCTTTGAAGTACGATAGACTGATTATTTGATAAAATAAACGGAACTGATATATCATTAGAGGTAAAAAGAATTGAGTTTTAAAAGATGGCTGGAAAAAATATGAACAAGTCTTTTAAATAAGATCATTAAAAAAAAAAAATGACTAAGAGACTAGAGAAAGTTTTACCCAATAGCGAAAGCCTCACAATTGAAGAAAAAAAGAGAGAAACATAGATAAGAAATATACATATTTAAAAAAGCACTATTTTCAATAAATATAAGAAAAAAATAACAAGCTATCCATATATTTTTTTTTTTAATTTGAAAAAAAAAGAAAAATAAAAATTCTAACATTTCATCGGTTAACTCTAATGCAATATTCATGAGTTTTTGATAACCTTACAATAATATTATAAAAAGAAATACTATTCATCTAGGTTGAATTATTTAGTGAAATCTTAATATTGATTAAATATTAAATGACTTTAGGAAAAGTTTCCTAAAAATGAAACTCTCTATTAATAAAATAAAAATTAAAAATAATGTAGTTTCTTTCTTTACTGAGATGTGAATCGCGTTCATAAATGAAATGTTACTGTGTCTGAAACATCTATATATGAGTGTAATCACAATCAATAAAAAAAAAAACCCTTTAATATTTTGAATACAAGTATAATTTTGAAATATATTTTGAGTTTAGATGTAATTATGGGGGATTTGAACACAGACATTCAAGCTCCGTTCAGCTATCCACTATCTCATACAACCGATACAGTATGCCCATACACATGTGAAAAAGATAAATGATCTCCAATATACATGCGCATGACAATAATATTGGCATCCACATAGGATTTGGGTGTTCCATCATCAGATTTCCAATGGTATAGATAGTTGAAGACTTGGAGGGTGAAGTAGATTGAAGCCTGACCATTAAAGTTTGAAGATTTACTATCTTAATACAAACCGAGAATTCATTATATATATGTGGTGGAAGGGGGAGGGTTGATTCGGACCAATTGATGAGTGCTGGTTCAGCATGAAATAAGTATAGTATATTGGAAATCATTTATCTTTTTCACATATATAAATCGATGTCTGTATTTCTTCGAAGTAATATAGTAATATTATAATTAAATATTAGTAAATACAGTAATTAAAATAGCACTCCTAAGTGACAATTTTTTTTGTCATTATCAAAAAAAAAATTTTAATTACTGTATTTACTAATATTTAATTATAATATTACATATATGGTCATGTGTATCAGTTATATAACATGGAGTGGGCAGCTAATGGGAGCTTGAAAGTCTGTGTTCAAATTTCTTATAATTAAAACTCTTTAAACACAGGGCTTCAATACGGTAAAAAATATTTTCGAATAAAAAAAATAAAGGTTTTAGTTGGATTAATTAAATTTCATTACTCCTATTGCAATAATTCGATGAAAATAGAAAATAAGATAAGAATATAAAATTCTGGCTTTTTAAAAGCTTAATTCCTTAATAATCTATGCTAAGCTTGAAAATGTATTCTTTTCTAAGCAGACAGTAGATGAATAATTGTAAAGAAACAAATTCAATTGCACAAATCAGAAAGAGTGAAAGTTTAAAATGAAGATTATTTTTGTCATTTAAAAATGATAACATAAACCACGAGTTTATTAATTATAGAACTATGATGTCTCCCCACTAGGACTAAAGGCTGAATCACATTACAATCATACCGTTTGTTTTTACATTTAGGACAGGTATTGTCTTGGCTATTTATTCTCTAAGCAACAATAGTTATATATCTTTTTAAAACAGATATAATAAATTTTCAATAATTAATATGCTCTTAGCAATAATTATTCTATTTTAAAATTTTGATGCTAATTTTTAAGATCAGTGTATATATATATTACTATGTGTGGATATATATATAATCACAAATTTGATAACCATTTCAAGTATTAATTATATCAATACATTAACTTCTATTGTCATATTTGTTTTGCAAGTATAAAATAAATCCTTTTATATTCATTTTCCCAGTTCTTATAAGAGTAGCAAATTTTACAAATCAAATTAATTACGGTTATATTTGATATTTGGTTATTTATTTTCAAGCATATTAAAAATGAATAGAAAATTAGTTCTGCTTTGGGCAGTTAAATTATAACCTGTAATGAATTAGCCTGTATTAAAATCTGAGGGTTAACGGATATCTGCCTTAATCAGATTTAATATTGTTATAAGAATTGGAAAAATGAATGCAAATGTATGCAAATGTATTTATTTTATATGTGCAAGCAAATCTGACAATAGAGGGTACTGCATCAATATCATTCCAATTATATAATTGTTAGTGCTGTAGTAATATATATATATATATATATGAATAATGGTGTGTGAATGTTTGGGCAAAGTTAAATATTTACTATTGGACAAAAGTTTCCCTAATAACTCTACAAATAAATAATAAAAGAGAAAGCCATACTTATAAGATTGGCCAAGTACTAGTTAATGAACGTCCTATGTTTGTTTATTTTTAATTTGAGCTAATAATAATTACACCCATTTACCTTCTATAATTAAATGGATAATTCGATTTAACTAGAGGATAAATATTTTGCTTACAAACTAAAAAAATTCTTGCTCTGAATTTCAAATCCCAGATGATAGGAATAGTCAGTGGATACGCTTTTCAATGAGAAAGTACTGGGATGTAAGAAAGCAACCAACACATAGGCATGTATATTTTATAGTACTTTATATAAAAGCAATAATTTAAAAATACTCATGCATCAATAAAAACTAATAATATAATAGCGGTTGTTAAAAATAGTTTTAGCCTTTAAATATTTTATTGTACTTTTAAAATGATTTATACCACATGTAAATCAGCCTAATATACAATACAAGTTCCACTCTTTAATAAAGTTTCAACATTTTGAACATTGGCCAAGTAAATGTTTATTTAAGTTTGTTAACTGTAGCTGAGTGTGGTTGGTGAAGCCAGAATCATAGCACACATGGATGTCTGAATACGTTGTTGTATTTAAACACAAATGTTAATTTATTTAAATTAATGATTTACATATTGAAACTTTGAAACTTTATTAATTACAATAGAGTAAGGAAAAGAAAAATAATTCTCAAGTTTCACTCTTTATTTCCAACAATGACAATAAATCAATACTTAAAACCATCAAAAGCTTAAAGAACAGGTGTTTCTCTTTTAGGCCCATTCTACTCCGCATTTATTGATGTATGAGTATTATTTATATATAGCTTCAGGAAGAGTTGTTTCTCATAATTAAATTTCATGTACACTAAGCTATGTATATTTAATATAGACAGTTCTGAATTCTGTAAAATGATTGAGACCAGAGAAAATACAAAAAAAACATGTAAACAAACACTGTTGTAGCAAACAAAATCTTATTTAGAAAATATTTTTATTTGTATGCAAAGTTGACAAAAATTCATAAATCAAGAAGAAAAAATAACTATAAATAGAGTAATTTAATACACTCTACAGGCTTACATACACCTGCACATATAATGTAATATATATGGGATTCAAACACAGACTTTCACATGACCCTGAACTCTTCATACCATCTCATATTGCTGACCCACCTGATTCATGATTATTTATCTTTTCAACATATGTGTGATCAGGTGGGTCAGCAATATGAGATGGCATGGAGAATTGAGGGTGATGTGAAAGTCTGAGTTTGAATCCCATATTTATAGAGTAGTAATAAGTACATTGACATCATAAAAATATCTGAATTGTTTACAGTATAATTATAAAAATAAATAAGGTGCTGTATTTATAAATACATGAATAAACACAAGTGAATAATTTCAAAAAACATTGTAGCAAACACTGAATAAAAAATAAAACACATAAGATGTTAAATAAATGTCATAAATAAATATAATTTAAAATGATTAAAAGAATGAAATATCAGAAATTAAGGCAATGAAGGTCAAGATAAATACATAATAAATTAATAAGGAATTCTGAAGCACAATATATATGCGCCTAACAATTAAATCACCCAGCTCATATTCTCCAAGTCTTCATATTTCTTTTTTTATAAATATTTATAAATCCCTATCACCTTTAAATCATCTATCTTTTTTTATTCTTCCATCTTTTGTGTTATATTTAGCATACTTTTTACCTCAATAAATGCTTTTTATTTTTTACAATTAAATATCATTCTTTTTTTTGTTTTCCATCCACTGTTTTTAATGCATTTGCATTATAATGCTAATATTACTATCCAAACTATTTCTTCACATTTTGTTGCAACCACCTTTCAAAGCCACTAATTGTTTTTCTCTATCTTTTTTAATATTTCAGATTTCTGTCCTATACATTTTACTAATGTAAAAATGGCTGGAAAAAAGCAATAATCCTTGAAACCAATTTTCATTTGGAGAGGGATGGGCACCTAAAGAACAAATTCCATTGTAAGCAACTAAAAAAAAAAACACTTGTTATCATGTGATACAGAGTTTTATGGTTGAATGTCGCATGATCTAATAATGAATAAATAAATAGTTCAAATTCCTATTTTATAAGATGTATTCTATAGACTAAATAGACAAAACATAAATCTTGGTCCACTGCTGTACTGCTAAAAAATTTTAAAGTGACAACCTGAATTTTAAAACCAAACAATAGTAATTGACACTACATTATGCTAGATTAGATATCCATATATAAAAGAAATACATTTTTTGCACACAGATGGCTATTACAAAAAGAAGTGGCTCTTCTTCACAATCAAAGTGGCCATGTGAAGATATTAATTTCTTAATGAATGAGTCAAGTGGCCCCCATTTATTTAATCTGCTTGCATAATGATATGAATATAGATTACAAATTCATCAGATCAAATCTATTCATTGTGCTAACACAAAGGCACAACCAAGGGCAATTGGAAAGTTCATAGCTGTATTTTTTCTTGTGGGATATGCTCCGAATTAAGTAATTTATCATGAAAAATTAATATTTTATCATATATTAATAGAGATGTGGAACTATTGCAAAGAAAACAAAGACATACAATTTTAATACAGAATGGGAAGTTTTTCTTGACAATAATCAATGCAAAATATTTTATATAGATGCTAGTATTGTGCATCACTTTCAAAAAAGTAAATGTTGAAAAACATTTTAAAATCATGCATGTAATATATAAGGGATGGGCACATAACTTGAAAAAAATTACAAGTAGTCCTTGCCTTAAGGAAATGTGCACATCCCTTCTTTAGACAATTTTCTTTTAAAGTTGCAGTGATACACAATATAACTACCACATTAAAATCCCATTTAATTTTTTGATTAAAATAATTAGATTAAATTACCTATCCACTCCTTTTATCAAATTAAAAATATTTCTCTTTTATAATAAGAAGTTGAACCCTGTTCAGTTTAGCCCAGCAGTAAAGTAGTGGATTCATGAATTAAAAACTTTTTTGGGTCAGTTCCCAGCCAAAGCAATAAAATATCAGGTTGGGATAGTTATATTCAATCTGTTTTCAGAATGCTCAAATTTCAATTACATGACTTCTTGAGTTATACTAATCATAGGAATTTTTAATTTATCAAATATATAGTTAACTGCTTCTGCCTCATAATATAGTGGTTAATATATTAACTTGTCATGACTTATGGCTTGAGATTGAAATTTGAACAGAACTTGGGAGACTTCAAAGATTTACTGAATAATCTTATGAGGTTTTTTTTTTTTTTTAAGTAATCACAATTAGCAACTGAATGTTTTGAAGATAGAGGTAAAAATCCTAGGTTAATAAGGACTGGTAGTGATAACCATGAGAACACTATGATGTAGTTTTCAGTAATAATGAAAATACTATAATAAACCTTCATCTGCTGGGCTTATGATTTAAATACACAGTAAATCTCATTTTTGCATGGTATTTTCTATGCTCTGGGTGGTTGTTCTAATTGCAAAAGTGGTTGGTGATAAGCACTTTACTCAATTAATTCTGAGATTGAGAAAAGTAAAAAAATTAAAAACCTCCAACTAAATCTACAGCATGTTTTTCTCCCAAAAAAATTTAAAAAATGCATATTTCATTTTAATTTAAACTCTCAAATTTTCTCAGATATTTTATATTATATAACTGATAATGATATATTTAGTCTTAGCACCTGCACAATTAAATGATAATGATGACTGCATAATAAACACAATCATTTTTTACTATCAATGCACCAACACTCATACAATTAATTCAGACTAACATAGATACTTTGTCTTCTAGCTAACCATATCCAAATACCCATTTAATGACCACCTAAAAAAAAAATTCCAACTAGCACAGATTCAATCCCTAGATTTTAATAATGATAGATTTGCTAGCTCTTTCTTCAAACTGAATCACTTAAAATTTATTATTATTTTTTATTTAAAAAAAAAAATTAAAAATTATATCATTATTAACAATCTTTGGATATGTTTATTACTATTGTAACAAAATAAATATCAAAAAATAAGTGAAAGATTAATTATCATTTATAAAATAATTCTAGATCGAATATTATCATATATATATATATACAGTATTTTTTAGCGTTTATATTTCTACTTATATATAAAGATATATTTGTCAGTCTGAATAACAAAATATATATTTTTAGTTATTTCCATCATGTACAACAGGATTGCAAACTGGCAGCCCATGAAAGTTTCTAATCCAACATGTGGCCTTGATAATTTCTTTCCTAAATATCAATATTTCAGAAGCATCTTTCAAGATTAAAACCAAAAAAAAAATTCAAACTTCTAAATATCTTATGTCATCTTTAAACAAAAGTAAAACTTATTACTTGAATTCTTTATACTATTTTTCTCTTATCAAATGTTGCTAAAACTGAATGGAAGTTACTAATCATGCAGCCATTTTAAGCCATGTGATACAACATCAATCGTTTATGTTTTGATTCACAGATTGGCATTGAATGCAGCCCATATCTGTTATACATCTAATTGGCTGGTGCTTTGCTGCATTTTGAGTTTGAGATCCATGATCTGGAAGATGGTGAAAATAGTTCAACATATATTAATTACTGTTGTCTATTTTTCATTATTACTATTTTAACAAACCATTATTATTATACCTATCTTTTAAAATTTATTATTTTATTTTAATAATATAGGGAATTTGAACACAGACTTTCAAGCACCCTTCAACTATCCACCCTATCTCATACCACTGATACACATGACCACCCACATGTAGAAAAGGTAAATAATCACCAATATACATACTTCATGCTGAACCAGCACTTGCCAGTTGGTCCAGATTACCATCTCCCACACACATATATAGTCAGTGTTTAGTTTATATTAAGATAGCAAATCTTCATACTTTAATGGACAGGCTTTAATCTACTCCAACCTCCAACTCTTCAGTCATCCATACCATTGAAAATCTGATGATGGAAACCCCAAATCCCACGCTGATGCTAATATTATGGGCACCCCCATGTTGACCTCAAGTCACTCTGATCTCATGTATAGGACTTTATCCATTTAAATACATAGAAGAGGGATAGGCAGGATGCAGGTTTAATGAATCATATTTGAAATAAAGGCATTCTTCATATATCTTGGACTTAATTGTAAATATGAGATAGTGTGGATAGTTGAAGGATACTTGAAAGTCTGTGTTCAAATCCCCTATATTTACAATTAAATTCCAGGTATATGAAGAATGTCTGTATTTCAAATATTACACAGAAATCCTCCATTCTGCTCATCTCTCTTCTATGTATTTAAATGGATATGGTCCTATACATGAGAGGTCAGAGTGACTTGAGGTCAACATGGGCGTGCCAATAATATTAGCATCAGCACTGGATTTGGGCTTCCCGTCATCAGATTTTCAATGGTATGGATGACTGAAGAGTTGGAGGTTGGAGTAGAGTATGAAGATTTGCTATCTTAATATAAACTGAGCATTGATTATATATGTGTGTGGGAGATGATAATCTGAACTAACTGATGAGTGCTGGTTTAGCATGAAATACGTATATTGGTGATTATTTATCTTTTCTATGTGTGTGTGATCATGTGTATCAGTAAGACGAGATAGTGTGGATAGATGAAGGGTGCTTGAAAGTCTGTGTTCAAACCCCTATATTTTATTTTAAATAAATTTTTATTTGTAAAAAATAACAGAGCAATTTACAAAAAACATTTATAAGATAGATAAGCCAGAAAATAATATAAAATAAATATCTGTAAGGCATTTAAAATAAGCACTTCTATCTAGCATCTATTGATTACTCAAGCTAACAATAAATGGCAGCACTGGAATGAAATAAAGAATTTGCTCCTAAGTTGAGGCATGTGGGGATTTTTTTTTTAATACTTAAAGTTTAAGACAGTAAGTATAACTAAAATTTAAAATTCACATTAAAGTTAACAAACAATTTGAAACTTATTAACTTAAATCATAAACATTTTACAGAGAAAATAGCACTCTGCAGTTTAGTATAACAATAGAGTGGTGAATTGGGAGTGAAATGTTCCAAGATTGATTATCAGCTGACTAAAATTTTAAAAAATTGCAGTCAATTAAATGGATCTTCTACATACAACTTCTCTCTAGTGATGTTTGTCACATGACTTCCAAGCCACTAATTATATGACTATATACATAAAACTTAATAGCATCCTCTAATGTAAACATTAGAATGAAAAACAAATATGTAACCATTCAATGTGCACCCAGACCCACTGGTAATATAAACTGGATCTCACACTAAAAGAATTTAGGTTTATTACATTAATATAATTGGTAATAACTTAAATCAGAGTTGTAAAAAAGTTACAAATCATGAGAGTTTTATAAAAGATTTAAGTACCTGCATCACATTTTTTTAGCTGAAGCATTTACTTTAATGATTTTTGTGGCAATGTGCATTAGTCATTCATTAGATTAGAGATTTTCCAATAATGAATAATATTTCTGAGTATAATTTTCGCTACACTACTCTCATACAAGAAGGACTGGTTTATATCCACTTTTAACACCTTATGGAAGGGTGTAATCATAAACATATGACCAAAAACATGTGAAACAGATCTATGATCCCAAAGATCCACATTTCGTGCTGAACCAGCACTTATTAGTCAGCCCAGACCACCATCTCTTACATATATCTTTATCATTGTTCAGTATATACAGATAGCTAACTTCTACAGTTTAATTGATGTATCAAATGTGCTGTGCTCACAACTTTGACACAAATCACTTAATAAAAATATATTAATAATTTTTATTAGTCATTTAGGTATTAATCCTTTAGCTATGTGCGTCGCTGGATGGTGTTGTTTATGTGTAAAAATCACATAAAAATGGTGTTTAAGCAGCTGCAGACATGTAGTTACATCTAATACACCCTGTATGTTGTATTAGACATTGCAGGCTGCCTTGTAGATGTTGCTTCATGCTTTGTGAATCACTTTATGCCAATTTTCACACATAACATTTTGCTGCCATCTTATGTGAGAGGATGTGTATTTTAAAAGTGCTTGAAAATTTTTACTTTGAAGTTTTTTTGTTTTTTTTTGGAAAATGGAAATCACACAATTTGACTAAGATGAAATCGTCCCAAAGTTAAAACCATCCTAGAGACAAATTTGAAGGTGACAAACATAATTCAAAAGTAGGAAGGAACTTAATTGGGAGGAGGTCATGCATAAAGTAATGTCTTCATGATAACCTAGTCAAGACCAAAAAAATGGTGCATTTTAGCAACCACATCGTCTGCTTGAAAGATTTGCCATCATTAGTGGAGCTGTGAACAGTTGACAGTAGAAGGCGTGTGCTCACAGCTGGACTTATCCAACAATGTCGTATTGTATTGGAACAACAGGCTGTGTGAGCTGTGCCGTGACAGCCTGGAAACCAGACTTTGTTGTCAAATGCGACTGGACCAGTTCGATTGTTGAGGTCATTTGAAATTTGTTTCATGTTTTCATTAATAAAAAACCAAACGATTTTTCATTGCTGTTTTTGTGTGTTTATTGATGTGTATTATGTGTCTATATTAAAAATAATAATGTGTTTTATAAGGGTAAAAAAACATTAAAACAAAAACAATTTGTTTCATGTTTTTATAAATAAATAAAAACACTTTTCATTGCTGTTTTTGTGTTTATATGTGTGTGGATGATGAAAAAATACTGTTATAAAAAAGTCAAATAATGTTAAGACAAAAACAATTACAAAAAATAATAAAAATAAGAAATTAAAAAAAAATATACCTTGTTAAAAAAAAAAAATCATTAAAAAACATAAAATTAAGAAATCCAAAAAAAAAGACGGCCCGATAACGTTACATTTTAAGTCATTTTGCAAAAAAACAATACCATCAAGCGGCACGCACATCTAAAGGATTAATACCGTCATTTATTAGAGTAGAGATTATCCAATAATGAATATTTCTGTAATGAAAATTACTTTACATAAATATTATTCATTATTGGATAATCTCTAGTCTAATGAATGACTAATAAAAATTATTAATATAGTTTGTGGCAATGTTTGAAATTAGCTGGTCATCCATTGAAGTTTGTTCATATTATGTAGCTTCTTCATGATAGCATAAAAGAAGGTGTTATTATTGCAGCTGAAAAATCTGTGATATACAGGAGTTGAACAGGAATTTATAATAGTTCAAATTCCATTTTTATAACAATCATTTTTAGAACATTTGATAGGTTACTTCATAAAGTATATATCAAGACACAATATAGGTTTAATGATGTAGTTTTAACACCAGTTAAAACCAAAAATGAAAACTTGGATTCCTAGATTTGCAGCATGCTGATCACTAATTTTTTTTTTTTATTTCAAGGGATAATTGAATGTTTTTAATGTTTTAATGAAACTATAATTTAAACTATGTTTTAAATAATGTTCAAAAAAATTCAAGTCCTTTATTATCCAGTGATGAGGAGGGGGGGAGTTAACCAATTATTGGCTTATATATTTATCAGCTTAAAAATGTGAATAAATTTATATATTATAGATCTTGATAGGAGAGTTGTCCTGCAGTTTAATGCAATAATATAATGTCAAGTTCTGGAACATAAGGTCTTACAATCAAAATTCCAATTCTAGATTTCTGGCACTCAAACTTATGAACTTCCAAGTAATAAAACATTTAAATACCTGCTTTATTTACAGACAGAACTAGATATTAAAGTCACTGCAAATTCTCCATTTTGCTGCAATGACATTTAATAAATTAAAAAATAAGATATTCAACTAAACTAGTTGTAAATAAAATTGTTATTCTAAAAATTTATTGTATGGAAGTGAGACATAAACTTCCCCTCTGCCCCATCATCATGAAATAAAGGAACTTGAAAAATTATATTTAAAAATTCTCGGAAAATTTTGAAATTATAGTAGCAAGATTATAAAACTAACCAATTGTTAATTCTGCAGTTTATTAAATGGGATATTAAATCTACAATTGTAAAAGAGCTTTTTTATTAAGTTGGGTGTTTACAATAATTTAATGGTAATAATAGGCTTCATAAAAAAATATTTATGGTAAACTTGGGCATGATTTTTTTGAAAGAGGTAATCACTATTATTATAAAATTTATCTCAAAGACATTTTATACAGATTGCAATGTTGATTCTTTGGATGAATTAATCATAGAATACAAGAGAGAGAGTTACATTTAAGCAAAGTGATGTTTTCAGAAACGTTATTGAAGAAATTAAAAAATAACACCGTCTGATAACATATTGGCTAAAGAGATATATGTGAATATATTTATGGTACAGGAATTGCTTTATAATAATCCCAAAATTCATCCATAACTTTTTGTTCCTTGTCTTCCTTTTTATTTTTTTATTTTTTTACCTGGAGTTAAAATTGACAAACTCATTTATTAGACAATATTAAATATCAAATACTTAGCTTGCATAGACATTTTTTAGTCAAGTGCTTTCAAAGCATATCCAACTTTGAATCCTGTGTCGTGATCATAAGCACAGGGGCCAAACATATTATCTATTGCCTTAAAAGATCGTAAGATTAAAAAGAAAAATTATAATAAAAAAAATAATAATACTGTTATATTTAATATCACATAAAATAATGACTTAATATAGCCAGTATTTAAATTTAATAAATACATTAATTAAACATTTGATATTTTTTATTAAATGGTGAAATTACATAATACTTATGACAAGGTATAAATAAGCATTAATTCGTTTATATCCAGTTATGCTAAATTTTTGGCTCGAATACCGTTTAAATAGGCATACACACGGGTATATATGTAGTATAAAACAGAAAACCATTTTTAGTGGGTAAAAACTGATTTTATTTTAGTCGCGCGATGTGTTTCTGCCACAAATCGGGTGCAAATTCCGAAGATATTTATTCTAAAATACATAATGACTATTTTGAATAAAATTGAGATATATCCTCAAATTTCGAAACTAATATATTTATTGAAACGTGTCGTCATATGTCATGCGACTAAAATAAATTAAAATTATTTTCGCTATAAAAAAGTTTCCTTTTTTCTATATTATTATATTAATTTATTATATATATAAAAGTTTAAAACTAATGGATTGTACTCAACGTAACAATAAATTGTAGCTATTACAATTCGCATACATAAAAATAACAAAAACTCATGAAAGCCTGTTTATTTATCTTGAAGATATAAAAAAAAAAAATTGTTACCAGATAAAGAAATTGTCCTGGACTTTCATTTATATAATATAATAAACTGAGTCGAAGACAACAGAGCCTTAAAATTTAAACTAGGATATTAGCAATCACTTACACATTAACGTCCTGTCATTTATCCTGATTATCCATTCACTAACAGGAAAACAAGAGGAAGAAAACATACTTTAACATACTCTTTGTTCTTCAAAACCGGATTTTTCTGATCATTTCAAGAGAGGATGCACAAATTTTATCAAGAGCTTATTTAACAAAAACAATTAAATAATGAATGAAAATAAATAGTAAATAGAAAAAATTAAAAATCTAAAGAATTGTAGGATATTATTCGAAACTTTGAAAACTGATTTTAGAATAAATGTTAAAATGGTTTAATAATAAACTCAAGAATTACATCGATTTTTACAATGCATATACGCATAAATAAAACAAAAAAAAACCTGCTATGATTACAACATGGGGTTGGGCCGGGTAAAACTTGATTTTTTTCCCCCAAGTCTAATCCAGCTTAGAATTTTTCTTTCATAGAACCAATCCAAAATCAACCCAGCTAATCATTCAATATTAATCAGCAAAACGGTATTTGGGTATTCTTAGCTAAAAGGTAAAACAAATGTGAAAAACTGCTCAAATCTTTGCTACCCAAGAATTGATGAAATTTGGTTAGTAATACTTTTTCTTTCCCTGTTCCAATTATGATGGCTATTAGCGCCCCATGCAATAAACTATTTAAAACAGGTTACAAGTCTTTGTTCTTTTATCTACAACATTAAGATATTTTGTAAAAAAAAACATTTTAAATTGAATGTTCAGTATATATGAATTATAAATATATACGAATGTATGTGTTTTGTGTATTTTATATAAATTTGTGAACTTTTATTCATTTACTTTTATCAATAAAGATCAAAAGGTCAAATTACTTATTTAACGAAATGTATTTCCATTATTATTTTACACAATAAAACCTGTTTACTTTTACAAACATTAATCAAAGACATCAAAAAAAAAAAACATGCAAACAGATCCCATGATGCATTTTGACAGAACCGGTCTTATTAAAGTGCCCAATATCCCAAATACTATGGCTCTTAAGTATCAAAACAAATTTTTCTAAATTTAAATAATGACTTACTTTTAAATCGTCCAAATTTTTTTTATTAAGAAATAAATTTATTTTGAAAACTACATGAATTATGGTACATAAATTGCTTAAAATTAAGGATTCATGGGTGTCCCACTGCATGTTTTGCCCACACAATGGGGCCTGGTTCCATTCAGTCCTGTGATTTTGTCTGCATCAGTCTATCCCTGTGTAGCTAACTAGATTCCATGGGATTTCCAATTATTTATGGCACCCTGGCTATTAGATTATTAAAACCAAGGTTTGTCAGATGTATCACATCACTCTTTGCATTGCAGGGGTGTTTTCATCCCTTGTAGACATGAATCTGCAAATTTGGGGACCCACTAATCCCTGCAACTTTGTCAACCTCAATGGTGCATTTAGGCCACCATTTGCAGTTGTCCCATTTACTGCAGCATGAAATAGGTTTACCATCCATTTCTATAGTTTGGAGAGAATTTTAGTAGTAATGTTTGGTATCTGGTCTAGAGCCATCTGCTCCCAGGTATCAGAGAACAGTTTAGCCGGGGCCATTAGGTGATCTCTAGTTTTTAACTTAGACATGAGTTCCTTGAAAACCAAATTTTTGATATTAATTTAATTATACTACTCCATAAATTTTTTATACATTAATCTATTAACTTCTGATTACTAAAACAAGTTCATTAAAAGTGAGATTCATTCTCCAACTTTATATAAAATTGATTATTAGTTTAATAACCCATTAAAGCTGGATTTTCATTTAGCTGATATATTGCATTCATTCTATATTGCCATCAATCTGGGCAAATAAAAGCTTATAAACATCAAAAGCCTAAAGAATAAGTGAATCTATTCTATCCTTGGTCCTTTATCAACAGTGTTATTTATTAGTAGCCAAAGAGGAGAATGATTTATTTTATTAATTATATTACTTTCAAAATTAATTATATTACTCTATATAATATCAAACAATTCCTCTTTAAACATAAAATTATTAATTCTATGATATTTATTCACTTCCAAAGAAAAGATTAATTTATTTAAACTTTAAATAATAAATAGCTGAGCAATACTTTCATCTAGAACGTCATATTCATAACACTCAAACTCAGTAGCTGACATTATTATTAAGAGAAAATGACTTAATAAAAGATAGTTAAGTCATTATCTCTTAATAATAGTGTCAGCTGCTGAGTTTGATTGCTAAGAATATAAACTTCTAGTTTGAAAGTATTGCTCAACTATTTATTATTTAAAGTTTAAATAAAATAAAAAAAGAAGTAAAAATTGTTACAGAATTATAAAATTATTAAATTTCTCAACTTATTTAATTTCAAAAAAAAACAAAGGAAACTTGAAAAATGAAAATATTTGATATAATTTCAGAAAAAAACTGACCATTTAATTATATGAAAAGAGAATATAGTTAGAAAAAAAGTTCCTATTATAAAGTAACACAGATAGTGGAGATTGAGCAGAATTTAGATGTATGATATAGATCAATATACACATTTTAAAGATGAAAAAAACTAAATCAAGTAGAGCACTCAAATGCATCTATGACAGTATTGGCAAAAGAGGCAAAGAGTATTAATAAAATGAAAATAGATAAACTATGAAAAAAAGTGCTGAATCATCGATTCATTTAAACACATTATTTTGGAGACATCTTATAAAGAAAGAATAGACTGACTTTTCCTGAAAGTTTGTGATGAGGGTGTTCTAGTTGTATTTTTATATTGGACTATTTCCATCATCTAATATATGTATTGAATGTCTTTAGAAAAATTTAACTATATTTATATATTCCAAATACATTCAACTGTTAGTAATAGCACATCAAATAGGTTCATATGTGAACAATGTTTTGAGAGGAATTATTCTCCCCTCTTCTTCAGATGTTGCTGGCCTAACCAGTGACAGTACTAGCATGGGATTTGAATCTGGACCCTTAGATTCTTGATTACTGAATTGTAAAATAACACTCTAACCAACTGAATCTTTGGCAGGATGACTCAGTCGATTAGAACATTACCTTAAAATTCAATAATCAAGAATCTAAGGATCCAGGTTAAAATCCCATGCTAGTACTGTCACTGGTCAGGCCAGCAACACCTGAAGAAGAGGAGAGAATATCTCTCAAACCATTGTGCATACACTAACTGTTAGATGTGCTATTACTAACTAGTTGAATGTATTTGGAATATTTAAATAAAATTAATTTTTTTCTAAAGACATTCAATAGGCATATTACATGATGGAAATAGTCCAATATAAAAATACAAGTAGACTGATTTGCTCCATCCTAAACATAATAATAATAGTATTCAATAGAAATCAATGGTTAATTTTAACTCTAAATAAAAGACTAAGTTTAAAAAAAAAAAATCTGTATTAAAAGAAGAGATACAAACAATGTTTCAGTTAAGCTGTGCAATGCATGTGCACTGCTCTGATGCTTCTGTACACTTTATAAATTCCAATATTTGACGAATTCATCTGTTTGTTTTTATATTTAGACACATAATTTATCCATTTCATCATGCTGAATGCATAATACGTTCTTGTATCATCTAATTAGCAATTCTTGGTTTCAACTTAGGATAATATGAAAAACTATACATGCTATGCATGTGTGCTTTGCATAAATTGATTCAATAGCCATTTTACTTTCAGTTAACTGCTTTACATCATTACATGGGTGACCCGCAAGACTTTTTTGATCGGTTGAAATATTGTTTTCTTTCTTTACTGATATAAAAAACTATAAGCATGGCATCAACCAAAATAAGGGCACTTGATAGCTCTCTGATGCAGCTTTCCGAAGATGTCTACCACAAAAAAATCTGATGAAATTTGGATTTTTTACAGTATTTTTTAATTGAGCAGCGCATTTAATTTTTTTGTTTTTTGATCAATTTTGTAATTTTCACAAAGTGATAAAAGCAGAAAATATGTATCTGCTTTCAAATGGACATTTATTGGAATAAAAGTAATGTTATTCACAAACAAGGCCTACAATGGAGCCTAAATGTAAAGCACAATATCAGACTCATAAGTATAAAATTTTAATTTTTTTAATAATTTTTTTTTTTTTTTGAAAAAATGATAATTTTTATTAATTTTAGTTTGTAATTTGTGTGTGTTGATATAAATTATATATTTATTTATGCTCAAATAGAATTCATATCTACCATAATTTTCTAAAGTTCTAATCCACTTATTTTATAAAAATAATGATTCTCAAAAAGTTTAATAATTTATTACTTATTATTATGTTTATATGATGTGTTTGTGTTTACAAGTAATGAGTTACAAAACTAATAATCAAATGTATAGAAAGATTGCATACGCAGGCAAATAATCAAATTCTGATTCTTGTTTATGCCTTGATACTCATGCTTTGGAGTCACTCTGGTTTTGCTATATGTTTTATCATATTATTTTCAAGTCTATAGCTAACAAATGGACTATATGCAAATAAATTATATCTATGTGATACAATAAATATAACAAGATAGCATCACTGGTGTACATAAAGAATATAAACATCACTGGTGTGCATAAAGAATATAAACATCACTGATGTACACAAAAAAATATAAAATGAAGAGATGAAACTCATTTTATCAGTGATACAGACAGTAGCCTACAATTTCTAGTTTTAGATAGACAAGAAGCCAATTGCTATGATGACAAATGCATATCTATCTTCTGGAAATGATTTGTTTTGTATCTTTTATTAGGAAAATCTTTTTCTTATAGATGCCTTTGATATTTGGAACTTTTGGGGTACAAGATAAAAATGAAGAATTCATATGCAACTTATTTTTGAGATTCTGAAGCTATGAATTATCTCAGGTAAGACATATTATATATGGTTTGAAAGATAATTTTGTGAGGAATACAAAGAAATTATAACTGAAAATGTAATTTAAACTTATTTCATGATGAATTAGAAATTATAAACAAACAATAAATTAATAATTATTTCGGATGTTTAAATTTCTTTTTTTTTCTTATTTTTTAAATGGTTATCACTATTTGTCTTAGACTTATTGTTTTCCTTAGTTTTTCTAGTTTCTATTAATGTAATTTTTTTTGCTCTAACATAATTAAACCTGAAATTATTGTAAAAATTGTATCTCAGGTCAGTATTTTAAAAAATTCAATATGGTCGTTTAGTCCTAAGCAGTTAATGTAATTTTTTTTTTCCTCTATGATAAAAAATAAACATTTTATGATGCTTTCTCTAAGTAGTACTTTTTTTTTAAATTTTTGCTATTCTTACAGTCTAATAATTACCAAAAAATTTATATCCGAGAGTAATGTTTAGTCAATGGATTCACACATTGTTCACAATTTTTCTTCATGAGGCTTACAAAGTAAATTTATTTTATAATTTTTACTAATAATTTCTTAAAAGTAATAGTAATTATAATATCTAAAAAAAACAAAAAGAATTAACAAACAATCTTTGCTCATAAATATAGATTATCTTTACTGCATGATCTTTTTTTTTTGTGATGAATTAGGCTTATTGTTAGGCATTTGAACGTTATTTCAGATTTTCAGTCACTTGCAAGTATTTTTTTGGTTATTATTTTATAGAAAAATAGATGAAAAAATCATTTATGATATTCCTTTGTCTACATTTTGACAATAAAAAAAGCCAAATATTAAGAGTAAAAATTGCAATAAAATTTAACCTAATACGTGTAACCACAGTTATATATGTAAACATGACCATTGCAATGCAAACTTTAGAGCTGTGCATCAGACACATAGAGAGAGGTATAGTTAATAAAACTATTAAGAAATTTACCAATTACAGAAACATTTAATAATATCATTCAAAACCTGTAAAGAGATTTCAAATGATGGTTCTGCAGCAGACAGCTATTAGGAACTGAGTTCAAATTATGGATCTGTGCAGATAGCCATAATGTCCTTCATAGTTTTTCATAGATAAAAATACAACTTTTGATATCTGGTTACTCAAGTGGTGCTCTTAGTAGTTTCATAATATTCAAAAAGAAAGTACTGTGTTGCCTACCTAGAAAAAAGGCATGAAAGTTTTATTGACTCTAAAGTTCTGATTAGACACAAACCAAGTATTCAGAGAGACTGCTTTATTGTTTATCATATACCAGTTTCTGCAACATCTTCCTACATTGTTACTTTGACTTTGTGATCAGATGAGGAGTCATGAATAGTTCTAATAGATAGGTTACAACAACCAGTTTATTCTTTTGCTATATAGTTGCAATAACATTTAATTACTTTTTTTTTCTGTTTACTTTCATGTGTATCATAACTGAGCCATTTATAACCTAAAGACTATTTTTAAAAAATGAAAAATATCAATATCTTTATTTTTAGATATTTTGGAATGATGGACTATCTTAGGAAAATCATGTGATATAGTATTTTATTGGAAAATTTCTAAAGAATTTAATGAGCCTGTTATTAAAAGTATAATTTTAAAATTTATCTGTTAAATTTTGATATTTATGAAGCAATATAAAAATAATAATTTTTAAAATTATAATTTGTTTTTTTTTTACTATTTTGAATGTATACTGTCTATTTTTTCAGTTTTATTACATTCCTTGGTATATCACTTTTCTGATAACATATATCACTTGACTTTTGCATAATGCAAATTGAAGTTATAAAAAATATGTATTAAGTTAAATACAATATGGCTGCTGACAAAAAAATGATAAAGTTGAATCCAGATTAATAATTTAATTTAAAAGGATTAATAAATAGAATTGGCCTGTACATGAAGTGAGGCAGGGATATTGTTATGGAGACTTTAGTTTAATAGTGTTGTCTCACCCAAAACAGTGATGACCAAGCACTACCATCTGCTGGCCGTAACCATGGCAAGACATTTGGTGCAACTGGGACTACAGATTGAATGTGATGAGACTTCTTTTACTATTGTAGTGTTTTAAAAAAAATCATCCAACATATAAATATTTTATATTAGTTAGGCCTTACAAATTTCAAAATGTTCATTAAGTCAATCTAAAAATAAAATAAAAAACTTAACTGTCTTTCCCGATCAGCTGAAATTGAAATGTTACCATCATTAAAAATTATAACTACTGCATTAAACTTGGTGGGGGGGGGGGTTTAGAGATTGAAGCAATACAGATGACATTTTTAAAATGTGCTAGCAGTCAAATAGGTCGAATGAAAAATAGACTATTAAAAGTGACATTTAAGTCAAAAACTTCATATTGATTCAGTTATTGTCATCCAAAATAAAATCAATGAGGGAATTTTGAGAATTTTAATTGAAAATCTGGAAGATCTTAATCTTAGATTAGAAAAGACTTGAGCATAAGAAAATGAACAAAAACATAATTAAAATTCTAATAGACAATGTTATCCTAGCAATTACCCCCAATACATCAATGCTACCTATGCAATCTATATATGATCATGTAGGAAAATTTGTTAATATTCTCAAATCATGGTGTAGCAAAAACTATTCCTTCAAAATTAGAGAATGTATAAAATTTAATCATACATAAGGAGACTATTGATGAAGTTTGAATATCATTTCATTGTTTGATACTTGATGAAAGTATGAATATTTTGCTAGAAAAAAAAAATTATATATAAAATACTGATCAAAATTTTAACCTAGCTATCAGACAAAATTTGTCAGCATTATTAAGCTTATTGCATATGATAGTGATAGGAATAAAAAAGTTTTATAGAGGGAATAACCTTATTTATGAAAAATGTCTATGTTTATCTCTCTAATGAATGTTAGGAAAAACAAATGCTGTGGTTTCTTGTCTACAAAATGATATTTCACATTTAGTTAAACAGCACTTTGATATTTGATACACAGAATCAGTTTCCATATATTAAGGATATTGAAATCCTTTTATGGACAATAAAGTATATATAATATTTAGTAGATCATATACAAAAATTAAAGAACTTAAAAAATTGGCCATCATTTTAGAAATTGATATTATATCATTCAGATCTCTTAATAAAGTAAAATAAGTGTTTAAATATTTTGTACTAAATGCTCTAGTAAAACATTATGATATTTTAATAAGTTACTGCATAAAACAAATAAAAAAATTCAATAACCCAATAAATAAATATTGTTTAAAAAATTCTCAAAAGCCCACTTTATTGAGTAGCATATGTTAGGCTTCAAAATACATTTGTGGAATTATTAGAATTAAACAGTACTTTGCAAAGGTCTGATTTATCATCAATATTGGCATACTAATTTGCAATGGTAAAAATTAATAAACTAAGAGTGAAATAACTAGATAATGTCTGTTGGAGTATGGATATTCAAAGAATTTTACATTCCAATGACAATATAGTGTAACGAGCACAGACGACGTTACATTGTTTTTTTATTATTAAACATGAAGTTAAAATAAGAAGTTCGCATTTAAAAATTTTCTTTAAGAATTAAAAATTGAAATTAAATATCATCTTAAACTCGTATATATAAATCGCACAGATAAAAAAAAAATTATTAAAATAAAACTTTATTAAAAATAGAAAGGTATTTTAAAAACAAAAACTTAAAAATATTTAGAGATAAAAATATATATTTAATCTTGGAAAACACATTAATTAATCAGAAATGGAAATGATTGTTTTAATTAGTTAAATGTAAACTAGCCTTGGGCATTTAAATGTAAAAGCATCGGTCAGATAGGAAAACAATAAAAACTAATAGCCAATGAAGAGAAAAGCAATGGAATCGGACCTCAGCGAAAAGACCATCTCATCGATGACGCAATGTAAATTCAATCCTTCAAATTAATATAAAAAGACAAGTTTGGAAATTATTGAAGGATGATAGATTATTTACGATGTGACAGATATGTGTTAGTGCTGAAGTGAAGGAGAAGGAATTGAAAAGACGCACTCTTCAATCCCTTCAGTTCTGCTAAGAAAGAAAGAGAAATTAACTATCGTTTTCTACATTGAGGACTAGTTAAAGCAAAAATCTCTGGATGGATAAATAAATTGGCCTTCAGAATATCAACCTCTTTAGGACGGCATGGGAATTCACATTCATGGCAAGCAACGGATAAAGTTGGACGTTTTAAAAATCATAAGAACTTTATATTCACTTGAAACAATAAGAACTCTAAATTTTAAAACTTTTTAGTAAATAATGCAATAGAATCCTATCTGACCAAACTAAATTCTTTATTAATAACGTTATTTGATGTATTTGTTATTTATTTATTTAAAATCATTTCCATTTATTTAATTTTGTTCTTTAAGTTTATTTATGATTTCTGTTTTCCGATAAATTAAAATATATCAATGTTAAACTTAAGTTGGGCGTGAATGGCTGTATAGATTTGTAAAGTTATATTAGGGGAGGGTAATCTTAGGTTATTTGTGTCATTGTTAGATTGGGTCAATGGATTGGATATATTGATGTAGTTAGTAGATGTATTCGGAGATTCGCTACTGACAGAATCGTTTATATATACGCCGCACTCACCCGTTTGCCTATGGAAGGAATTATAAGACGGAGAACGCAGTTCCTTTCTATGGAGTTTTTTTTTATTGTTCTTCTCATTAGATAGATGTAATATTCCTATCTGATGAGAGTCAATGTCTTCTCTTAATCTTTTTGGTGCTGTTGTATTCTGTATTACATTGAATACATCGATGTATCAGATGAATTGATGCCAGTTTGACTGCGAATTTTGGCCTAAGGTTAAATAGGGATATAATATTTTATTTTCAAATGCTAATCTATGTAGTCTATTCATACTCGACCCTAAATAAAAATGCATTAAATTTAAGTTGTTTATAGACGCTTGCATGGATTGGTTATCGGTTAAGTATGTTTTGGGTTTTCATATTTGATCAAAATATATAGACATTCGATAAATAATGATATCTTACGGTGAGTATCTATAATGTATTTATTCGGATGTCTTTTAAGTTATTGGTGACAATGCAAGTATCTTATGGTGAATACTATTGGGTTACTTATAAATTTCCCTCTGCAATTGGTATCAATGATTTTATATTTTGATTGTTTATGTTTATTTTGAAATGTTTTTAACCGTTATAATCTATGTAACCGATCTATACTCAACATTTTAAAACAAACTTTTATAAACTCCTTATAAAAAATTAAAATGTAAAGTTGTAAAAATTAAAATGTAAATTAAAATCAAAGTTAAAAATGTAAGTTAAATTTTAAAAGGTAAACTGATGCTAAAATAATTTTAAATCTTATATATGTGCGTTAATAAATGTTTGTATGTTAATTACTGGCAGTGGCTTATTTTATTCTTTTTTTATATACTCTTAGATTATATTATTTAATCTCTGCTATTCCACTGAGCTAGTGACATGGGCTAATGACCGGAACCAAAATATTTAAAAAAAAAAAAAATTTTTTTTTTGACTTACGTATCTGCCTACTTTATAAATTTTTCTAGGTTCAAATGCCTAGATGGCGCCCTGTAGTGCAGTTTACGTAAGTATACCTTCTCTGGATCGTTACAATAGATACTTCACCAATAATTAAATTTATTCAATTACATGACTTGAATGTCTTGGCTCCTTTTGTAATAAAAAATAATTTAAATTTGTAGAACATGGAAAAAATAGTCTAAAATATATATTTGTAAAATATGAATCTATAATAAATAATAATGATAAAAACTACATAAGCTTAGATGCAATTTTAGAACAATATGGCAATTTGAATTTTTTATATATTATATATCTTTTTTTTAATTTTTTAGTAAATGAAAAATGTAAAATTGAAGTAATTAAATCATTTAATGATTTACCTACATATGTCTTTAAAAAACCATGAATGTAAAGAATTTTCTGTACTTTTCAATATTTGTGCCACTTTTCAAGCTTCCAGTGTCAATTGTGAATGTGGTTTTAATTTAACGAAAGCAATAAAATAAAAATCCAGTAATAAACTATAACAAATACTTGGATAATTTCATAAAAATTAAGCATTATATCTTGTTAGAAAAGCAGATACATCTAGAAAAAGTTATAAAATTTGGATAAATCATAAAGAATGACATGAAAAAATAAAGAACTAATTATTAGTAATGAGTTTTATTATTATTTTTATGTTCTACAATATTTCATTATATAAAAACTATTTTATATGTAAATATATAAATAAATGATAAATTTTAACATGGGTTTTGTTGTTGCTGCTGTTGTTGTTTCACATTGGTCAATTTAATGTGCTCAGCTTTGATGTTTTTACCTCAGAGACAGTCTACTCTTTGAGGAAACATTGGATACAAATAATATAAATAATAAAACAATTTATCAACTGAGAGGTCATGTAATATGCATTTTCATCTTTGGATCTTTAGAATGGTTTAGATATTTGTGAAGATTAATAGAGGTGCAAATCAACAATTTAATAATAAAGCTACATGGGTTTTTTGAGACAAGGCAGAAGACTAATATTTAGAAAAAGGTTCAAATAAGGATTATTATCTTGAGCTATCTTCTAGTAGGACAATATATTCTTATTATCATTACATATAAATGCTGGTGGTGATTATTATAATTACTATTTTGGTTATTATTTTCTGATTCTCTTGTTCATGGTTCAGTGTTTTTGATTATTCAATGAGGATGATGATAATTTTCCATCTCCCTATATTTATCCAATACTTCCATACCATTACACTTACTAATGAATCTGGATGGGGGGGGGGTTGAGACAAGGCAGAAGCCTGATACTTAGAAAAAAGTTTAAATAAGGATTATTATCTTCAGTAATCTTCTAGTAGGACAATATATTATGATGATGATTATATGTAAATGCTGGTCATAATTATTATAATTACTATGTGATTATTCTTTGCTGATTCTCTTGCTCATTGTTCAATGTTTTTGATTATTCAATTAGGATAATGATTACATCAATACTGCCATATCATTACATTTAATAATGAAGCTGGATGGGGGGTTGAGACAAGGCAGAAGACTGATATTTAGAAAAAAATTCAAATAGGGATTATTATCTGGAACTATCTTCTGCTAGGACAATATATTATTATGATTGTGTAGAAATTCTGGTGATGATTATTAATACAAAACAACACTCTCCATATAGTAGTGCCATCTTGTGCTAACAAGAGCAATCAATGGATGCCAGAAGGCTTGTGCATAAAATCCCTATCTAGTGCCTACTCATCCAATATCCCCAGACTAGTTTCTGGCTTGTGGCCTTCATCAGTGAGGAGCCTTGGATCTGAGAGCACTGCACCTAGATCTTAGGATCTAATGCAACCCTCCAGCACCCACTTTTAACTCTATTTAACTACAAAACTATGAGAATGAAATTGAAAACACTATTAATATTTTCAATACAAGCTCAATAGCTTATATAGTCATATGGGTCTGAACTCAATTCAGCACCCATACATCTTGGTGTCTTTGGCTCTTTAACAACCATAGCCACCACTATCCTATTAGGCAGGATTGGTGTTAAACCACTAAACATCACATGATCACTATCTCATACTAGCACAATAATTGTTATTAAACAATTCAAAACAAACAACACTCTCCATATAGTAGTGCCATCTTGTACTAACAAGAGCAATCAATGGATGCCAGAAGGCTTGTGCATAAAATCCCTATCTAGTGCCTAAGATCTAGGTGCAGTGCTCTCAGATCCAAGGCTCCTCACTGATGAAGGCCACAAGCCAGAAACTAGTCTGGGGATATTGGATGAGTAGGCACTAGATAGGGATTTTATGCACAAGCCTTCTGGCATCCATTGATTGCTCTTGTTAGCACAAGATGGCACTACTATATGGAGAGTGTTGTTTTGTTTTGAATTGTTTAATAACAATTATTGTGCTAGTATGAGATAGTGATCATGTGATGTTTAGTGGTTTAACACCAATCCTGCCTAATAGGATAGTGGTGGCTATGGTTGTTAAAGAGCCAAAGACACCAAGATGTATGGGTGCTGAATTGAGTTCAGACCCATATGACTATATAAGCTATTGAGCTTGGATTGAAAATATTAATAGTGTTTTCAATTTCATTCTCATAGTTTTGTAGTTAAATAGAGTTAAAAGGTGGGTGCTGGAGGGTTGCATTAGATCCTAAGATCTAGGTGCAGTGCTCTCAGATCCAAGGCTCCTCACTGATGAAGGCCACAAGCCAGAAACTAGTCTGGGGATATTGGATGAGTAGGCACTAGATAGGGATTTTATGCACAAGCCTTCTGGCATCCATTGATTGCTCTTGTTAGCACAAGATGGCACTACTATATGGAGAGTGTTGTTTTGTTTTGAATTGTTTAATAACAATTATTGTGCTAGTATGAGATAGTGATCATGTGATGTTTAGTGGTTTAACACCAATCCTGCCTAATAGGATAGTGGTGGCTATGGTTGTTAAAGAGCCAAAGACACCAAGATGTATGGGTGCTGAATTGAGTTCAGACCCATATGACTATATAAGCTATTGAGCTTGGATTGAAAATATTAATAGTGTTTTCAATTTCATTCTCATAGTTTTGTAGTTAAATAGAGTTAAAAGGTGGGTGCTGGAGGGTTGCATTAGATCCTAAGATCTAGGTGCAGTGCTCTCAGATCCAAGGCTCCTCACTGATGAAGGCCACAAGCCAGAAACTAGTCTGGGGATATTGGATGAGTAGGCACTAGATAGGGATTTTATGCACAAGCCTTCTGGCATCCATTGATTGCTCTTGTTAGTACAAGATGGCACTACTATATGGAGAATGTTGTTTTGTTTTGAATTGTTTAATAACAATTATTGTGCTAGTATGAGATAGTGATCATGTGATGTTTAATGATTATTAATAATTACCATGTGATTTATTCTTTGCTGATTCTCTTGTTCATTGTTCAGTGTTGTTGATTATTTCATGAAGATGATGATAATTTTCCATCTCTCTATATTTATTCCGGTCTCATTTTACGCGATAGATAGGTTCCTCAGAAAACACGCGCAATCGAAATCATGCAAAAATAAACATAACTTACCTTGAAAAAGAGGGGATACAAACTGTGATTTTTCAAAACTCGCGTAAAAGCAAAGCACCAATGTAAAATTTACTTTAAAATTCGTGCAAAAAAAAAATAAGGAAATAAAATATGACTAATAAAAAATTTTAAATTTGAAAAAAATTGATACAAGACAAACTTTTTTTAACTATAATATTTAATTTTATTCAAAACAATATATTTTTATGCATAATTTACAGTAATTTATATTTTTTTATAAACGTTTTAATTATTATCACTATTTGCCGGTAAACAGGTTCGTTTGCAAACAGATAAAAAAGTCAGATTCTTCATAAGATGAAATACAACTAGCACCAATGTCACTCTCATGTTGTGTTAATTAATGGTTTTCTGGTGACAACGTAATTAGTAATTAATCTAACAACTAAAAATTAAATTCTTATTTTTGTCTTTAATTTTCAATTTTAATTGTGCCCACTGCTATTACTCATCTTTTAAAAATAAACTTGCGGACACTAAATGATTAATAATTGATTAAACGTTCTTTTTTAAAAAGCAAAAACAGAATGTGATTTAAAATGCAAAATTAACACGCACAATGTTTGAACAAATTTACATTATAATCTTGTAAAATTTAATGTGTGTATACATAAAATGTGGAAATCATGATTTTAATTTCATTATTGCATAAAATCTTACTATTATAAAGCACTGAAAATATTGAAATTACTAAGTTGAAAGTCGAATTTCAATAATGTGCTATTACTTTCAATATAACGTAAGTGCGCGAAATTTATTATTTAAAGTAATAGCGCAATATCGGAGTTCGACTTCTGGTGAAACACGAATCACGTAACTTCAAAATCGTGTTAAATAAGTCCGCGTAAAAAGAGACCCAGGTATACTTCCAGACCATTATATTTAATAATGAAGCTAGGTGGGGGGTTTTTTAGACAATGCAAAAGACTGATACTTAGAAAAAGATTCAAATACAGATTATTATCTTGAGTTATCTTCTAATAGAGCAATATATTTTTATTATTAAGATTATATATAAATGAGAAGATTGAAAAAGTGTATGTGTAAGAGGTTGGTCTGACTTCTGGGCTGATGGATGGTTGTGATAGGATTAAGCTATGGGTAAAAGATGCACTAATAAAAACAAAAACTTGCAAAGATGAAAGAAATTTGTAAAAAAGTGATTTATGACAAATCTGATCTTCAATCATATAAATATCCAAAACAAGTTCTGGAATCTCAAGTTTGTCTATTGATAAGTTCAGTAAATTAAAATATATAATAAAAAGATCACTGTTAAAAGTATTGTTTCAAAAGCCATATTGTTGTCTATGATATTTTTTTCCATGAATTAAGAAAGAACAGATAAGGTTTATAGAATGAAGAGAAACTAACTAAATACAATGTTTAAGAAAATGTTAAATATGAACAATTTCCTTTAATCAGAGAAAAATCTAATTTACATGAAAGTTCAAAGAGATCCTAATCATGGTCATTTGGAAATTTAAATATCTCACCATCTTCCAAGTAATTTTAACTAATATGTTGCTATTGTTTTTACTGATATAAATTGTAAGACACAATATTGTTGAGTATTAAGTTTGAGAAGAATATATTAGATAGAAGAATGATGAAAGATTATTGATAAGCATGAAATAAAAAATGATGGATAAAATATAGCATAACATTCAACAAAATTAAAAATAAAAATGGAAAATTTGAAAAAATTCTAAGTCATATCATGAGAGCAACTGATGTGCTTTGGCTGAAATATCAAAAATAATAACATCTAGCAAAGACAAATATTCATTTCAAATACTCTTAACATTTATTTTCTTGGACTGTAATTTATAAAAGATTTGGACCTGTGAAGTAATGTTAGGTCTATATTTGGTTTAATAAAATGACTTATGTTAAGCATGTAAAAAATCAAATGAAGTAGAGTCTTTGTTGCATTAAATATACTTACTTGATACAGAAGTTTGCTATAATAATAATATATGGATATTCTGTTGGTAATAATAGAAACAGAATGAATGTGATCTATCATATCTATATTTTAATGTATGATTAATTATATAATACAAAATTATATATCATCATTTTTTATTATTATCCACTGTAGAATGAAGGTCTCTCCACATTTAAGTCAGTTTTAACAATGCATAGCCGATAACCTCTCTTCTCCATATCACATTAGCAAACTTTCTTATTTACCAGCTAATCTCACATGTGATTTCTTCCTTCTTTTTTTAATCTTTTGAGATGAAGTTTAAAACTTCAACTGATCATCTATTTATATTATCTTCTTGACTAGAAATATATCCAGCCTAATTCTTTCAATGGTGTCCATTTGTTCTTTCACTCAAATATTTCACTTTTGATTTTTTTTTCATTATTCATTTCATATATCTCTCCATACTCTGTTGAGTAATTTGAAGTCACTGTGTTGCTCTTCTGCTAAGTATCCAAATCTCAGATCCATATGTAAGAAATAGTAAAACACATCTTATTTCTACCAAAACTTCTCCATCCAAGTTCAATTCTATGATTAATTTCATTCATTATATTTTCATCTGTATTAATAATCTGATCAACATATCTATAATTGTTACTTTCTTCTAATTCATGGTTATCAATTTTTATTTTTTTCTTCGGAAAAATTAATTGAACATTAGTCTTCTTAGTGCATATCTTTAGTCTTACTTTCCTATTTTTACCTGATAACTCTTGCAACAATTTCTGAAGCATTATTTGCAAAAGTAACAACTGCATTGGTTGTAAAATCTAAATCCTCTTAGCTTCTCATTTTAATCCAAAAAATATTTATTATATACTTAGAGATATGAAATCATCTTGTCTAAACCATTAACAATGTTAATCTTCTTAACATTACCATGTAATTTAACCACTCCTCCATTTTGATAAATATTTCACAAAATAACAATATTCTAGGTCTAAATATTGATAGTTCAAAACTTTAATGATTGTAGAAATTCTTATATAATCAAACAGCTTTTTATAATCCACAAATCCAAAGCTTAATTGATAACTCATATTCATTGGTCCTTTCTATAATTTCTTTCAATATATTAATATGATTTACTGTTAAAACAGAGTTTTAACCTTTTCCTAGTTCAAAATACCTATTAGCCGAGTGAATTAAAGTTCTAAATTTCTGATTGGTCAATTACAAAATCAGCAGTAAAAATATATTCATCTTTTAATATTATATTTGCTTTAATATTGTTTGTAAAAAGCAAATTAATAATTTGTCAGATTATGAAAATGAATGGAAGTTTTTTCAAAAATAAATTTCTATTTAAAATTATGAAAATAATCTATAGAGGAAAATAAAAACAAACATTTTGTAACCTATTAGAAAATGCTGCATATGTCATTGATTTCTTTCACAATTTACGTTCGTGTAAAAGTAAAGAATCTTTAATAAAATCTTAATCATTTTTCTAAAATAATTATATTTTCAGCATATTTTATCAAAATAATTTATAACATGTCAAAAAATACAAAAAAAATATTCTAAAAAAATACATTTTCATTTTGAAAATCAAAACAAAGAACTTAGATCTGTCAAAATTGTTGGCAAATGCTCCCTTTTGTTCAACATGAGAAACAACCAATCAGTGTCTTGGAAAGTCTGCATTCTCCAATTTGCTATAAATAAGTTGTAAATTTTCTTTGTGATATATATATGAGATGAAAATTATAATCATATAGATCTAAAACCAGTTCACTATCTATATATTATGGTTAAGTTTTAACAACTATAGGCATATCTATATAGTCAAGTTGGCTTAGATAATCAAAATCATTTATATGTTTTCAATATGAGCTGATAGCATAGTAAAATAAGAAGTAAATAATGGCTACTAAAAAAAGGTGCATTAAATCCTAAAGGTTCTGGTGCATTATTTCAAGATCCAAAGCTCCTCAAAGCTAGAAATTAATTTGGGAATACTGGCTATGATAGCACTGGATAGAAATTTATTAACACTATCAGCTGCTATTTATTAGTTAGTAAAATTTATATTACATTGCACAATCTTGGCAAAGGATGTGACATTGCTAATAAGTTGGAATCAAGTGACATTTAGAGTCATGAGATATTTTATTGTTTCTAAAGTCATGCTTGGCTGGTAATTATTAATAACTAAATACATAGTTAAATTGGTAAGGTAGTCATAGCAGCTTATTTTTTTCTATTTGATAATAGCTATGGTAATTGAACATTGTTTATTGAATTAGCATTTTGATCTAAACTTATACCAAATGACTGATGAGAAAATTTGAAAGCCCACACCTATTAATATAACAATAATGAACATAAATGCTGATTGAAGTTGAAGGAATGAGTTTTAAAAAATAATAAATATCAGATGTGTCAAGTCTGAAAAGAGAACTAAAAATTTTGAAAATTAAGCTGTAGATGGTGGTGATTAAAAGACAAAAGGAATAGTCCAGAAAGGCAGATATAGAGATGTAAAATATGCAGAGGTTTAGGTTTAAAAAAAAATAAAAATATTAGAAAAATGTTAAGATACATCATAATTATAAAAAGATTTAAACATGGTTTTGTGTTTGTTCATGGGAAATTAAAAAATTTTTGCTGATATTGGAATACTAAATAAAAATACTATTGGAATTATAATTAATAACAATTTTGATAGAAGAATTATAGAGATGAATAAAATCCATATTGAAAATAAAAAAATTTAAAAAAAATAAGTAATTGCAGTCAAGAGGAAAGGGTTAATGTTAACAAATAAAAATGGAATTGGGGAAGGAGGAGGGCTTTAAATCATAGTGCATAATAATGACTCAAGAATAATAACCATATAGCAAAAAAGATCAAACAGAATATAGGAACACTTTATATCTGAGACAAAAAAAAATTTAAATTCATAATTAGAAAAATAAAGATGATAATAACTCATCTGAAAAGTGATTTCGAATTTCAAAAAAAGATATGAATAAACATATATATATATAAATGAAGCGAATTATGCAAATTAACAAAAACTATATATTTTACATAAGTAGAAAAAAAGATAATTAAAGAAAAATAAATTACTAATAGAGGAAAAAAATTATGGCAAAAGTTCAAATCTGACTTTTTTTATATACTGTATATATATATTTAAATTTATTATTTTATACATATTTGAAATTTAAATTAATATATAAAAAGATATTGAAAGAGGAAAAAACTAATAAAAAGAATATATAAATGAAGTCAAAACTAATAAAAATGTAGTATAGAAAACAAATATTTGCTATGACAGTTCTTCAGTGATTCTCTACACATTTAATTTAAACACTCATGTGGTTTAGGTTAAAAATCTTTAGTGATATTAAAAAAAGATTATGTATAAATGATTAACTTGTTTTCAGAGAATAAAAACTAGTGTAAAAGAACGGGAATAGACTTCCTTCACAATTTCAAGTGACTTTTTTATTTGACCAAGTATTTAAATATAGCCAGAGTACATTGAATAATAATTATACTGTATATAATTTCTATTCCTGTGTAATTTTATTGATGCAAGATAAATATAAACAATCTTTAAATATTTGCATTGAATAAAACAATTTGCATTAAGTAAAATATCTCTCTAACAACAATTCAAGATGGAGCAATAAAGTTATAGGCATTACTAAAAGAGCCAACTTATTGTATTTTGCTAAACATAATTAGACAATCATTGACTGAACAATTAATGTATGACTATGTTAATTAAGAATTGTATATATATAAAAAATATATTTTAAGCTTGCTTATAATTATAAAAAAAAAAGGTTCAAATTTCATACACTTTGTATTAACACACCAGGACATGGCATAGCACACAATATATTAGCCACTGTTCTCTGAGTATATTAATGATGTAAATTTTCATTAAAGTTTATACATAACTAACTACAGAGATGCAAGTATTAATTGTTTAGAAGTAGCATAACTAAAAATGACTGATGACAACTAAATGTTATCAATTGAGGATAGTACAACTATTTCATCTGCTTTGAGCAAAAAACTTAAGATAAATATATTTTTATTGCATTTAAAAATCAGTATAAGTATCTTAATATATAAATCATGATTCTATAAAATTTCTTCAATTATTACATTAATTTCAGTTGTTGAACATTAATCATATATAATTAATGTAAGCAAACCACTCTACTTCATGCTAACATTCCATATATTTAGCAAGAATCAATAAGTGGAATCATCTATTTTTTAGGCTTTTGATATTTATAATATTCTTGCAAAACAGGGTGAATATTTAGAATGCTTGTTAAACATACATAGTAACATTAATAGCTTGAAAGAGAATGAGTTACTTCCTTAAATACATACACAGTACATTAAATTTTACTATGCTAATTTGATGTTGAAGATTAACACTTTAACAATGTGATTAGTTCTTGCTCCTTAATTCTTTATTGAGAAAAGCATATTGCATATAAATGTTTTTGCCCATTTACATCAGTTTTTTTCCTAGAATTCTACTTTTATCCCATTTAGATAGCAATCCTTATCAACATAATTTCCAATTTTCTCCTCAAAAATAAACACTTCCTTTTCCAGAACAATTCAGCATCTTATTTCATTTTCCCACTCTGGTGTTACTTCTTATTGCTTGGCATCCATATAAAAATTAACACTGGTCTATGATTCTCCACTCACATCATTTTCATTTAAGTATTTAGTTTTGCAATTGCATCAGTAATAGCAATTAAAGCTCAAATCCATTCACTTTGTTTCCATTCTTTATTTGCAATATAAATCATTTAATAGATCTCTGCATCTTTTGTAATCTTTGTTTCATTTTAGAATTCAGAGATCATGCTTCATAACTATATGACAAATTAAACAGGACAAGGAAGCATGCTTTTTTAAAACAAAATATTAAATCTACCAACTTTCCAAGCCATTTTAATTTTTCTATTCCCCCCCCCCTATTAATTGATGCCAACTGATTCCAATAAATATATTTACTTTTTTTCCCATTATACTGTACTTCTTAATCTATACTTTTTTTAATTTAGAAATTTAAAATGCAAGTTGGAAGAATAGGAAAGATGAAAAAGTATCTTGACAATGGCCATATAAACGTTGATAATTTACCTTTTTTTTTATGAACTCAGTAAAATAAAACATGATACAAAAAGAAAAATATAGATTATGAATTTTAAAAAAACTATATTGCATTCGAAGAGAAATTTGGATAATATAGAATCATAACAAGAATGCAATTTGTATAATCATTTATTTGACCTATGGATGAATCTAAATATAAAGCCATACAGAATAACATTGAACATATTCACATATGGGTGATGTTGTGTTCAGTCTGAATTGCAAGTTTCAGACTCAAACCAACAGTGATATCAATAAAAATATGAAAACTCGCAAAATAGTTGTACATAGATAAACAGAGTTAATACTGTATGCTGGTCATGCCGGACTCACTTCCAGATGTATATATTAGCTTGCCTCATGGTCAAGACTTTTCCAGCTGTACTGGACAGCTTGCCTCAAGTTCTAGTCAAGACTCTTCCAGCTGTACTGGACAGCTTGCCTTGAGTCAACTGTAGTCTTATCAGCTTCCAGTCCTATCGTGGATTGCCTCACTGCGTAAATGAATTGATAATAACTATAGTAGAAACACTTTCACTGTTGAAAGTGGTTTCAATTTGAGAGCATATTCAGTCGTTCAGGTTAGACAGACATTCTCTCTCTCTCTCTCTCTCTCTCTCTCACTTTGGCTTACCTCCAAAAAGGCTGATTATTTATTGCCACATCCCCTATCTTACTGGCAGCAATATCAGATTCAGAGAGCATCAATTCCTAGTGGCCTGACTTATGTTTTACTCTCTGGCTATGTTTATACATTGTTTATCCACATGTTTACACATTGGTTAGTGGCAATGAGTGCTCAATCCGATTAGATAAGGAAAAAATCTGGACTAGTCCACTTCTGAAGGCAAGGTCAGATATGACAGATGATATTTTATTTATCTAATTCTTTCATTCTTTTTCACTGCATATATTTTTTTTTCATTAAAAAAAAAAAATTACAAAATTTGTCTAAGAAAATTTAACCTATGTATATATATAAAAACAAAATCTTTGTGCTGTTTTTTTTTTTTAAATTAATTTAAAAATAATAAGGCAAAATTATTCTGGGTCTAATAAAAAATGCAACTGCTAAAACTTTATAATATATCATTTCTGATGCTCGTTAAAATAGAATAGACATTTCTAATAGAAGCTAACCAATTCCATAAAGGGTGCCGGGGGGGGGGGGGCTTATGAAAAAGATCTCTACAGATCTTTCATATAGATACAGAAATATATGTGTACACGTGACTACTGTATGCCTACTCCTTTGTCAGTCTATCAGGATTTATATTTAATTCTTAAATACTTTGAAATATATATATATAATAACCTCAAAGTATTATTCCCACTTCTATCATTTTCCCTGCATATTTTGACAGTTGGTTTTTGATAACAGGATTAGCCCTAGAAATAATGTCGTTTTGTTCTCGTTTTATTATTCCTTAAACTATCATTTTATCACAATTGTTGACAAATCAATATCCCTATATAATACTTTTTTGCAAAGATTTATTGTTTTGTTTTGTTTTTTAATTTAAAAAAATAAATAAATGTTACATTATATATATAGAATTCGTTTGCTCATTAAAATGTTCCAGTAATTAATTTTCATAAATTCTAATTATAAATATATAAAAAAATTAAATTTATATGTTTGAAAATTTATGATACTTTCTCTGTATTTATATGTTAAACTATAGAATTCTATTATCTAGTTTAATAGTTAAATGTTATAGAAAAATTCAAACTTTTCCAAACACATTCAATTATTAATAGTAACACATAGATTAGTATATAGTACAGATCAATTACCTGGTAATAAATGTTATTAATAATTGATACATTTCGAAAAATTTAAATAAATGTTTAATTATTAAAACTATACGATGCAACTAATCCAACATATTAATTATAAATATACAAAATAATCATCTTACAATTATCTAAAATCAAAATTTAATTTATTTATTTTTTTACATCTAGGATCAATGTAGGGACATAAAAGAATAATATTTAAATTTGATTTTACTTTTTAAAAATCAACTGCAATATCAATCTTAGAATAAATCAGAAATTGCCCTACCCCAAAATTTTAGTAGTGTTGCATCCCACTGCTTTCCTATTAAATCAAACACCGTTATTAATTAAATCAATGAGAAAGAGTGAAAAAAAATATTGAAGACTTTTTAACATTGTAAGCACCAAGCACATTAAACTTCATGCTTTGTATTAAATAAGTGCTAATAAAGATTTTTTTTTTTTTTTTTTTTGTAAAATAAAATAAAATAATTATTGCTACAAAAAAAATACTGCTCTGAATTTTATCACCATAATTAACATCAAGCTTAAATATTTAAATACATGTACTGTTTATACACACACACTCATATATATTATAACCTAAAAAGATCAATCATCCATCATCCATTAATCATGAAAACCGTAAAAGAACAAAATTCACTTGCAGGTGCTTCCTGGTTGAGACAGAGAAAGTGTGACTACAAATAAATCTCTTTTACTTCGATTTACAATTACTCTAGACTCTAATAAAATTATAAATATTTAGTAATAATAATTTCTCAAGGTTTTACAATACTAATCTGTATACTTTTATTTTTGTTTTCTTTAACAATAAAATCTCGACAACTAATGTTTCTTATTTCAAACTTTAAGTAAGAATAATTTAATCTATGGGTTAAAACTATGGCTAGCAAAAATTATATATAAAGGTTAAATAATAATTTATCTCAGAGTTAAACTAATAAATACATATATGTTTATGCATTCTTGAATACAATAGTTTAAATGGGGTTTTATGTACACCATCTTATTCAAAATATTTTGTTTCAGATAGCATTGCTACAACAATGATGTATTCAATCCAACAGTTTCACAAGTAAATTTGTGTTTCAAATATGGCCTTTAATATCCTAAATATAAATGAACTGTTGTTTTTTTTTAAGAATAGCAAAAGAAATATTTAAAAATCAACAATTATTTTATTGCATAACATAAAAATCAATAACAAGAACAAATAACAACACTACTAAAAGTTATATAATGCATTTTAATAAAATATTACTGTCTATTTCCTAAAGTAATTTGAACACCAAATCTGTTAAGTGTTTTATCATATGGTGTTGTGAGGTAATCACATTTAGAGAAAAAGATTGTATTAATCTTTCTTAAAATAATCCTTGATTTAATATTGCAAGATAGTGACTATTACAATAATAGAAGTTAGATGTCTTTTGAACATTTTTATTGGCTTATTTTACCAACCAATTGTTTATAAACCTCATTTACAAATAAACAAGAAATGTTTCACTCTTTTAAAATAAGCAAGTATAACTCATTGCATTGCAGACCTAAATGATAATTTATCACAGCAGGCTTATTTATTGTTGCTTTAAATCCCTTTTTGAATTCAATTTC
This sequence comes from Epiperipatus broadwayi, assembly GCA_028023455.1. Taxonomy (NCBI): domain Eukaryota; kingdom Metazoa; phylum Onychophora; class Udeonychophora; order Euonychophora; family Peripatidae; genus Epiperipatus; species Epiperipatus broadwayi. The sequence goes on from JAQFVV010012406.1 coordinate 10,453,631, forward strand.
AGACTTAACATTGAGAGATTGCTACTCATCAACACAAAGAACAACTAAATCATTAGGTTGTTTATTATATATTAGATAACAGTAAAAATTAATATTAATGAGCATGAGTGATATATAAATATTTCTTACAGACTTACACATCTACATAAGGGTAACTCCATTTAATTTGAGGTCAACTATGAAGATCATAAGCATTATGAATATTCATTAACAACCATTTAATATAAGTTTAATAAGTACTAACATTTATACAACCCAGTCCTAAAATACATTACATTTAATCCCTTTCAATCTTAACAATAATCATAACATCAAATAAAATATTACCTTTTTACTCAAATATTGAAATATCTGGGAATTTTTTTTTTTACATTTGCAAAACACTATAACATAACTTAATTAAGAAATTAAAAAGTACATCAAATAATCCATCTGATTCATGGAACTATTCACTTCACTATTAAAATATCCTTTCTGGAATAGTATCAAAATATGAAATTACATTTTAGTATGATTATTAATACAAGAGAATCCATTTTTAAACTCAATATTTAACTTGGTAATTCATTATATCCTATATTCATTTGTAGGATCTGTAACTTATAAATAGGTATTTACATATTTCTTTATGATCCATTATCTTTTTGAACATTATTCACATATTTTTGCATGGATTTTTGTTGTAAGTAGTGGTTTTAATTCTTTAGCCAATTTTATCTTATCCAAAAATGTTGGCATTAGCACTTTATTCATTCCAAATATAAGGATTAATTAATTCATTTTTGATCTTTAATTCATTAGTTTTATAATTAAAATTAATCACTGATAAAGCAAAGTTTATATTCATTAGCAAAATTTATTTCAGTAGTAGCAAGTTTGTATGAAGCATCTTGGACTTTAAAAAAAAATACTATAACTTAAAAATAAGTTTCCGTTTCTAACTAAAGATGAGATTAATCCATTTTTCTTGAAACTTAGAAATATCTTTTGTGTAGTGAAGAGACCAATTATTTGTATAATAGCTTATAAAAAATAAGTCCAGCAACTTATTTTAAATTTAGCAATATAATTCTTCCAAAATATATCAGTTGTTAATCATTATTATTCAATTGAAGAAAATCCAGAAATTTGTTAATGATATGCAAGAAATTTCACCAGTTAATTTGTCTATACTGTATTAGCAATTGACTATAACAAATAAGGTTTCTTGAAATAAAAATTTTATGAATTAAAACTATGGTTCTTTTTGGTTATTTTGTTGAGGTCCATCTCTCCTTTAGAATGATGATAGATGCTCAGAAAGTACCTGCTTAGTTTAAAATATCAACCTGCCATCAGGTTGATGAAAAACAAAATGGCTATTTAAAAATTAGGATTCGTTGAGGTCCGACAAGCATTAAAAATTTACGTAGATTGTCTGATTTTCTCACAATTCCTCTTTTATACTGATAATCACATCATGTCTACATGACTTAATATTCTCCATCATGCACTGGGGTTTTCTGAAAAGTTGTCATAAATTCTTCTCCTCAACATGTTAAACTTAAGATTTTTAAAACAAAAATGGGAAAGACTTTTATTTCTGGATGTTAAGTCAAAACAATTTTCAATACATTAACACAAAAATAAATGAATCATAAAATCTCTCAGATATTTATTCTAAAATCTTTTAAATACCTTTTTTAATAAATAATTTATTATTTAAATATATTTTTAACAAATTAAAATCAATTTTCATTAAACAAAATCTAAATTGATTATTTTTTATTACATTTGAACATGTAAGCATGTATACACATATGCACCCAACAAATAAAAATGTAATAACTGTTTAAACAGAAGTTTAAAGCTTATTACATTATTCTCTTTTACATACAATTAAAAATGTAATGTTTTATTTTATAATCCTATTACCTATTTCTATTTTTGAATTACTAGTGATATGTGTGTAGCATATTTTTTGCTCTACATAATTGACAATTTTATTTCTTAATAAAAAATAAATGCGAACGCATACTATTTTCTTTATACAAAAATTTGTAGAAATCTATTTAAAATCAGCTTATAAAGCTATTCAAAAATATTTTATAATTACTATGTTCATTATAATTAAGATAAGAGATTATTTAAATATAATAATGATTATATTTTATACTCTTTAACCAAATGAAAGTGATAAATACATTTGCTTAACTATAAAAACTAAATTAATCAAATTAATCAAAACCAAAAAAATTTTATAGTCTCAAAATTTAAATCAGCCAATTTGCAGTGTAACTGTAATGTTACAATATATATATATATATATATATATATATATATATAAAATATTCCATACATATTATTTACAATATATATATATATATATATATTGTAAATAATATGTATGGAATATTTTATTCCTTACATACATTGCAGTGAATAATTAATAAATAAATCATATTTATAATTTTCAATGAATTTTGAATATAATATTTTCTAATATCTTGTCATTTATTTTTTCTATTCTCTTGCAGATAAACACATCAATGTATATAGGCAATAATACTATCATTGATTTCCTTTATGGAATTCTGTTCAGAAAGTACATTAAAGCAGTGAAATCCATAGTTTTACAACTTGACTCTTATTTATTCAAAGGATATATATATATATGATTTGTACTTAAAAAATTTGAAAATACTTGGATTTGTAAATCTAAGATAGCTTAGATAATCACTGCTTTTCCTGAAACCAATCCAATTTAATCTAGTAAAAACTAAAATTGCTGAAAATAATTTTAGAGAAATTTAATCTTCTTGCTATATATACCTTTCTATTATATACAGAGTTCACAAGCTCTATATATAACATTTGTAAATACAAGCTTATTAAATTAGGTCATGTGACATCTGACTTTATTTTCTTTTGTAATATCTTTCTATTTTGAATTTAAACTAATTACACGTAACTTTATTTACAAAATAGCATTTCTTATATGCTTTCTTAATTTTAATATTTGTTTTCTATCTCCTGATTTTTATTAGTATTAATTACAGTTGATATAGACTATATGGTTTGGCATCTAGAAACCAAAGTTTGTGGATTGGAGTCCAATTCTGTCATTTCTTATGCTTGAACTTCTTATGAACTTCCAAGCAACAAACTACAGTATTTGATTATTATTACAAATGATATATATTTTAGGAATAATCAAAGATTTTTGCATAATCTATAAAATATAAATATACTATTAATTCATACTCTTTGCATCTATAAATTATGGTATTTTTATCCATGGATTTAACACTTATGATTTAAGTAATTCATAGTTAAAAAAATATTAAATAAAAAATTTAAAAAGTAGAAATATTAGTACATTTGAATTCATTAATTTTGGTACATGCCTGTTTATATGATCAGCAATATGAATTATCTCTTAGTAAGCTATCTCCTTGTATCATGTACTCAATCATATGGTTGCTATCAAAGTAAAAATATTACTTTACACTGTGTTCCTATTATGAATTATTGAGTGAAAGTAATCTAAAATATTCCCAAAGCAAGATCTTGATAACAATATCAATTACATGTGATAAAATAATTGATTTAGTAATAAAAGAAAATATTTATATGCTAAATGTATACACTCATATATAGACTCATTCTTGTATTGTAATGGTATAATTTGAACCAGGTATATAATACTAGACAGAAGATGGCTTTGAACCTGGATACCAACTATATACAATCACAGATATACACACACATATATAATGGGGTCACTAAAGAGTGTTTGTTCAGCAAGAAATACATTTTGAAAATCATTTATCTTTTCAGATGTCTTTATTCATATGTTTTAAGAGTATGTGGTGGAATAGAAATTTAATTTATCTAATATAGATTTGATAATGGAGTTTTAATTTGAATTGACCAAAAACAAAAATGAGATATTTTAAAATTTTAATATGCTGATGAAATTATCTTTATTGTTTTAAATGCCATCTGCAAAGATTTTAGATAATTCATATGATCAAAACAACAAAAACAACTCATCTGCTTTATCGTCATAAACGAAGAAAAAATCATCAGCAATTTTTGACTTGGATAATTATCAGTACTGAGAATGTAATAATTATTGAGCAATCATTGAAAAGTTTTTTCAAAAAAAAACTCTTTCTCCATGAATTATTTCATAATTATATTGAAATCATTCAACACATGCAGTCCAAAGATTATGACTAGTCAGCAGAATTCGAGGCCAGTTATCAAAATTGGTGTTCAATTCCATCACTAATTCACTTAACTCTGCTTGTGATCAGTTGGGTTAATAAAGTAAAACATATCCATTTGTATAGATTCGCAATCATAGTTCTTAATTCTAGTCTGTAATAAGGGTCAATAGTAGATTTATAACCGTAAACTCCAATTGCTAATCATTAGCTTAACCTTTAATTCAGTAAGTATTCAACAGATTTCGAAAGTAAAATTTAACCCTTGATGACTTTCTCTATAGAGTTCTCTGAAATTTATACTGACCATTAAAGTATTTATATATAGATTAAAACTATCTTAAAGTAATAATATATATAGACAATTTTGTTTTCAAAACTGAATTTAATTTAATTATTTTTAAATTATCATAACAATAAAAACATAATAAATTAAAATAACTATTAAATATCATTTCATAAATAAATATCGAATGGTTCCTCAATCAGGAAGTCAAGTGACGTTCAAGCACAGTATTAGAAATGAGCTTGATAAAGAGACTATTAGTTATCATAGTAAAATAAATAAAACATTTTTAATATTTTGATTTTTTTTTCACCCATCATGGAACAATTTTACAAACTTTCTGGAAATATAGTTTAGAAATATAAATTAATTTATTTAACTATAGTTGTCAGTCTACTATTTTAGCCAAATATAAAAATCCTATAATGATGCGTAGGTTTAAAAAATCAAGAAAGCTTTAGCAGATTAACTGAAACTTATAGAAACTCTTAGCTAAAATGAAAACCCTCTGGGAGTTTTATCTCCTAGAGCAGCATATCTTGATTCTTAAGCAAAGTGGACGGCACTCATGAGAATCATACACGTAAGGTTTTTTTTTCTTTACTAATTTCAAAAGATTTTCAGTAACTCTTAAGATACTTAAAACCTTAAATATTTCACAGCTTTAATAATCCAGGATAGTAGAGGTATTACAATATTTAACTTCCACTGCTCTGTTTCAATTAACTATCCAGAGTTTGAATTCTCCAGTCTACCTCAACTGCTCCCAGTTACAAAGATAATGGACGTATTTAAAGCTTTCAAATAAGCCTGATTTTTACCATTTAACTTTTTTTTTTTTTGCATGTGTCATAGCATCGGCCGGGAAGCGAACCCGCTAACCCGGGACAACTTTCTTCAGCCGCTAACTAATCAATATCAAATTATTACAGTTTGCAGACTAATTAATTCCAGGAACATCAAAAGCAATGAAAATCACAATTAATAATTAATAAAGGAAACTCCCCTTTAGCGCTTTAATCAAGAATCCGGATATCTTTAACCCATTTGTTTCTGCAACTTTTTTTTTTTTAATTTAGTAAGTCTATAAAATAAATCAAAAGCATTTATTTTTGTCAAACTTCTTTAAAAATGAAAAAATAACATTATTCTATAATAAAAATTTCAGTTGAAAAATTTAATATATAGGGTATATGAGCACAGATTTTCAAACGACCCACCACTCTCCACTCTATCTAATAACACTGATACACTCAAGCACATATATGCTGAAAGGATAAATAATCACCAATATGCGTATTTCATGCTAAACCAGCAATCATCAGTTGGTCCAGATTATCATCTCCCACACATATATATTATAAGTGCTCAGATATATATTAAGATAGACAATTTTCATACTTTAATGGACAGGCTCCAAACTACTACACACTCCAACTCTTCAACCGTCCATCTTTTCAATTGGATGGACGGTTGAAGAGTTGGAGTGTGTAGTAGTTTGGAGTCTGTCCATTAAAGTATGAAGATTGTCTATCTTAATATATATCTGAGCACTTATAATATATATGTGTGTGAGATGATAATCTGGACCAACTGATGATTGCTGTTTTAGCATGAAATACGTATATTGGTGATTATTTATCTTTTCAGCATATATGTGCTTGAGTGTATCAGTGTTATTAGATAGAGTGGAGAGTGGTGGGTCGTTTGAAAGTCTGTGCTCATATGCCCTATATATTACATATATAGACACAGGTATATAATAAGCCTGTGTTTCAGTTATTATTTGAGAAATTTATGATATAAATCTACGAATTTCATGCCTTAGTAAATTTTATTTATTTAGATATTAGACTTTGACTAAAATTGCTAACAGAATAAACACATACACATTGATATTAAGCTATCAATATTAAATATTAATTAATAAATAAGCCTATTTGCCATCACACAAAATGAACATTAACTTATTAATGTATCTATAAATACTCTACGATCTCAATCTATTATTATTTAAAATTTATTATTTATTGGAACTTTTTTTTAGTGGATATCCTTAACTTCTATCAAATTCATAAACATACATATACAAGTGGTATTAACATGTTTATTATTTCAAATTTATAAGCAAACATATTTTTGCACATGCATGGTAGAAAATGTAACTCAGAAAACAGGATAACTATCACAAATAATGTATCTTTCTTAATTGCCAAGCATTTTAAATAAAGAAGTGAAACATGCAATTAAATCTTATAAAGAAAAAAAATCCAAGTAATAGAAAACAGAAAAATTATTGGGAAAGCTATATACCAAATGTCTGAATGATAAAGATTTACCAGATGATTGGAAAAATGAAGTAGTAATAATGATATTTAAGAAAGGTGATATAGAAGATATTACAAATTATAGACGATCAATCTTCTATATCTATTGATATACAACAGTGTGTGTGTGTGCATATGTAAAGTTGAGAGGAAAAGTAGAAATAAACACAAATAAATGTTTTTGTAGAGATTTTTTTATATTACACTGGAGTAACAGTGAAGGATTAAATAATTTTGAATTTAAAAAAGTTATTATAAATTAAACATTTTAAAAAGGTCTAATTAATATTTTATCAATTCTGATTTTGAAATTAAAACAAGCATGTTTTTGTGTTACAATAAATATATTGGGTAATAATAAAATTCCACTATCTATTTAGATTAGATCAAAAAAAAAATTCTTAAAGTTTGTATAATATATTTTGATAAAAATCCTACAAAGTTGTTTTTGAAAGGATTAAAGCAAATTGAAAAGATTCATTAACTTTTTTCAATCAAGATAAAGAAAACTTACTTTTAATTACTGGGTTTTTTTAAATTCCATCATGACTATAATAAGATTGAAAAAAGATTAGAGGAGTTTTTTGCAGATTATGACAGCATGATGACTATGAAGTTATAACTGAAGACAAGAGACAGTATATCCAGCTGCTGCCACTAGTGCAAAGATGGTAGAGTTTGAATTCACAAGGAAGCAAGATCCACCTTTTATGTGGCTCATAGCTCATATATGTGTGTATTATATGGCATAGAGACAGAATGGAGCTACCTGGATTACCCAGATGATGACAATAATCCAATCTATGGTTTTAGAAGGGACCAAATTATCAAGAGATTATCATGCTATATATGCAATTTTATCAATATGCAAAGAAGTATAGACAAAGATACTAGGTCATGTATATACAGTATTTATAGATATTAGCTGGTTTTAAAGGTAAATAATTTTTGATTAAATTATTCAACTAAAACTTAGAATAATGAAAGAAAATAATAAATGACCATTTCCAGTTTTATTTATTAAAAGTGAACTCAGAAACTTTCTTTAGTGAAAATGATGATTGTTAAAATCTCTAATTTAAAAGTAAAATGCCTAAAAATAAAGGATTGATTCGTGAATGATTTTATTTTGAAATTAAAAAAAAAAGTAAACTCAGGAAATCTTATTGTAAATGAAGAAACAAAATACCAAAGGTTGCTTTTTTTTTTAAAGAAAAGAAGTTTCTAAACTGAATCTCAAAAAAAAATTTTTTAAAGAAAAACTTTTTTTTTACCATTAGAAATAATAAATTAATTAATAACTTCGATTCATACTATCTATTTTTTATATATCTAAAACATACATGTGAATTTTATGTATATTTTTGACATTGAATTAATTGTCTTATGAAAATATTTTATGGGAATAAGTTTATTTATTAACTAATGGAATATCATTAGGATATAAACATCTATGTGTGCTCACATCTGAATGGGTACCCAAACATATATTAAATCGATCATTATTTGTCATTAAAAATGATAGAATGTTTTATACAACATGTCTGAGCTTATTTATATAAATATGTCATGTAAACATATAAAATCTCTTGGTGCTGATATAGTACACACTCGGTGGCCATTTTGAATTTGAAAACACCCAAAAACACTGCTGGCATATGCAAGCGAAAAATGACATCGACTAGAAACACTCAGTTTTCAAGAAATTAAATCACCCTAGGCACTACATGTGCCAGCAGTGTTTTTGGGTGTTTTCAAATTCAAAATGGCCACAGAGCATGTACTATATCAGCACCAATCTCTCTAAATTGTTAAATTATTATGAATTATAAAAATGAATTTCATTTATAGGTTTATGGCATTTCAAATATGTTCATTTTATATTACACAAACATGTTTGTGTGCAGATATATAGGTGTTTTATATATTGAGATATTTGTAAATCACAATGTGATAGCTTATTTCTTTTTGAATTAATTAAAATCAGAATGTCAAATTTGTATTTATAGTATACTCAGCAGATATTAATTTCATTTTATTGTTTCTAATTAATAAATTTATATTTCATTGTTAAATTATTCCAGTAAATTTATTTCATCCTAAAATATAATAAGTTATTATGTGTTGTATTATAACTCTTGCTCACAATAACAGTTATAGAGCTTTTACTCACTGAGCTGGATTTGTGCATAACTGTTATATAAAAGGGGGTTATGTTTAATGTTATAGACATCCAGTTGATGATTTCATTACTTCTCTAATACTGGATGGTGCAAAAGGGATATCCTTTAAAATCCATGCACTAAATTTTCATTTTATTATTTCTTTAGAATTAAGTTTATAGTTGGACAGTACTATTAAGTGTCCAGAGCATTGATGATGATCATTATGTTTTAATGTCCCAGCATTCTTTTTTTTTGTTATATTCTTATAGATTAGCACATAAATTTGAGCATTCAAATCATTATGTTGTATTGCTGTCTTAAGTTTGGCAAAAGCTAAATAATTAGCCTGGTCTATAGTAGATCCATTTCAAATCCAATCATGTATTGACTGTTGATTTATTTTTATTGTTAATCATTCTTGATGGTGAATGATTATTATTTTTGTGTAAAGCTGGTGAACTTATAGTTATTTATAATTAAGTCTGTGTTAATATCTTATGTCTCATAGTTATTCATATTATTTGTAAATTTAAATTTAGATTAGTTGTATTAATTGGGATAGATGATGATGATTTCCCATCACCCCAGGTTCACCCCTGAGTTCATATCATTACACTAGAGAAAATATTTACCAAGATAATAACAGCTTGTCTACAGTAAAATTTGGATTCAAACCAACCAAAAAAACAAGCTGGATTTAAAAGTAATTATATGACAATAAATGGTATCCAAATGTTGAGAGATATTATAAAAAGGACCAATGAATGTGAATTATTATTACTGAGGGAAATTATAGGAAGGACCAATAAATATGAATTATCATTATGCTTTAAATTTCTAGATTGTGCAGTTTTTGATTCTAAAAATAATTCCACAATGATTTAAGCATTGGATTATCAAGACAGAGACTCGTAATACTGTCATAATTTCAATAATATTTATCAAAATACAGAAGTCGTGATTAAATTACAGGGTGAAATGAAAAAGATTAATATATCAGAGTGATTCAATATTTCCCAAACTATAAAATATAGGCATTTTACAAAAAGTATTTTGTGGATAAGAATAGCTAGATGCGGGAGTAAAAAAACATGGAAATTATTTAAGTCATCTAGAGTTTGCAAATGGTATAGTTGTTTTTGCAAATAAAATTTCACAGCTTCAGGAAATATAAGTCTTATTAGATATTAGATAAAAATAAGAAAATATGACTAAAGATAAATACTAAAAAGATTAAAATAATGCATAATGGATTTTCTCAGAAGGAAATAAAGATTATTAATCAACAACTACATATACCTTGATTAGATTATTAATACTGAAGTAAACATAGTGGATGAAATTAATTATAGAATTCAACTTTGATTAAATGTTTTTACTAGAAATAATTTAATATTAAAAGGGTATATAATTAGGTTTTTAATAGATGTGTTTTAACAGTTCTTATTTATGGATCTGATAGTTGGATACTTGATAAAAAAACAATATAGAGACTTTAGATTACTTAAAAAAATATGGAGAGATATATCATGGGAGTAACAGAAAGGAATTGAAAGTGAAATAGTTGGATGAAAATACAAACAGATATTTCTGATATCATTGAAAAAATTAAAAAACTGAAATGGAGCTGAGCTGGATATATTGTTAGAAAAGTTGATGAAACTGGATTACAAGAAACTGTAAAAGATCTAGAAAGATATCAAATATGACTTGTGAAATGACTAAATAAAATAAGGAAGTTTGTAGGTTTATGTGAGAAAAAAGATTATGGAGCAGATGAAGTGGATTGAACTTGGAGAAATATTCATTTTGCAGTGGATCAATAATTGATGAAAATTATTATTATAGTGATCATAAATGTAATATCTTCTTAATCATATTTTGATATTTTCTCAGACTAGCAAGTCTTTTACATCAATAATCAATTATTAACAGCCGCTAAATAGAACTGAGGACTGCCAATCCTTATATATATGTTAACATTTTTAAATCAAGTACTTTTATTTCTCAACTAAAAATGAAAATTAAACTTTGAACTATTTTCCAAATGTTTATTATGTTACATTAATTTGAACAAATAAATTCTAATCAGCTTACAAACTGCTGTATAATCTTTTCTTCATAATTTTAGTTATTATTTACAAAACGTATTATTATTTGTTTTATATTGTCAGAATATTAATTTCCAAAACTTAAACTTTTGATAAAATAATAATATCAATGTTTGTTAGTATGGATCTCCATGATCAATAAATTGAAATTATACACATAAAAAATTCAATCATGCATATTAGAATATTTGCACAGTTTTTACCAATAAGAATACCTAATGCTAAACCCAACATTCAAATATTAACATACATCACATTTACTTGTTTTGGTATTTGTAATACAACATGATTTATCTCAATAAGAGCTTTCTAATATAAAAAAAAATTGTAATGTTAATTTTATACAATAATTATCTACATGTGAGTTACTTTATTCATATGTCAGAGTTTAAATCATGAGATAAGATTTTTATTCCTATTTTAAAAAGAACACAATTTTTTTTATCAGAGCCCAGACTTCAATTTAACTGTTGACAATAAATGCTAGTTTGTCCTATGCAGTTTAACATAATGGTAAAGTGATTGATTTAAGAGTTAAACTTTTGATGCTTAAATCTCATATGTAATGCAATCTTCATATGCGTGTAAAAGATGAGCTCATTAGTATATGACTAATGCCAGATATTGGAAAACTCATTTCATTACTGTTACTTAGCCTTGTATCATTGTTGAAAAGCAAATAATGTAGATTCTGTAAAAAAAAAAACCTGCTAATATTAGCAAATATCATATCATTTTTGCAATTATTTCTGAATATATGTTTTCAAGAGCAGTTTTCTTCATGTAACTACTCTAAAAAGTGGATATAATAACATTACTATCTAGTACTCATTGATTACTCAAGTTTACCATAGATAACTCTGGAGTAAAGTTAACTGCTTTTAAGAACAATACAGAAATTACTCAAACCTTCTTATTGACTCTAATTAATTTAGAATCTTGTTACAATAAAAGACCTATTGAGAACCAATGAGAACTATTTTTGTATTTATTTAATATACTTTCTTAATAATAAGACCTAAAAATAATTTTGGCTCAAATCTGCACATCACTAAGATAGGCCCTGCCATTTTATGATTAAACTACATTATTAATGCAATATACATCTACATGATATAAAAAGATTATTAAGGTCTATAATGCTGATCTAAAAGTGAGATGTTAAAACAAATATATTTAAAACATGGCAAGCGAGCTAACAATAATGATGATGAAAAACAAGTATTACCACTTGGATCTAATACTCTAATACTTATTAACTTTAATAGCTTGCAATATTTAGTGAATAAATAATAAATTATAATAATTGTATAGATTAATAATATAAATGCTTCATCAAAAAATAAAAATTTCAAAAATATCTAATATCCAATACCCTAGCGCAGAGCATCTTTTTCAAAATTTAACAAGTTTGTTGTTCAACACAGAACCATAAACACACTACAAAAAAAATTATAGGTGCTATATCCGACCTTGCCTTCAACTAATGGACTAGTCCAGATTTCATCTTATTTTCATTTAATTGAGCAGTCATCATCACAGACCAATAGATATATGAATAGATAATATATATCCGATACTAGAAATATGCCAATGGGTGATGGTGCTCGTGAGTCTGATTGTTTTTTGTTTTTATCAAAGGGGATCTTTCTATAAATAATCAGTCCATTTGGACCTAAAGTCAAACAATAACAAATTACTGTCAGGAGCTGAATGTCAATATGCCCATTGTCTACTATATGGCTAAAGCACACTAGAACTGGAAGCTTCTAGAACATAAACTAAACATGAAGCAAGGTGTCATGGTATAACTGGAAGAGATAGGTAAAGTTAGAAGAGGCCTTGAAGTTCCTTCCATTAATAATTGCCTGGGTATATACCTCACCAATGATATCAGATGAAGGTAAAATAATTGTACATATTGTAAATACATATTTGTATATTTGTTTTAATTAATAAATATTTAATGTGTTAATTATAATCACACATAAACACAACAATAAGAGAGTAATTATTACAGTAACAACATGATGAACCAAGCTTCTTTATGCACTTATAGTAATAAATAATAGAATGACTCAAGAGTTTATAAAACATTTGAACAGCGATAGAGTTGGGCCATAATTTATGAACCTTAAACTTCAGAATCTGTCATTTTATTGCTAAACTAAAACACAGAAAGCAATAGATACATTTTATATTTTAAAAACACATATAGACTGAGTAATAATGATAAGAGAATTATGATAGTGGACTATTTCTAGGCCTTTTCGATGATGAAAAATTATAATCTTCCAATTATAAAACAATTATACAACATATTCTACATAAATTTTTATAGATGACAAAATATACTATAAATAATAGGATAACCCTGTAAATTTGGGTGCTAATTAAATAAGATACAAACTATTCACATTACTTACATAAAGGATGTGGCATACTGAAAACTCCAAAGAGAAAAACGTCAACTCGAAGTCGTATTGAGAAACATAACTGAAAATGATAAAATTTTGCAAATATTAACTTTCATAAAATTTAAACTTATAAGATACAAATTGAGACTCAAATTTCTTAAAACATTTTATATGGGGGAGGTGGAAGTCTGTGTGTGTTTGAATAACATATCTTATGAGAGGAAAAATCAATCACACAAAGTCAATTTCTACTCTTTGTTATTGCATTGCCAAATGTATACCATATAATACTAAATCATCCATACCCTTTTACAACTGTTACACAATGATTTATTTACCACCCACTTTTACAGTTTCGATTGCCCCAGAAATCTTCTTCAGAACTTTTATATCTCCTAACTTCAACTGCAACTGTAGGGACCTGTTATAGTTTAGTGTGATGAGTAAAGCTGCAGACCTGGAAGTTCAAGGCCCATAGCTCATAATGACAATTCTGTCACAATGAACTCAAAACATCTTATAAACTCCCAAGAAATAAACCATTCAGTTATTGTTATTCTCATCTTTTGACTAGGATAGTGTATACCAACATAACAACTCAAAATATTCTCTGCCTAAGTCTAATACTTTATATGCTTTCATAAAATGAAGTCTATTGCTAATATTAAGATGACACAAATAAAATCACATCGATTTTTGCTTACACATCACAATCTAGACTATGCTATATAATAAAGATATCCAATGCATTTCATTATCTAGCTTCATGATTTCATATAACAATTATTTATTCAACAATATAATGTGTATGCATGCAGTGGTAAAAAAACTAGAGGTAAAAACCTGACATACAATGAAACTTAGCATATTGTAAATTTTTATTTACTGCTTCTTAAAAATAAATAAAGCTCCAAGAGTTAATATAAAATTTGAGGTTTAGAGATAAAGTTTAAAAGCTGGAGATTTTAACTTCAAAGGGTTTTATTACTGATCTATATGGGGGAAAAATGAAGTAATTACTATATTATTTTTCCAATAAGTCCAATCTTCCTTTCCTCAAATAAATTTCTAAAAATATTTGCTTCTTCTTTGCACTTTTCACAATATCTTTTATTCAATTTATATAATTCTATTTAATTAAACTAATTAAAAATAAAATCCTGTGAAAAAAGCAAAGAAGTGATTTTCCAGAATTTAACTGCTTACACAATTTTTCATTTTATAACTAAAGTACAGTGAAAAACAATACACTAACAACCTCAATTCTGGTCAAACCTATGATGACTATATCCTAAATGCAAAATTAAAATAGATAAATGATTCCTCAAATAAAGACTACATTCACATATTTATATATTTTCTTTAAGTACCATATCGAACTCAATGGGTTAACGTAGTTCTATCATATACAACTGAGCAAACTTCCATCAGTGATATCAAAAACATGTTGATATACATCATCAGAACATAAGATTATGGTACGAGTGGAAGAAATAAGAAACTTTGATGCAGCTTCACAAAAACAAAAGACAGTGAACAGGGAGGTGATTACAAAGGATGCTCATTTGAGCTACTTGTATATTTTTTTTCAATACCATAGCAATGGCATGTTCAAACTATCTTAAGGAAGTGAATAAAAACATAATTTTTAGTACCTGGTCAAACAGTCTGTTTAAATTCTGTTAATATATGGTTTATTGCACAAGTATTTAAACATTTTATATGAGTTCTTATGTACGTATAAATAATTACTAGACCTCGGAAGCAATCACAATTTTCTTAAAACAGATTTTTTTTCTAAAATGATTGTCTTTTTTTATTGTAATCATTTGCTTAGTAAATAGCATGATAATAACATACCCACTTAACAGATTATGCAATAGCTGCATTAGGAATTATTAAACTAGGCTTTTTTCTTAGTATTTTCAATTCAAGATCATTTAGCTTTCAATTTTGCTACTTCTATTACTCGGATAAAATTACAAAGAAATAAAGTCATATGTCACATGACCTAATTTAACAAGCTTGTGTTACAGTATAAGAGATTGCAAATAAACTCTTAACAAGCTTGGCAGAATATCCCTAACCCCAGACTGGTTTCTGCTACTGGCTTCTTCAGTGAGATGTTAGGATATCTAAGCAATAAGCTTTACAGAATATCTCCAAACCCAGACCTGTTTCTGCTGCTGGATTCCTCAGTGAGGTGCTAGGATATTCAAGCAACCAATCAGGGGTTGGGGATATTCTGCAAAACTTGTTAAGAGCTTATTTGCGAGCTCTTCAGATAATACTCAGGATAATTCAGCAATATGATTAATTTCTAAAGAATGTTAATTTCATTCTGTTAATAATTACCTTTGTCTGAAAAAGAACATTTTTATTATCCTACAGTAATAATAATATGAAATCACAGTATTTATATATATCATACACTATTCAGAAGTTTATTTACATATATTTTTTAATTTAATTTTATTATTAAAATAAATTTATTATATAGCATTAAAATAAAATCATATGGTTAGTTGATCAAGTAGTCATGTGACATTTGAACACCAAAACAACACATTGGGAACAACAGTTTCATTCAATTGAACAAAGTGATGGTTTTTATCTATTTTCAGCAGATGATTGTATCATGAACCTCTAATTTTTGACCTATCACCATTCTACTGCAGTAGTCATTATAGTATTAAATGGGGAATACAATACTTTTCATTTGAATAAAATTAATTAGTGGTTTAAAAATAATTTATTTATTTATTTTGGCAGCAAACATTAATAATTAAAAATTATTTTATTTTTACAATAAAAAAATAACAATATTTACATTTTTTCCCTTCACTATATCTATGCCACTTACTGTAAGCTTTAATAATTGACATACAGATGATACTGCTTAATAAATCCCTATTCAATACTGTCCTATCCATTATCCCCAGTCTAGTTCCAAGCTTGTGGCTTTCATCAGTGAGGAGTTTTGGATTTTTGGCCAATGTCTGGAGTTAGTGGCCAGAATAGCACTGGTTAAGGATTTATTAATCACTACAATCTATATCAGTCATTTACTGAAACTGAAAGTAAATAACATAGTTATGGTGAAAGAAAAAAAAGTATGCTGCTGAAACAATATTAAGTTAAGGTCATGTGATAGAATCATGTGATGTTTTACTATATTTACATTTATTATAAAGATAAATGTAAGTTGTTTGGCAGAGATTAATTTGCCTTTTTTTAAATTCTCTAGATTAGGCATTTCAATTTCTGATCTCGCTTGAGAATATATTGAAGATCTCTAGTAACTTTTTCAAAATTGTTTTTTTTAACTTTTAATCTTTTACAATTAATGAATTAATTTGTATATAGATTTGAAAATAAAATAAAATACTGAGTAAATAAGTCTAATTGTTGTAAGCTATCCATTTTTTTTTCTATTTTGGCAAACTCTGGATTTATAAAGAGAGAGACAAAAAAAATTACAGTTGAAATCCAAAAAAATCACACACACACATATATAAAAGCTCTGAAATCAGAGACTTCAGATTAATAGGTGTTTTGCACTATATTTATAATCTTAAAGATGGAATTGGGAAAATTTTAAAATATGATCATAGAGAGAAAAAATATACTTGAAATAAACTGGGAGAGGTGAATGGCATAGAAAAGATATCTGCAGGAGAAAAAACTGAAAATATAATTTTAATCAAATAAATTTCATTGTTCAATTTATTTAGATTTATAAAAATGATCATAGCCAATTTTTGATAAAATGTTGTTCTACATACAATTACCATCAAATAGATAGGAAAGGTTCACTGTGCAGGAAAGATTATAACTCCTTTACAGATTTACAATTTAGTACTTCTTTCAATTAGGCTGGTCATATTTATAGCACTAAGATGGATATGTAGAAGAGAGAACTTGTAGATTAATTAGTATGCAAGTTTGTGGTTTGCATATACCACTTGCATGATAGTGCAAAGCATGAAACTTTATTTATTGTGTGGGTATTACTTGCAATAAACCACACCTCTTTGCATTTTCTCTTTCAATCATTGTGCTCAACACAAACCATTTTGATATTGAATGGATAGAAATTGTGGCCCAAGTTGATTTCATGCTCTAAAAATACTGATTTTATGTTATGTTTGCATATATATTTGTGCTGCACTAATCTAATAATGCTATTGATGTGAGACTCACCATAGTAAATTGCTTTACAAGATGGTTCATTGCATTTAATTTTATCCATTATTTGGAGAGCCTGCTCTGGAGATCATTTGTCTTTGGTGTTATTCTGTAGTTAATTGAGATAAGGAAGGTCTTCAAGCTAATACTGAATTCATTTGAATAGATTGTCTTCAACTTTTGTAATGCACCCGATATAAAAGAAAGGCTCATTAGCACAGCACAAATATATATATATACAAACCTGGCAAAACAGACCCCAACATAAAGTCAATATTTTTAAAGCATGAGATCGATTTGGCCTACAATTTTGATCTATTCAATATCAAAGTGGTTTGTGGTAAGTGCAACAATCAAAAGAAAAAAATATAAAGGTGTGTGGTTTATCACAAATAACACTCATGCGCTAAAAAAACTCATGCTTTGCATTATCACACATATGGTATATGTAAATCACAAACTTGAATACTAATTAAACTAAAAATTCTCTCTTCTACATATCTATATTCATGCTATGAATATTATCAAACTGGTTGAAAGCAGTGCTAGCTGTAAATCTGTAAAGAAGTTATAATTTTATAATCTTTCCTGCATAGTGGATCTTTCCTATCTATTGAATTACAAATGAATAAGGAAAGAAATAAAACACAGATTGAGTTATAATTCACATTAAAGAATTTTAAACAAAAAATGGTGGGCAATTTTGAAAAATGTCTACAATTTATTATTTTTCAAAGTAGTCAAAACAAATTGATGATAATCATTATGGTAAATCATCACATGAAGAATCTTCATATAAAATAGTCAGCCTACATTTCAGTAATTTATGTTCTTGTGCATAGTATAAAATCAATCTAAAATCTATTGTACATAATCTTTATTATTCATATATATATAGTTAATTTTGCAAACTGAATTTCAAGTATTTATCTAGCTAATATTTTAAAATTAATTTTCAGAAAAATCACGTGATGTACATATTTTTAAATAAATCTAATTAAAGTTAATTATATAAATATAATTTAATATATATTTATATAATAAAAAATAATATATCTAAATTACTAAAAAGTAATACTATTAAATTGTTTTTTAATAAATTTTGAACAAAATTCATATTAATTTGCTCCTATCGAAATTTAACTATTGATATAAAGCCAAAAATATTACTAATATGTAACCAAATACTAGTCAAATATGACATAGGGAAATCTCAAGAACTCCGTCACAAGTATCTTATATATTTGTGAGAGCATTAAAAAAAAGAAATGATTAAATAGGCCATTATAAGAAAAATCTCTGGATGTATTATAATTTCTTACCATTTCTTATCCTATTACAAATTGATTTATATATATAATACATATGTAACTTAAATTAACACTTTAAAAATGCAATGTATAATGTAAAATAGAATTTAGCATACTAAAGATCAAGAATAATAATGAAACAGTATTTAAATGTTATTTTTAAAATTATCAGCAAAAAAAAATAAAAAAATTCTCTCATATATTACACATTGCATTATAAAGTATTCATTTAGGGTGTATATGATATTTTACTTATATGAGAAAGACGCCTCTAATAGAGTGGCTGTAAGTTTTGTACTCACAAGTTATGAGTAATTAGATATCAATTCACTGTCAAATTTTGACAGCTTAGCTAGGTTACTATGAGCTTCCAGCTCTTAGAAATTGTCAAATTTTTTCCAGTCCAGACTCAGAAAATTTATCCATGGTAGGGCTATATATAGATGCAAATCACTTTGGAATAATTTTAAATAAATTTAGAAATTAAAGAGTTGGTAAAATTATTAAAATGGTTTTATAAAAAATAAAACAAATAAAGATCATAATCTTCATTGATGAAAAATACTTTTGCCACTTTCTCATCAACAAGCACATGTCTGTTGGATCTACTCAATATTTCACTCAATAAATCTCAAATATTACTTCTTAAATAAAAAATACATGACAATAACATGGTTTTTAATTATCATTTTAATCAGCCACTGAAAATACATTTAGACTGATGAAATTGAATTATCCTACTACCTATAAATCTATTAAAAAAATGTATTATTCTCACAGCTGTTCTACTTTTTTATAGACCATTTACTGTTTTACTCTTGTATCCTATATCAACATTATTCTAGAACCATCTATAGAAAATCAATTGATTAAACACTTCTCTAGAACTGAATGTCAAAGCATGTGTAATCAATGCATACCAGATAGCAATAATGCCAAATCAACAGGTTAGTTTCTGGTTGCTAGACTTCATCAGTGAGCCCTGGATTGCAAGTATTTATCCATCAATTATATATAATGTTATTTTACTAAATAAGCAAATAATTGGAAAATAAAGACTTTATATTTCAAGCCAATTTACATGTTCAGTTATAGCAAACTTTAAATATCTTTGATCTTCAGAAAAAATAGAATAGTATACATCAAAGTGAACATATCAAATGAATTCTCTAGACTATATATAACTTTGACACCAACTATGATTATTAATAATTATTTATTAAATTAGAGATTATCTCTGATCTAATTGCAAAAAAAAGGTTGCTATTAACTGAAAGGATACTCCTTCTCTTTGGGGCTTCAAAGGAATTAAATGGCAACTTTCTAATGGCTATTCCAAATGTTATTGCCATTGTAGCTATAATTACATTCATAGAAAACTAACATGCATTAACTAATGTGGTGAATTTATTCATTTTTACCTCTGAAATCTTCTCAGATGCCAGAAACTTTAGTGAGATTTTCTTAAAGGCAGGATGAATGTGTAAATGTGTGTGTGAATGCTGATTCTTTTTTATATTTATAATCATGATAGTTAAAAAATAAAATATTGCTCTCATTTCCTGGAGGCTATAAAATTGTTGCCCTTAGCAGCAAAGCAATTAACAACCAAAAGCAGAATGTGTTAAGAATCCCTTGGTAATGGATCTAGACTACCATTTAATGATAACTTGTTATCATGCTATTTATAACTGTATATCAGTCTCAAATAAAACTGGAAGAATAATTACCTAATATTATATGAGATGCTGACAGACTTTATAAATTTAGAAGAAGTTGTAACGAGATTATTGATATAAAAAGTGGACTTGTTTCTCACTATAAAAGAATAAATACTGAAATCGTGATGTGAGATTTATCAAAAAATGTGAAAATTGAAGGTTATATTAGTTAGACTGCCTAATGCAAATAATTCAGGTCTAAATTCTGAATTCTCATTACAGTGAAGAAATAGACGATTTTTTTATAAATGTTCTTAATGTTTTTAATTGTAAAATTATCATAGAAAATTTTAATTCTAGAATAGAAAAATTATTGAAGGTAAAAGTTTCATAGATAAATCTAATTATATAGGAGACAAAAATAAAACTTAACCTAAACTTGTAGAATTTTGAAAAGAAAAACTCAAAATGAAAATTAACATATAAATATCAATACAAAAGTGCAGCAGAATTAGATATTTTGAGTAACAATATTTCAAGGCAATAATGTGCTTAATAAATATAATACAGAAAAATATGATTGATTAGAGATATATAAAATATATGTTAATGCAAATCTTAATGGACACATATTAAGAAAAAGAATATTAATAACTGACACTCAGAACCTTTAGAAATACTCCAATAAATTTAAACTATAATTTGCAAATTATTTTGAAATATTAACAAACGTTAAAGAGATTCAATTTGGATAGCATTATAAGAAAACAACTGATACTCTATTAAAAACTGCTACACAATAAAATGGCAAAGAAAACATAGATAAGAACAAAGACCTTTAAAAACATAAAACATCTTAGTATTAGAAGTTGTTTTAGTAATAAAAAATAAAGACAGTGCTGTTATTGGAAAAAAAAAGAATGCCATCATGAATGTGTTGAAAAATTCTACAAAGAATAATATATAGTAAGAAAGAACAAAAAAAATATGTAGTAAGGTCTTACAATTATGCCAACATCTTTTAAAATTTCAAGAATTTTTAAAA
Source organism: Epiperipatus broadwayi (assembly GCA_028023455.1). Lineage (NCBI taxonomy): Eukaryota > Metazoa > Onychophora > Udeonychophora > Euonychophora > Peripatidae > Epiperipatus > Epiperipatus broadwayi. The sequence continues at coordinate 10,475,352 of JAQFVV010012406.1, forward strand.
TGAGAACATGCAATTAAGTCTATAAAAGAATGAAAAAGCTCTATGAAATGATGCAAATATTTTAAAAGAAATAAATGAAGCTATATACCAAATGTTACAGTAGTGATTTTATTTTTCCAAAAGATAAAACAGAAGATATAAAAAATTATAGATCTATCACTTGTCTATCACTTTTATATGAAATCTTTATTAAGATTTATGCTTTACACAGTCCAGTGGTAATGGCAGACTATGGAATGTGAAGTCTTTGGATTGATTCAAGTGCCCAAACTTTTTATAAATTCTAAAGCAATAATGTCATTCAATTATGTATTCATTTTACTAAGATTATTAGAAATATCTACTGAGAACTTTAGTTCAAACCAACCAAAAAATTAGGTGGATTTGTGATTACAGATCAATAAATCACATATTAAGAAAAGTTCATATATTATAACACAACAAATGTAAATCATTTGTCAAGCATTGTTAGCTGAGAGGTCAGCGCAGCCGCCTTGCAAGCAAGCAGTTGGTTGCAGACGGTTGTTGCGGATTCGCCTCCCAGGGCGATGCTATGACATATGAAAAAAAAAATGTAAATCACTTTTTCTTTTAAAATATATATGTTCTCCAATATTAACAACAAATTAAAAAAATTCTTCTTTTTCTTTTCAAAAACTTTATTTTCTATATCAATACTGAACATATATATATACATTTACATAATACCAACTCCTTGAAAATGACTGTAAGACGATAAAAACAGTTGAAACGCTGGAGTTGGTATTATATATATATATATGTTCAGTATTGATATAGAAAATAAAGTTTTTGAAAAGAAAAAGGAGAATAATTTTTTTAGTTTGTTGATATTAAGAAAAGTTATGGAATATAGGTAGATTAAAAAAAATATTTAACTCTATAAGCATTTAGTCAGTGGTTAAAACTTTAGAATATGAAGATATATATTTAGGATATTTTCAGAGGCTGGAGAATATTTATCAAAATATTTCAGCAGTGATTAGATTATACAGTGATAAGAAGATTAACATTGGTATGGAAATGAAACAATGTGATTCCATATCTCCAAAACTTTTAAAGCAATTTTGCAATAAGAAATGGAGATTAGTAAAGACTAAATTAATATTAAATGCTTGGTGTGTGTGTTTAAATAGAGACTGTCAGTAATAATTTAAAAGTTAAAATTTGTAAATATCTTCATAATATTATTAAAATCAATGGAAACAGAATTGTACTTGGATAGAGATTTTTTTTTTCCATATGTCAATGCGTTAACCGGGAAGCGAACCCGGGCCAGCTGCTTGAAAGGCAGCTATGCTAATCGCTAAGCCCCCAATGCTTGACTACTTGGATAGTTTTATTGTAGAAATAATACCTGGAAGTTATTTTTAATAAATGAATTGTAATAGTGCTTACTTCTAAATATTAGGCTTGGGTACCTAATAGAAGAGCAAGTAAGGAGACTTTAAACCATACAATAAAAATAGAGAGAGAAGTATGTTGGGAATAACAAGTGAAATATAAAAAGTAAAAAAACAACAACATACATTTCTGACACTATTAAAATCACAAAGAGACAAATATAGAAATGAACTAGGAGGCTGACACAGAATTCTTGACAAGTTTTAAACTGATTTCCAAAAGATTGTAAAAGATCTAGAAAGAATTCATGTGAGATGGATGGATGTAAAACTTGCTAGAATAATGTGGAGAAAACAAGAAATTAAATTAAACTTGGAGAGACTTGCAATAAACTGATAATGATTGAAAATGATGTTAGTAACACACCCATGCATAATATATACATATACAGGGCTAAAACGTATACATACAACATGGAAAAAAATTGTTTTTACATATTTCTGTATATAAAACATAAAATCAAATTAACTTTAACTTTTTTTTTTATTAAAACATTGGATCATCAAGGTATAGATCCAGGATATTGTTATATTTTAAAGAATATTTATAAAAATGCAACAATAAGATTACATAATGATACTAGGAAAGTCAACATTGAGAAGGGTGTAAGACAGGGTGACTCCATATCTCCAAAAAGTTTTATAGCAGTGCTGCAAGAAGTATTTTGAGGATTAAAATGGGAAGCTAAATGGGTGAAAATAAATGGAGAATATTTAAGTCATTTAGATTTTGCAGATGATGTAGTTGTTTTTGCAAATAATGCTTTAGAGCTGCAGGAAATGTTGCAGGAGTTATCAGATGAAAGTAGGACTAAAGATAAATGTTAATAAGACTAAAGTAATATTTAATGGATTTTCTCAAAATATGAAAATAAAGATTGATTGTGATAAGATAGAAAAAGTTAACAGTTATAAATACCTTGGTCAGATTATTAATACAGATGGAAACATAAAATTAATCATAGAATTAAACTTGGTTGGAGTGCTTTTGGTAGAAATAACTTGATACTAAAAGGAAATATGCCTATGTGTTTGAAAAGGAAGGTTTTTAATAAATGTGTTTTACCAGTTCTTACTTATGGATCTGAGACAGAGACTTCAGACTACTCAAAGAAGTATGGAAAGATGCATGTTGGGAGTAACAAGAAGAGATCGAAAATGCAATATATGTGTAAGAGAACAAACAGATGTTACTGACCTCGTTGAAAAAATTAAAAGACTGAAGTTGAGTTGGGTTGGACATATTGCTAGAAGAGATGATAATAGATGGACAATTGAAATCTTAAACTGGATTCCAAAAGATTGTAAAAGACCCAGAAAGAGACTACATGCGAGATGGATGGATGAAATAAGAAAGTGTGCAGGGGCGATGTTGAGAAAAGAAGCTAAAGATCGGAGAAGATGGATTGAACTTGGAGAGATCTTCATTCTGCAGTGGATTGATAATGTTTGTTGATGATGATGATGAAATTAACTTAAGAATGGCCAGATAAAATTAGAATATCAAGATGTTTAAGTTTATAAGTTAAGGGCTTATCAGAAAGTTAGATGAAACATCACATGAAATTGTAGTTTATAGAGCTTAAATTCTATTAGCATATATGTAGATAGTTTTTCTGAATGTGTAGTTCCTATTTTTCGTGCGTGAAACTTTCTTGCAATAAAAGTATAATTTTAAACAACAAAACCTGTAATTAGAAATTTTTGAAATGTAAATATGGAAAAAATTGGAGAGGGGGGTACCTGGAAAGATGAATTTAGAAATGATGCAGATTTGGAATGAATGCGAGAAGATGGAATTTACTAAAAATGCAACTACTAAAAGAAACAAAAGAATTCAATATCGTAAAAAACGTGAGACGAGTGGAAAAAATATAATGCTAATATACAGTATATTCACGTAAGTGTAAGATCTTAGGAAGAGAGAAGATATTATGTTTAAAAAACTAAGGAATGGAATAAAAAAGGGAGGGGCATATGTAATGTAGCATAATTTTGGCAATCACTATTGCAATTAGTATATCAGTTGTGTGATAACATTAATGAGAATCTTTTTTTGAAAAATAAAAATAAAAAAAGAAAGAAAACACATTACTTTTTAATAATTAATAAAAATACAATTATTTTTTTGTTTTACATAAAAGTAACTTTTTTTTTATTATTCTTTTATTGTCCTGATTTTTAAAAAAAAGTTAGTACGTATCAAAAGTTTTTTTTTTTCCTGTCTCAAGGCATCGGCCGGGAAGCAAACCCGCGAACTCGGGACAACTGCTTGTAAGGCAGTTGTGCAGACCACTCGGCTATCAACACTTGACATCGTATTGAAATTGCGATTGACTTAACTGTTCAATTTGTATTCATGTTGTGCAATGCCTGCCAATAAAAAATTCCATAAAATGAGATCATCATTTTCAATTAGTATTGATCTAATGCAAGATGGGGGTCTCCATTAATCCAGATTCTCCAAATCGATAGCTTCTCTTTTCTACATTACACTAGCAAGCTTCTTACTTCATCCATCAATCTCACATGTTGTCTCTTTCTAGGTCTTCTATAATTACATGGGATCCAATTTAAAACTTTCACTGTCATTAGCCTAGCTATAATTGAGTCTCATAATTCTTCCAATTACCCATTTCATTTTCGAGTTCTACCTCCATGAAATGTACAAGCATCAAAACGATTTATGTATTATTTGTAAAATAAAACGATACATGATTTATGTATTATTTGTACAATAAAGTAATTATAATTGTTAAAACTTCATTGATTTTCTTTTTAGTACATTCCACAATATCGTTAATCATAAATCAACTGATAAATACTACATGCTAACGTTAGTTTGAGGTCAAAGTATATGCATGTGCTCTGTAATATGGGTTATACTAGTATACATTGAGGTCAATTTTGATATTTATCTGTTTCTTTCTACTCATCCGTCCCCTCCCTCTCCCAGTATCATTCATTTAAGGAATAGATCAAATTCTTTTTTATTAAAAATTACATTAGATGTTTTATATTTTATGCAGCCCAGAAAAATAATGACCAACCAGAAATCCTAGATAAAAAGAATTTCTGCATTTTTTAAATTATACCCAGAGAGATGGCACTCCTGATTATATTGTTAATCATTTATGTTTGGGGGGGATCCAGACTATATCTGCAATCTAAATAACGCCTACAGTTTAGCTTTCATTCATTTTCGACTTTCATCCGTGCTCTGCTCTTTAACCCGAGGAAAAGAGCAAAATATTGCATAGTTTTTTTAATAACAATAATAAAAGGATTAATTTTTAAAAATAATAAACATTATTAATTAAAAAAATATAATGTTACAAAACTAAAAACTTTTTAATAGCAATCTCCTAATTTTTAACATTAAAAAGGGGGTGTTAATTTCAAAGAAATAAAGTGGAAGCGATCTCTAAAAGAGGATGTGATGTATATACACGGAAAAAATCTGCTAATAATATAGTTAATATATTAATCATATGATAACTCTAATGGAAATAATAATTTCTAAATAAATTGAATAACATTCTACTTTTTAATAATTTATAGAAATACACAGTTAAAAAGTTTTAGTACATTATCTTTTTCAATTGAGGAATGTGTTTATTTACTTTTTTAAAAATCCACTGTAATTTTCAAAGACCTTGACGATAATAGTCATACGGTTAGTTACTGAGATCATGTGGCATTTGAGCACTAATGGGGGATTTGAATTCAAATATGCTTTTTTTATTTTATTTTACTCAGTAGACAATTAATCTAAAAACTTTTAGATAGATCTTGGGTTCCCCATTATAGAACCACATAGAACAATTATTTTAATAATAAATTACAACAAAAAAATCATAATACTGAATTGAAAAAAACTGACCAGTAAAAATTAGAATAGCAAAATCGTTGATGTTTGAATGATTACGGCCAAGCAATCAAAAGACCAGATAAGGACCATATAGTTATCTAGCTCTAAAAACTAGTAAATATGTAAATAGTTTTTCTGCATATATAATATCAATTTCAAATTATCACATTTCTAATTTATTAAAATAAATTTCAAAAATAAGGTTACACAAGTAATTTATATTTAAATCTTTTTTTTTTTTTAAATTAACCATTAAATATTTATATTTAGGATAAAATTTTATTCAACATTAATTTACATATTGTATACGTTGAATATAATTATAAATAGTGTTAGGGGGAGAAATTTATTTTTTTTAGCTGCTTAATAGAGATTGTAAAACACAAAGAATTTCACCTATTATTATAAAGAATTGGCATTAGATATCTTGATAGCAATTTCACATGATATATTCAATAGTAATCTGCCAATTACTTCATTAAAATTATGAATCCAATTCTAATGAGTCATTTGCAGATACAAATTTCAAAATATGGCTAGCATTAAAACTGTATGAAAGATGAAAAGTATTTTCAAAAGTATTGTTTTTTCCACTAATAGCAACTAGTATTCATTTACCTGATGTGCAATTGGTATAAATCAGATTTCCAAGTTCAATGAGCAGGTATCTAGTAATGTTGATATATAACTTGTAACAACCATAATCAATATAAATGAATATATATTTTTTAGTTTTCACAAAAAGATTTTAGGAAAATCATACAGTTCTTAAGACATGAATAAGCATCATAGCTCAAATTCTTTTATTATTTTACTCAAAATCTGATAGACTAGGAAAGTATTTCTAACTTTGAAACAGATACTACCATGATTTTTCTTCTTCACTGCATAATTAGATATATTGTTTCCCTGAAAGTTTGTGATGATGGTATTTTAGTTGTATATTGGACTATTTTCATCATCTAATATTAAGTATTGAATATCTTTTAGAAAATTTTAACTTAATTTAAATTTTCAAATTACATTCATCTGTTTAATATTAGATGATGGAAATAGTCCAATATATAAATACAATCAGATATATGGTTTCTATAAAAAAAAAAATCTAATACAATGAAAGCTTTACTGGGAATAGTATAGTAAAGAGGGTTAAAGAGTAATTGTAGATCTGACAAATACAAAGTTTGTGAAATATATTCATGGCCTTATGTGCATTAGTATAGTGATGGGATGGCAAATTTTAGAGTCCAATATCCATGGACTTAAGTTCAATTCCATCATTTCCAATGTTCAAACTTATCAAACCATTTCATTATTTTTATAGTCTAATAATACATATTATAGTTTTTCATTTTATGTTATAATAATATTTAATCCTTTTCATGAGATGAGCGGAAGTTTTAAAATTAAGTCATCTATTAATTTCTGTGTGATATGATGTAATCATGGAGAAGCAAATAACTAAAATAGAGAGTTGGGCTTGATGATTGCAATTTGGAATGTAGATATAAAGATTCAAATTTTCAAAAGTTTGTAGCAAAAAGTTTTAAACAAATATGATTTAAACTTTCCATATTAAAACACTAACAAGAGTTTGTGATCACAAATAAGAGCCTTTAAGATTTTTATTAATAATATCAGGGGCATATATTTGATGAGTATTGCTATTGTGCAGAATAAAATAGCAGACATGCAAAAAGAGCTTAATCAATTTTAACTCTGATAAGATGGACAACCTAACTAAAAAAAGAATCTGATTATGGTATGTATTTTGTCTTGCAAATCTGTTCAATTGGTGAGATATCTTGACTTTATCAATACAAAATGGGAGTCTCAAATAGAGCATCACTAGCTGTTTAAAGAAAATTTAAAAATGTATTGTTAGTGGTAATTGATCATTAGGTGTTTAATGGTAGATAATAAAAAATACCATCAAATATCCAATTGAAGAGCAAAGAATACTCCAATGGATCCCCTCACCCAAAAAATAATCATCAAAAAAGGTATTGCAGGACCTTATATAAGCAATTTATATCCTTGTTTTACTACCTAGTTAAAAATAACTAAATACTCATTTACCACATGTTATAATGATATTTTATTGGACTGTTTATGGACAGGCTACATCATAGAGATAATTGGCTAAGATGCTATCATTCCACTGTGAAAACTTTGTCAAATATTATATAAATGCTAACCCACTATAAAATTTAAAGTCGTTTTTAGAACATAATTTTATAATAAATAAAGAAGAACTATTTTGCTTTGTAGGGTAAATAGATTTTAAAAAGGTAAGAGGTAATACAAATAATCAGATAAGAAAAGTCTGACTTTCAAACAACATAGTAATAATGATCAATATGATAATTTTTGCAAAGTTTCAAATACAACACAGCTAAAGTTTAAATAAACCAAGAGAATATCAACAATCTGTTGTCAATGCAAGACTTACTTAAATAATAAAAGGAGATTATTGATATTCTTTTGATTTATTTATGCTTTGGCCATGCAGATTTTAAAAATACGTGAATGGACCAGCCCTTTAAGCAAAGGAGAGAATACCATTGGTAGCAGAACCATCAATGATAACCCCAGTCAGATCAAGCTATGCAAAGCATAACATGATCATATTTCCAGACCGTGGCCCACCTCAACTGCTAGCTTCAAACCCCTGCCATCCGAAGCATTTTATCCATTTTGAGGATCAACCTCAGGAACCAGCCAATAATAAGTTATATAATCAGCATCCAGCACACTCTGTCTCAGGGTTCAACACATTAACTTTACTCATAAAATAACTGCACTAATTTACTCGTAATGCAGTGACAAGAGAGAAAGAAAATAGACAAAATAACAATTAAGAAAACATTATTTAATTATGCACACATATATTTAAAATAATATAACAAATTTTACACAGGAAAATTTTAAATGATTACTTTAGGCTATACTTATAATACTCCATTAATTAAAGTTCATTTCATTTAAAATAAAGAGTATAGACTGTGATCAGAATATATTTTATCTTTACCTAGGTTTTCATTTGTTTTATTTTCCAACCAGTTGGTCTTTTACTCCTCCATTGATGACTTCATGGCTTTCCTTCCAGGTTTATTTCAAATGAGAGAGGGGGGATATGTGGCAGTTTCTACTTTAAAATCTTAGCATTGATTCCCAGTACTGATTCAGGCAGGATAGTTGATGACTGAGGGCTTGGGACATAAAGCCCTATCAGACACTTCTATGGCTTATGCAGCCTCTCCATTAATGTTGACCACAACAGTAATGATTGGCTTACTACTGCATTTACAATTTGTGAATATTCTGCATTCTTTAGAAAGAACCTGAACTCTAGACTATAGCAATGCAAACTGTATATCACAAATCTGACTGAAGAACAATAGCCAATTCACTCTTTATATACCCTTTTCTTTCTCATTGTATTCCAGTTTTTTTAATCATCTTTAATTAATCATAATTTAAATCTATACTTTTAATTAATTTTTACATTTCCTTTTAATCTAATCTTTTGCTTAGATTAATCTAATATCTTATCATCCAGGAATCTTGCAAACTTAATTGCATTTCAAAGTCGATAAGATATTTTCACAAAAGTTTCTTTTATAACAAATTTTATTTTAATATTTTACATTTGTTTATTTTTAGCCACTTTATTTAACTATTTTAAAAAGGAGAGAATGAATGTAAAAAAATTTTATTTTAGATTTTGTCTAAGATTTATTTTACACATTTTATTCCCCTAACTTATTTTTGTTTTATAAAACAGTTTTCTTTTAAAAAAAAGTTTTCATCCTCCCACAACAAAATAAAGAGACCTTTTTCCCAACAAACTAACTGAACTTAGGAAAAGGGATCAAATCCTTACTCCAATAAGCATATACAAGGATACATGGAATATTATCAATAATTAGTATATAAAACTCATACTTATGATGACATACCAATTTCAAAATCTTAGAAAAACCAAGACACAACCAATATGAAAAACAAAGAACGTTTCACCCAGAATCACCAACACACTATAGTCTAACAATGTATTAAAGCCTTAAATAAATAATTTGAAAAAAAATATCTTTCTAATTCTATTTTAAATCCACCACCCCACCCCTTTGCTAAGAAGTTTTATTCTAAAAGAAAAATATGATGCAATCTTTTGCTTTTGCAAAATTTTGCTTTAAAATCTTAAAACTAGTCATATTTTTTTTTAAAAATTATGAAACATGTAACGCTATATAGCAGTGAAATATATATATTCACAATTTAAAAATTAATACATCACATAAATAAGAAGGTCAGCCAGCTATTTTGATAAAGTTGATAGGTGTTTAAATCTTTACAATACTTGACCAACTAGTTTGTGCCAAATATATGCGCAGTGATGCTCCTGCAATCATTATATTTCAAACCCATGTGGACAGCATGAATTAATAAACAATAGTCTTTAGTTTAGTACAATTTATATAAATCATGCTATATAAATAAATATCTCATTTATATATGTTTAGTTTCATTTAAGAATGACGTGTCGTAAATTCTAGAAAATTTCGTAGACATCATTCATTCAGACATGGTAAAGAGTAATTTAAAGTGATTGTTTTATCTTCATGCTTTCATTTCCAGTACTTAAGATTTGCCCATACTTAAGCATTTGGGTTGAAAGAATAGGTGGATTCATTCTATTTTTTCACAAAGACTTTATCTTGTGTTGGAAATGAAAGTATTCATTTATTATTAACATTCATAAAAAAAGCGATGTACATTAGCTTGAAATGCTGATCTTTAGTTTATTACAATTTATATACATCATGCTATATAAATAAATATCTCATTTAAATATTGTATTCTGTAGTGCCTTGCACATTTACTAAACTTTTCAACACACACACATTTGTATAAACATAACACTTTTATCCTGTATATACACTTACTTAGAATACAATTTAATTTAACAATTATAGCCTATAGTACTTTAAAAATAAAAATATATTACATATTCATTTTAAAAGGCAATTACAAAGTGAGATAAAATATAAATGAAGGAACTTATTATATAGTGGTTTAATACAGATAATGCATTGTATCATTACATTATTGCAAATACAGGGTTTAAACCAAAATAATGGAATAATTGTTATATTAGTTCTAAATTTTAATATCATGTAGCACAGAAAAAACAAATATATGTGTGGGTTTTTTTTCTTTTACACATAAAACACTAAAAAAATATTAAGAAATATTGCAAAGTTGATATTAATTTTATAAGCTTGTGAAAGTAAATGTCAATCAAATTCTTCATTAAATACTGAGACTTTAGGTGTCTAAAATTATGAATTGTTTAATAATTCAAAATCAACAGAGTCACAAGTGAAGACTTCATGCACTAAAAATAATGAATGAAAACTGTTAAAACTGATAAAAAGTGGTGGATTTTACAAAAGACGGTAATAAAAACACACATACAAAACCTTACTGAATAAGCTACCACAGAAGTTGATATGTGAGGAATTCTTGTTTGCACTCTCAAGAAAAACATAGCTTCCATCTTTACAACTTAAAATGGTGGAAGGATTTACTTAATTTCTAGTTTGGAAATTTATAAAAAAAAATTGAGCACTGGCAGTGCCAAAACTGGAATTAATCTGAGAAATTTACAATCCAGAATATAACATTCTGCCACTGCACAACATCATTCAGGGCAATTCCTTCAATTGAAAATTTTAAATCCAATTTTATTTTAGGGTAATGATGATTTTCCATCACCCCAGCATGACAGCCTTACTACCCATCCTGTTACAAAAGGTTACCCAGCTGAGAGCCGATGATCATGTACTGTGGCAATCATTATAGATAGCTACCCAACATAAGGCTGATGATGATCACATACTGGTAATCATCACTTCAAAATTATCAACTTGATCTCAACCACAACTGAGAAAGAAGTATGCATTTTATGCAGAATTAATTTTAAAATTACTGTGAAATAGGAGACAAGAGTATTGATGATGATTATAAATTATAAAATAGTAGTTTTCATGTATGTTTAGAAGAAGTTCATGTTTTGAGTTAAATAGAAAATCAATGATGTTGGAGATATGGATTGTATATTTGTTTGTTGAAGTTTGTTTAGCTGTATTTTCAGTTTTGATGATGGAGATTTTTGTCATTGGCTTGAGGATGCAATGTTTTCATGCAATTTCATGAGATGTTCTATCTGCTATTTACTCCAGCCCATTTTTTTGTATTTCAAATTGTTAATCACAGAGCAGTTAATGTAGTCCTGCCATGATTCCAGCCTCTAAGTCTTCAAAGAAAAGGCGCAAGGCATATCCTGTATTTCCCAGCCCATAAAGCTCAAAGAAACAGGGCATAGTTTTATATTTTCCAGCCTCTCCATGGGAGAAGACCTTGCAAAGATTTTACATTTTCCTTATCAAGAATTGTAGTAGCTTATAGTGTCTCAATTGAGGTAGTCCTCTTGGGGTTCATAGTGCATTATGTACTTATAATCCAATGGCTGAATTCTTTATCTATCTCAAAATTGCAGATCACTATTCATTCTGTTAACTGTCAGATGACTGTCAGTTAGTATATAGTTTTATATATGAACTTCATTTTGATTATACATGTAGATTATGTAAAATATTGTTAGAAACGGGTTTCATTTTTATTTTCCTTTTTTCCCAGGAAGGGAGTTATATAACAAGTCTGTTATATGGCACATAATAATATAGTGTGTGCACACAAATGTATATAAAGTTGAAAGAAAAAGTAAAAATAAACACAGACATAAATTTTAGTTGATATTTTCTATGTTTCACTTGGAATAAAAATAATAAATAAATGGCTAAATAACTCTGAATTAAAACAGAACTTTATTATGAAATAAATATTTTTAAAAGGTCTAATAAATATTATTATTTGTTATTCTGATTTTGAAATTTAAGAAGTATGGTATTTTTGAAATTTTTTAATTAATTGAACAAAATTTCTATCTATTAGAAATACCCTAAGTGAAAACATGCATATCACACTTTGATAAAAATTTCAAGCTTGTTTTCAAAAGAGATTAGAGATAATAATAAAAATCTGTTTTCAATCAAGGTGTTATCACCTCAGATGATTTTATAAAAGGGCCGATAAAAATATCAGCTGCAATATGGATTAGAGTTTTTGTAAGAGCTAGCCAGAATAGTTTGGCTAGTAAAAATTTTTGAGTAAGCTGCAGTTTGTTATTGGCTGTAGCAGAGAGTTGGCTGAATAGTTACCATGAACAGATATAGCTGAAGGCAGAATAGTAGATCCAGAAGCTGCTACTATTTCCATCACAGGAGTTTGAATTCATATGCAGAAAAATGCCCCACTTCTTTGTATTGAAATTCATAACTTAAATGTGGAGGGCAGTTGCTTTCATGAAATATGAAGGCAGGATAGTAGATCCAGAGCTGCTACTATTTTTCTTCACAGGAGTTTGAATTCACCTGGAGAAAAATGACCTACTTCTTTGTGTTGAAATTCATAATTTAAATTGGAGAGGGCAATTGTTTTCCTGAAATCTATCAAACTATCTTACCTGAAGCCCAATCCAAGACAGTTTACTTGCCTGATATTTATCAAATCCCAAACAAAAGGGAACTGATTCAATGCCAATGTTTAACTGATTATAACGTTCTGATTATGACTTTCCTGAACTGGTCTCCATCAAGAGAAATCATCAATTGATGAAAATGTAGTTATATGTATGCAGCTGTGTCTATATTCAGAGAAGCACAGATAAATATATATACAGAGAGTTGTATTTTTTTTAATATTCCTTAAAAAAGACATTTTAACTTAGTAACTTAAATTAAAACAAATAAGTAATTTGCTTGAGTCAAACATCTAAAAGGGAGACGATTTGCTATATATATTTTGTAAAGAAATTATTTTCATATTCCTTAGTGGGGATGACATTTTAACAACTGATAGATAGATATAAAACAATATTAATTTAAATATAGTTTTACTTCTCAATATTATGTAACAAAAAACACTTATTTATAATTGTTAATAAAGAAAAATATATAAATTAATATTAAAGTTTATTGGCTTAATGTTTTCGAGGATCCATGCCTCATATTCATAGCCTTCATAAAATGTATAGTAAAATATATGCAAATATTCAAATAAGCTAGTATTACGTAGCCCATTTCTTCGAGATTTCGAAGCAAGTGTCTTTCCTATTAATAGCATAGATGTTGCCATTAATGTAAAATGCCACCTTTATTTTTCTTTTGTGATCGTTTGATTCTGAGCACAATATTATGGGATTGGCAGGTATGAAGATATGTCCAGATTGTTTAACATGCTCCAAAAATACAGAGGTTGTGTTGCTGTTCCTCTCAGCTCTGTTATATGTGTAAAGATGTTGAGCCAGTCTGGTGTTGATTGTAGCTTTCATTTCACCATAATATATAGCATGGCATCCGGCCTAAAGGCAGGCAATGGAGTACACCACATGTGGGGTGAACGATCGATCAATGTGGTCTTTAGAGTTGTTAATCAATCTAGTAGATAAAATATCTAACAAACTAATGAAAGCATTAATCGATAAATTCAACATAGCATTTAGAACTCCACCTAATTCTAATAGATTGATTAACAACTCTAAAGACCACATTGATTGATCGTTCACCCACATTTGGTGTACTCCATTGCCTGCCCTCAGGCCAGATGCCACGCTATATATTATGGTGAAATAAAAGCTACAATCAACACTAGACTGGCTCAACATCTTTACACATATAACAGAGCTCAGAGGAACAGCAACCCAACCTCTGTATTTTTGGAGAATGCTAAACAATCTGGACACAACTTCACACCTGCCAATCCCATAATATTGTGCTCAGAATCAAACGATCACAAAAAAAAAATAAAGGAGGCATTTTACATTAATGGAAACATCCATGCTATTAATAGGAAAGACACTTGCTTCAAAATCTCGAAGAAATGGGCTACGTAATACTAGCTTATTTGAATATTTGCATATATTTTACTATACATTTTATGAAGGCTATGAATATGAGGCATGGATCCTCAAAAACATTAAGCCGATAAACTTTAATATTAATTTATATATTCTTCTTTATTAACAATTATAAATAAGTGATATTAGTTTAATTGTGATGAAATCTGATATTTTGCTATTCATTTTACTTTAAAAAAACAAAACAAAGATATGCTATAGTAAGTGTATTAACTATTTTTATTTTTCGAATCCAATGCAAATGGGTAAACATGCACACACAAATATGTACATAAATGTGCTTTCTCAATTTATTATTAATAATGGATATTATTATTCCTTAATTTTGTTATATTATAATCTTAATTCATATCTGCATGCTAAATACACAGAAATACATCAATATTATATATATATATGCATGCATAATGAAAAATATTGTACATATATACTTTAGTAAACAATATACATTTTATTGTAATCAAAACTCATTGACAAAACATCAGCTACTATCCATGATGTACAATATATACAAAGGGTGATTGGAGCAAACTATAGCAAATATTACTGCTCCATTGTATATCAATATTTATAATTACAATCTTTTCATGCATAATACTTTCATTCTGTCTAATGTTTGAATCTCTCATTAATAGGATTCTTTTTACTTACACATAAAAAAAAAATACATATATAATTTAAAAACAATTTAAATAAAAATTGACAAAAGGCAACCAGGTTTTTTTTAAACTTAATATGTTTAGATTCTCAAACTAATTTCCTAAAAGGAAGAAAAACTAGATTGATTAAATAAATATACTAAGTTTAAAAAAATCTGGCTATCTTTAGTCAATTTGTATTTAAATTGATTTAAAATTATAATTTATGCAACAGACCATGTAAAATGTCAATGATTCTCCCAAATGCTGTGTTTTTTCAGCAACGACCTCTTGTGAATAAAAAATAAAGTCTGTTTTTCAAACAAAACGATCAAAAGGCAATCCCTTGATCGTATGCTACAATAGTTGTTAAGTATATTGAAATAGAAACTAATTCAAATAAATTTAAATTAGCAGTGATCTTAAACTTGCTCATAAATAATATGTTCCATATATATACATTAGAGCAATCATTAAAGATAGATATATATAATAGATTACTGCATCTAAAAAGAATGGAGATAAACTTGGCTGCTATACTTTCATGAATTGATGATGATGCTTCAAGATAACTGAACTTGAGATGTTTTTCTCAAAATGTATATCCTGCAGTGTTACTGCTGTTTTTTTGTTGTTTTTTTTCATGTGATGTAAGCAGATAGTGACTGTTTCAAGCACTATGACCTCCCTCAAGAAGCTTATATATATAAATAAACATAGCTTAATACATGTGAAAATTAAAAGGATGTAAACCAACTCCATCATAAACTATGGATAAAAACATTCATACATCAGGAAGATATAAAGAATAAAGTAACCCAAATAGTTAATCCACTTATTTTGTAAGTTTAAATTTTTATTTGATGACAATGCCAGAAATAAAGAGTGGAAATTATATACTGTATTACCTTGATTCATTTCATTCTTCATCCTTTGCTGAAGTATGAGTATCATTTAACCATAGCTTATAGCAGAACTTATATTTGAACTTCATAAAAAGAATTAAATAATTTCCACCTTTACTGAAGACAACTGAGCTAATGGAAGATCCTTTATAGAGTTCACTTTTATGCAATAGTATTTCACTAGATATAAGAATCTATACATTAGTATCACTGTTTCAAGACAATGCTTCTGATTTTAATCAGCTTTTGTATTACAATTTTCTTATCAGAAATAAAAATATACCTTCAGCTTATGTGATTCAATTTCAATAGCTTACCAATTTCTGACAGTCCATGTTTGTATCATTATTACAAAGCATCATCTTTCTACTGGAGCAACTAATACTTAGTATGTTTGAAATAAAAAGCTAAACTAGATTGCTGAACAATGAATTTTCTTTTTTATATATAAAAACAAGTCTTAGACATTTGTTTTCTAATTATTGTTTTCCTAATAAAATATTTTACTGCTGTCACACCTGAGGAGATTGAAACAATAAAGGTTTTTTTTTTTTACAAAATACTCTTGGATTCTAGATAAACCATTTCTTGTCTTTTTTCATAGATACTTTATTATGTATAAATAAAGGTTAACATTAATGAAATAATGAAAATTACAAGTTAAAGACTATAGTAGGGAGAGGGTTTAAGACCATCCCTATGATGCAGACTGCATACAGTCCAATATAATCTTTGCCTATGTCAATCATCCATTGATATCAATTTCCATGTTAAGTCATAGATAAATGCCAGTGCTAGTCTTTTGTCCCTTTCTCTAATGATCCTAAGCTTTGCAGTGAGTGTTTGTCATGGGTTGTTATTGCTGATATTGTAAATCAGCATACATCTTTTGGTTCAAAAGGCGAATAGTAGAAATGTTGAGCTTCTAATTAAAAGGAACTCCCTGTTAGCAATACTGGAGCTGAGTGTATTAAGTAAAGGCTTTTTAGTTATGTAGATGGAGGCTATAACCTGTCTGTAATTTTGCAGCACATGGCAATGGCAAATATATATTCCATGGTGTCATCCTCTCTACTAAATAAAGGGCAGACCTGATCTATGTATGAGAAACCCCTGCATGTCACCAGAAATGGCATGTAGGGAGAGCATTTACGTTTATTTTTATTAGGAAGTCCAGGTACTAGCGCTTGAATTTTTTGATTATGGAGTGGTTAATGAAGATCAGGATGGAAGGACATGGAGGGGAATTATCATTGGTGAGATAATATGCTTCCCAATAATTGATTTTTTGAGCATTTGATTGGATGGGTGGTACTGTATATTTTAAACAAAGGCAAAACTCTCCATACAGTAGTGCCACCCTGTGCCAAACAGAGTAATCAATGGATATTTTGCTATGTACCCTATTTAAATAAGCATTTATTTTATATAGCATATGTTTACAATTTTACAATTGTATACATTCAAATATCAGCCTTTTAAGCTAATTGTGCATACGCTTTGCGAGTGTTAATAATAAATGAATACTTTCTCACCAATACAAGATATAGTATTTATGCAGGAATAAAAGGAATCCTCTTATTCCTACAACTCAAATGCTTAGATATGAGCAAATCTGATGTACTGGAAAGTAAAGCGTGAGGATGGAACCGTCACTTTAAATTACTATATACTATGTCTGAATGAATGACGTGGGTGAAATTGTCTAGAATTTACTAAACATCATTTCAACTGAAACTTAATCATATGTAAATAAGCATTTATTTTATATAGCGTATGTTTACAATTGTATACATTCAAATATCAGCCTTTTAAGCTAATTGTGCATACGCTTTGCGAGTGTTAATAATAAATGAATACTTTCTCACCAATACAAGATATAGTATTTATGTAGGAATAAAAGGAATCCTCTTATTCCTATGACTCAAATGCTTATATATGAGCAAATCTGAAGTACTGGCAAGTAAAGCGTGAGGATGGAACCGTCACTTTAAATTACTATATACTATGTCTGAATGAATGACGTGAGTGAAATTGTCTAGAATTTACTAAACGTCATTCCAACTGAAACTTAATCATATGTAAATAAGCATTTATTTTATATAGCGTATGTTTACAATTGTATACATTCAAATATCAAACTTTTTAAGCTAATTATGCATACGCTTTGCGAGTGTTAATAATAAATGAATAAATGTATTGGTGAGAAAGTATTCATTTATTATTAACACTTGCAAAGCGTATGTACAATTAGCTTAAAAGGCTGATATTTGAATGTATACAATTGTAAACATGTGCTATATAAAATAAATGCTTATTTACATATGATTAAGTTTCAGTTGGAATGACGTTTAGTAAATTCTAGACAATTTCATCCATGTCATTCATTCAGACATCGTATATAGTAATTTAAAGTGACGATTCCATCCTCATGCTTTACTTGCCAGTACTTTGGATTTGCTCATATATAAGCATGTGAGTCGTAGGAATAAGAGGATTCCTTTTATTCCTGCATAAATACTATATCTTGTATTGGTGAGAAAGTATTCATTTATTATTAACACTTGCAAAGCGTATGCACAATTAGCTTAAAATGCTGATATTTGAATGTATACAATTGTAAACATATGCTATATAAAATAAATGCTTATTTACATATGATTAAGTTTCAGTTGGAATGACGTTTAGTAAATTCTAGACAATTTCACCCACGTCATACATTCAGACATCGTATATAGTAATTTAAAGTGATGGTTCCATCCTCACGCTTTACTTGCCAGTACTTCAGATTTGCTCATAAATAAGCATTTGAGTCATAGGAATAAGAGGATTCCTTTTATTCCTGCATAAATACTATATCTTGTATTGGTGAGAAAGTATTCATTTATTATTAACACTCACAAAGCGTATGCACAATTAGCTTAAAAGGCTGATATTTGAATGTATATGTACCCTATTGTGGTAGGTAATAACTTTTCATATAATTCAAAGGGTAAGAGCTATATGAAGCATATTTTTAGATTGATAAAAAAATTAAAAAATAAGCATCATTTAACAAATAATATCCAGTCTGATTTAATTTATTCTATGCTTTAACTATTTTTCTTCTTGTATTTTAAACAATTGAATAAAGATTTGGAAAAAAAGGCTCCATGTATAATCTTGATTAAATCAGCATTCCTCAGTTGACCCAATTCATAAATCTCTCTCAAGGGGTCTTAACATCATTTATTACTTGCCTATCATACATTGTCATATTCAATTTATAGGTGCTTGTACATTTGAATGAAAGAGTTATAGCCTCATCCTCAGATTAGTTTCTGGAGTCTATCAATAATTCAAACTTACCTGAGATAGTTCTGTAAGTGCTCATTTAATGTGCGCTAATTGGAACACTACCTATAACACCAAGGTGTAGTTGTTTGACTTATTTATTGCTTGGTTGTGTCAACAGTAAGTTTGGGGCTCCCTTTGGAAACCAAAATGGTAGACAGCACATGCTAAATGAGCACCAATTATTCTTCCCATAAAAAAATAATTCAAAGGGTTTATTGCTTGAGAATAAAACATTAGAGAATACAAAGCTGTGGCAACAATCAATGGATTTTAAGATCCAGAATCCTATCCATGAGGCATTGTTATATATTTAATTTGTATTTGTAACACTTTCCCTAATACTTTAATATATAATATGATTATTAAAAAAAATATTCAACCCCCCCCCCCATAGTATTATTACAATGCAAAGAATATTTATTACAAATAGTGATATCAAAAGAATATTTAAATGGGTTGCTTCTATGTATTTAATTTAAAGTTATGTAAGATTAATTTTAGACCCTAAAACACAAACTGTATATCTTTTTATCAACAATAAAATATCTGAAAATGCCATTGTTTATAAACAAATCATCATAAGTTTCACAAGAAGAATATATAACTGCTATTTCAATACTAATGCTTTTGATATGTTTGTTATAATATAAAAATAGTAATGCCTTAAGCCAGAAGTATTGCATAGACAAAGCCTAGCATCCCCAGAGATCAAGTAAATCTTACTTCACCATGACTAAATGATTTTCAGTATATTAAATTCATCTGTAATATTTTGATGAGCAGAACATGTCATTTCCCAAACCCTGTAAGAGTTATGTCTGACAATCATCAAGAAAGCTTGTCAATCACATTGCATTCTCTTAATTATAAAATATTGTATCACGTGATCACTATTCCCTACTATATTAAGAGTTTTGCCTCAATTGTAAAATATGTTAACAAAGTTATCCTGATTTGGATAATCATCTGATATTCTCCTGATTCAATCATTAGTCTGCATAAATATATCACAGCTGCTGACTACCTAAATATTTTGGGGATTGGGTTTATTTCAAGATAATTAAATCTTATTTTTGAACAACATCTATATAATAATGTCCCAAATTCATTCTAGCCATACAATCAAATATTGGATAAAAAAAAAGGTTTGAATGATTTGCAATCTACCACAGTTTCCCAATCATCTAACTTAAATAATATTGAGCTTTTGTAAGACATTCATGAATATTGACTAATATCATCTACTAATACTTCTCAAAGGATTTTCTATTCCTCATGACAAATAGTTTGATATTCCTTAATGCTATCTGAAGATTATAGAATTCTATCCTATACAAAGTATAGACAATATTTGATACAAATGTGACCTTACAACATGTTATTATTTTTTCAATACCAAAAAATAAAGAATTATTTCTCATTATATGATCTTTGCCTGAAAGTAGATTTTATCATATATTATAACACAGCAAATGTACAATCACTTTTTCTTTTAAAATATATATGTTCTACAATAATATCAACAAATTAAAAATCCTTCTCCTTTTTCTTTTCAAAAACTTTATTTTCTTATATCAATACTGAACATATATATATGTTGTAATGGTATGGTCAGATATACCTGGATATTCCAGTCTGCAAATACATTTGAACACACATATCAACTTTAACAATCAACTGGTTTGTCCATAATATATAATCAATTTACTTCCAATCTCAACAAATTAAAAATCCTTCTCCTTTTTCTTTTCAAAAACTTTATTTTCTTATATCAATATTGAACATATATATATTGTAACGATATATAAATATGTCGTAACATTAATTTAAAATAAAAACTTAAAAGTTCGCAAATAAAAGTAAAAAACTAAATGCTAAAATTAAAATGTTTGTTAAACGTATATACATTCGCACAGATGCCAAACTTTAAAAATTTTTTTTTTGAAAAAAACAAATAAATAAGTATTTGAACGTACAAGATTTAAAAATAAAAACAGGTATTAATTAATTCTTGTAATCTGTAAATGGAAATGATTGTTTATAAATGGTTTGAAAAGCAAGCTAGCCTTGGGCTCTTGTATAATTAAAATGATGAGATGAAAATTGGATAAGAGAATAAAGAAAAATTAGTTTGACCAATGGAAGCACTAAGCCTTGGCTCGGACCCTAACGAAAGTGATGGATTAGTGGCGTTTTGTTGATTGAATCCGTGTGGATAATATAAAAAGGGAAATACAGTTTTTTCGGACAGTTCCAGCGTTGTGTGTTTGAGAGATGCGGTAGTGCGCACATACCACACTCTCTATTTAAAAAGAAAAATGAAAAGACTGTGATACCTTGAACCAGCTATTGCCATCTCCAGAACATTATCTTCCAATGGAGGCGTCACGGGAATTAAAAGCAGAAACCTGGACTCTTCTACCATAAGCTATATGAAATGAACAATTATTAAAATCAATTAAGAACTTTTGTCAAGTTTTACAAATTGATAAACAAGCCAACTTAAATGTTAAAACGGACTCTTATCTGACTTTTGTAAGTTTTTAAATCAAATTAATAATGTTTAATTTTATATGTTTTCCGATTGATAAACATCATTTCCTTTTTTTTTCTTATTGTAAAGATTATTTAAATGCATGAAATTTAAGTTGTTTATAGACGCTTGCATGGATTCGTTTGCGGTTAATTATATTTTGGTTTTCATATTTGATCAAAATATAGACATTCGATAAATAATGATACCGTACGGTATCTAAAATGTATTTATTCGGATGTCTTTTAAGTTATTGGTGACAACGCAAGTATCTTATGGTGAATACTATTGGGTTACTTATAAATTTCCCTCTGCGATTGTCGGTATCAATAATTTTGTATTTTGATCGTTTATGTTTATTTTGAAATGTTTTTGACCGTGGAATCTATGTAATCGATCTATACCCAACATTTTTAAACAAATCTGTGCGAACGTATTTAAATGTTAAATTTAAGTCGGGCGTGAATGGCTATATAGTTTTGTAAAGTTATATTAAGGGAGGGTAATCTTAGGTTATTCATTTCGTAGTTGAATTGGTTCAATGGATTGGATATATTTGTGTAATTGTAGATGTAGTATGAGGTCCGCTACGGGCAGGATTATAGATATATGCCACACACCCTCTGTTTGCCTATGGATGGATTTGTAAGACGGCAAAGGACCGCAGTCCATTCCTATGGAGTTTTATGTTTATTGTTCTACTCGCCAACAGATGTCACATTCCTGTTGGTGGAGAGACAATGTCTTCTCTAATCTACTTACTGATCAGATGTACATTCCTGACAGTATAGTATTTTGTGTTGTCGTATCATGCTACATTGAATACATGAATGTATCAGATGGATTGGCGCCAGTTTGATTGCGAAATTTGTTGCCTAAGGTTAAATCAGGGAAGAATATTTTCTTTTCAAATGCAGATCTATGTAGTCTATTCATACTTGACTATCTAAATAAAATATTAAACTCATTGAAACTTAGTTAAATGTAAAATTAAAAGTTAATATAAAAATCTAAAATGTTAAACTTATTCCTCAAAATTTAAATGTTATTTTATATGTGCGTAAATAAATATTTTATGTGTTAATCTCTGGCAGTGGCTTTTATTCTTTTATATTTAAGATATAAAATTTATATTTTATTATCTCTGCTACTCCACTGAGCTAGTGACTTGGGCTAACGATCGGAATATTTAAATAAAGTGGAATCTTAACAGCGCGTATCTGCCTACTCTATAAATTTTTCTAGGTTTAAATGCCTAGATGGCGCCTTGTAGAGCAGATATCGTAGTTTGCGGTTAGATTCGATCTTCACTTTCATTTCGATCGTTATAATATATTGTAATGGTATGGTCGGATATACCTGGATGTTCCGGTCTGCAAATACATTTGAACACAAAGATCAACTTTAACAATCAACTGGTTTGTCCATAACATATAATCAACTTACTTCCAATCTAAAAGTGCTGGTGCACCTATCTGCCATATCCTAAAGTTGATAGTGCCAAATGCAACAATCTGGTTCATCCACGTATATAAGAGAAAGAGAGCAAACTTGCATCTAACTACTGTCAGACCTAGGTTCTTCATGTAGGATGCTAGAAATAAAACAAAATACCTGACTCATGATTACATCCATCTTCAATAGACTAGCCTAAGCATCATCCATTAGATCTACATGCAATCCAAATCAGTACATCTCACATCTTACCACTCTTTTCCAAAACTGTTGCCTCAGATATTCGAACTCGGGAAGAATTCGGATTCAACTCTCTTAACAGGTATGTATTTATGCAAACTATTAATCAATGACGAAAATAATACATGTCCCATCTACTAGAAATAAATAACCTCTATTTAACAATGTTCTCACATACCTATCAAACAATAATGTGAGTGTGTGCATGTGTAAAACATTGGTTATAAGATATAATGTAAGTGCTTAATTGAATGTAAATGCTGGATCAACAAATCTACAGAGATCTTATTAATTGACAAAACTTCATAATATTTATTTACAAACAAAAATAGGATATATTTAACCATAAAATAAATTCTTGAACAATTTAGAAAAGAAAAAAATTTCAATAAAGAAAAATATTTAAAAACGCCCATAAATTACTTGGATATCTCTATGTATTTACAGTTTCTATGTCTATGATGCTAATAATAAAAAAATGATTAATTAAAAATGAGATTGCTAATCCTAAGGAAATTTAACTGCAACCTCAGATATAATATGCAATTTTAATTGTGGGAAAATATATTGATAACACAACACAGAATATGATAGAAAATGATAAAGAATACTATTTTAAAAAGGGTTAGTCATTTATTCACTATATCTTAAGAAATATTATTAGTAACACACACACATATATATAAATAGTCATGTCTTGTAACAAACATAGTTTATATCAGTGGCTTTAAAAATAATAAAAAAATCTCTTACCATTAAATATTCTAGTGAAGCACTTAATTGTTTTGTGCATATTTCAATCCCAAATCTATCAGTAGAAAGTAAATCATCTAAATTTTATTTTAAAAAAATAGACTTTTCAACCTCCCCCCCTCCCTATTCTTTTGATATTTTCATATATTGGACTGTTCCCTGTATAATTAGCAATAGTTTTTTCCAAATATAAGACGAGATAATAAATAAAAATAAAAATACAAATTGATACAACAGAAAAATAAAACATAATTTACAATTTCCCCTTTATATAAAGTTCTTACGGTTGATGTATTTTTTAAATAGATGTTGAAGAAGTCCAGTTTAATTGGATAGAGCATCCTGAAGGTATTTCAGTAGCAGTAGATAGTTTGGTGTTATTCATCCCATAGATTTTCATCCTATGTAAATCTCAACTTTTCAGGCAATTTAAACTGTAGACAGTCATATCTTTATATTTATATGGCCATAGTGGATAGAAAAAAATGCTTCACCCCCGACGACAATTCAGCTCTTTAGCAA
Organism: Epiperipatus broadwayi; assembly: GCA_028023455.1. NCBI lineage: Eukaryota > Metazoa > Onychophora > Udeonychophora > Euonychophora > Peripatidae > Epiperipatus > Epiperipatus broadwayi. The sequence goes on from JAQFVV010012406.1 coordinate 10,500,069, forward strand.
CGTATTCCATACTTTAACAATATATATATATAACTTTACATAAATTTATATGCAGTTTGCATATAATAAAATATTTTTATAGACAGAATAAAGCTTAACTCGACTGTTCTAATTTCTTTTTTTTTAGTTACTTTTAAACACAAATCAGATTGCTTTTCTTTTTTTAAAATTTAGATTGATAATTATTTCCACTTATCTACTGAATAAATCAGATTAATGTTTCATTCATTTCTTGTACTTTTATCCAAATGCCGAATTAATTAAGAAAAAAATGTCTATTTTGTAGAACAATATAAAAATAATCCTTCTGATAAAACTAGACTTGTCCCATCTCTATTGCCGAGCAAAAACCAGCAGACAATTTTTTAATTGATTCCTTTTTATCTTGGCGCTATTTCTATTGTTTAAAAACCTGCGTTTCAGCTTTTAAAATATTTTTTTTACATTGATTCATTGAAAATAACAAAACAAATTATAAAATAAATATACAATATTACACTCTTATCTCTCTTATATTTAAATTATTGATTTACTTTCTACTGTTATAATTATTGTTTTTTTATTTAAGTCATTGTCAATTTAATTAACGCAATACAAACGATCAACATATATATATAACTGTGTACAACTTTTTTATTAAGATTGACATTTTCTTAGTAATAAAATTTTATTACTAATATATATGGGTGTGTTTTTTTACGGTCAATTACCCATCATTCTTAAGTACTTAGTAAGTAGTTATTACATTGTTTAGAAAAAATATCAAAGATATAAAAACATTAATCTTCCTTTCTAAAAGTTTTCTAGCAAAAAATAACTTTTTATTTATTTTTCCACTTGCTAATTAAAAGAAAATATTCCATTCTTTCAGATGGCTTAGGTATTGTTGTTGGGTAGCGATTTTTAGCTACCTTCACAATATATATATAATACAAAACCTCTAACATTTCAACTGTTTTTATCTTCATACAATCATTTTCAAGGATCTGCAACAACAATATGAAATACATATTTATAAGTAAACCTCAATTACATAAATACCTTCATTTTACATTAACATAAACACGATAGAATGACAGCCTGTTAAGCTAATTGCGCAGACGCTGTGAGAATGTTATTAATAAATGAATACCTTCGAACAACCACATGATATAGTATTTATATAAGAGTAAAAAGGAATCCTCTTACTCTTACGACTCAAATGTTTATATATGAGCAAATCTAAAGTAGTTGTAATGAAGGCGTGACTACATAATAGTCACTTTAAATTACTATATATATAATGTCTGTATGAATGACGCCAATGAAATTTTCTAGAATTTACTAAACGCCACTCTAAACGAAACTAAATCATATACATAAATAAGCATTTATTTTATAACGTCTTGCGTGCGATTATAATTACGATAGAATGACAGCCTGTTAGTTGTAAGAGTAAGAGGATTCCTTTTTACTCTTATATATATACTATATCATGTGGTTGTTCGAAGGTATTCATTTATTAATAACATTCTCACAGCATCTGTGCAATTAGCTTAACAGGCTGTCATTCTATCGTAATTATAATCGCACGCAAGACGTTATAAAATAAATGCTTATTTATGTATATGATTTAGTTTCGTTTAGAGTGGCGTTTAGTAAATTCTAGAAAATTTCATTGGCGTCATTCATACAGACATTATATATAGTAATTTAAAGTGACTATTATGTAGTCACGCCTTCATTACAACTACTTTAGATTTGCTCATATATAAACATTTGAGTCGTAAGAGTAAGAGGATTCCTTTTTACTCTTATATAAATACTATATCATGTGGTTGTTCGAAGGTATTCATTTATTAATAACATTCTCACAGTGTCTGTGCAATTAGCTTAACAGGCTGTCATTCTATCGTAATTATAATCGCACGCAAGACGTTATAAAATAAATGCTTATTTATGTATATGATTTAGTTTCGTTTAGAGTGGCGTTTAGTAAATTCTAGAAAATTTCATTGGCGTCATTCATACAGACATTATATATAGTAATTTAAAGTGACTATTATGTAGTCACGCCTTCATTACAACTACTTTAGATTTGCTCATATATAAACATTTGAGTCGTAAGAGTAAGAGGATTCCTTTTTACTCTTATATAAATACTATATCATGTGGTTGTTCGAAGGTATTCATTTATTAATAACATTCTCACAGCGTCTGCGCAATTAGCTTAACAGGCTGTCATTCTATCGTAATTATAATCGCACGCAAGACGTTATAAAATAAATGCTTATTTATGTATATGATTTAGTTTCGTTTAGAGTGGCGTTTAGTAAATTCTAGAAAATTTCATTGGCGTCATTCATACAGACATTATATATAGTAATTTAAAGTGACTATTATGTAGTCACGCCTTCATTACAACTACTTTAGATTTGCTCATATATAAACATTTGAGTCGTAAGAGTAAGAGGATTCCTTTTTACTCTTATATAAATACTATATCATGTGGTTGTTCGAAGGTATTCATTTATTAATAACATTCTCACAGCGTCTGCGCAATTAGCTTAACAGGCTGTCATTCTATCGTAATTATAATCGCACGCAAGACGTTATAAAATAAATGCTTATTAACATAAACAGTAACAAACATATTAAACATATATAATTAAATTTTACTTACATCTCTCTCCCACTGCTATTTTTTTATTACTCTTTCTTTTAAGACAGATTTGTAATTAAATAATGTAAAAGAAAGAGTAATAAAAAATAGCAGTGGGAGAGAGATATAAATAAAATATAATTATGTATGTTTAATATGTTTGTTACTATTTATGTTAATATAAGATGAAAGTATTTATGTAATTGAGGTTTATTTATAAGTAGGTATTTTATATTGTTGTTGCAGATCCTTGAAAATGACTGTATGAAGATAAAAACACGTTGGAATTTTGTATTATATAAATATATATGTTCAGTATTGATATAAGAAAATTAAGTTTTTGAAAAGAAAAAGGAGAAGGATTTTTAATTTGTTGATATTAAAGTAGATTTTATATATCTTTGAAAAACATCTCTATACTCTTTAATTTTTAGATCAATTAGACAAAATCCTTATTTATAGAATTCCATATTTCATCTACCTCTCCCCCCCCCCCAACTGTTTTCTTTAAAACATTCTTTTAAATATATATTTGTTTCCTTTTTATTTGTTTGTGAGCGCATATGAATTATAAAATATACATTTATTATAAATATAAATGGAAAAGATTTTCTTCACAATAGTTTGCTCTATGTTAGAAGTATCTCCATCTTTATTTTAACGGAAATAAATGAATATAAAAAAAATAGTGATTATTTAACATCTTTGCATTTAAACAGAAGCAAATTCTGCAAGGATATGCTATAAAATCTTTCTAATAACATGGTTTCAGATGTTATCTCTTTATATTTTCTCAAATATTTACTAAAGCACTTTTACTTCTTCTGATATATCAATTGAAATTTGTCTATTTTCAACTGAACAATATTCAGCATTGAATCAAATTAATGTGCCATAGAATTTATTTTTAATTCAAAAACATTTTATTGTAAAAGATCCATAGTGAAACACTTTGGATTCTCCAACAATTTGCGATTCATCTTTTCATGATATCATCATAGGCAATAGATAAAAAATATAACATCTTTATAATGCATTTCTTATTGGTGGATTAATAGTTGCAAAAATCACTTTATGTAATTTCAAGTTATCAATAATTTCCTCTAATTACATCTAAATTAAGTAAATTTCAGGTTATCAATAATTTCCTTTAATTACATCTAAATTAAGTATATATACTAGTATTTAAATATTATAGATTCAACCTGTATCCTATCCACCCCTCTTCTGTATATTTAAATGGTCTTAAGATTGTACATATGAGGGGTCAGAATGACTTATGATCAACATGTGTATGGCAACAAAATTGGCAAACAAGGGCTTTGAACATACTATCATCAGATTTTCAATGATATGGATTACTGAAGAGCAGACTGAAGCTTATCCATTAATGTTTGACAAATTGCTGTCTTAATATAACCTGAGCACTGATTATATATGTGTGTGAAAGATGATGATCTGGATCAACTGATGAGTGCTGGTTCTACACAAAATATGTATATTGGAGATCATTTATCTTTTTCATATCTATGTGGCCATGGGTATCAGTTGTATAAGGTGGACTGGATGATTGAAAGAAGCTTGAAAGCTGGGTTCAAATCCCCTCTAATTAACTAAAATAAAGTTGTAACTTAAAATGACTATCAGAAAGTATTTTCACTATATTATCAGTTGTACAACATTTGGCCTTGGCTGAACTAGCTTAAAATTATTTCATTTTTCCGAGAATTAATTTTCAGTCAGTAAAGGGTTAAAATTGTTCTTTTAAAAAAAAAAAGAGTTTGAAATGGCATGCATTTAAGAATTTACTTTTGCATTTTATTTGCTTAACTAAATGTACTTTTTTTAAGCAAAAAAGGTTGCCTTTAATTTTTTACTAAAATAAAATCAAACATAAGTAATTTTTTTAAAATAAAAACTATTTACATTAAATATTTTTATATATTTATTTAACTGGATTATTGAAGTTGCCATGTTCAATGATGGCATTTCCGTTAAAAGGGTAGCAAGTAAATTTATCTTCACTAGGGACTACTAATAAAACCAATTGGTTGTTCAAAAACCTCAGAGATTATAATTAGCTATGTTAAAAGTAAAATGAGATGGAGGGGACTCTATAAAAGCACTCAAAAATTTTGAGATACATTTATCAATTCAGTTTAAAAGATTTTTTTACGATTTTAGATTATTAAAATTTATATATTTATGAGTCTAATTTTACCTCTTTAATATAAACATACTTATATACTGAAAAATTGGCTTTGATATAGAGTAGTCTCTAGTGAATAAAATCTTGTTTGAGGTTTTCATTTTACCTCTTTAGTATAAACATACTTATAAACTGAAAAATTGGTTTTCGCGAATAAAATTCTGTTTGACATTTTCACCTGAGATTTAAAGAAAATCATAATATGGATATTTAATAGGCAGTGACACTATAATAACAATGCAGTCCTAATAGAGTCTCTCAAGATAAATAATTACCCAGCCACAACTTGCCACATAAGAAATTAATGTCATAGTAAAGAACAATATTGTTATTATTAATGTTATGGACAAAACTTATGCCTATAAAGGGGCAAATATATAATGAGATTATGAAAATAGACTTAAAGAACATCTCCCAAGATGAATAAATTTCTCAGGCATAACTTAACACCCAAGAAATTAATGTCATGGTAGTGGATAACATTGTTATTATTAATATCTTGAGGTCACCAATGAATGACATTGACAAAACTTACATATATAAAAGAACAAATATGCTATGAATCTATAATAACGATAGACTTATTAATAACTTCTGAGATGAATAATTTCCCAGTCATATTTTGTCACCCAAGAAATTAATATGATAATAGACAATATTATCATTAACAATATACAGTACTAAGATTACCAATCAATGACGTTGACAAAATTTACAGTTATAAAATAACTAAGATAGCTGAAAAGATTTTAATGTTTTTTATACTGTGATGCACAAAGTAAAAAAATTAACTGATTAATAATAAAAGTAAACTTATTCTTTCAACACTGATTAAAATATTGCACAATCAACCAGCAGTTGATAATTGCTATTGCCACTTAATATATGATTTGACATTGTATAAATCATACAACGTATATCCCCAAATGCATAAAATGAATGCTATAGCTGACATAATAAGTCCTTAACTGTTTTAGAACTTTTCCACTTTGATTTAATCATGTTTGTAAGATTTAGTTACCAATTTAATTTAATAAGTTCAAATTATTGGCTTCACTTCTCAAAGTACTCTGATTATGACATTTCCCTGCATTAAATTTATTTGTATTGATATCATATACATTTTAATCATTTTTAAAAAATGCAAAGTGCAGTACCATGTTGTATTAATAATTTAAATTAACTAATTTAAATAATGTTTGGTATTGATTTCACTTGTCAAAGCCCTCTAGATATCAGCATAAATGCCTTATTAAATACCATATAATTATACTTTATATAAGTAATACTGTTTTAAACTTTCCTTAAATACAGTTTGCATCTAAAAAAAAATGTGATGTTAATGTTTAGGTCAAATCTTATTTTTTAGAGATTTGTTCATTAATATGTTTATATACTTTATTGTTGATTTTCATGCACTTTCATATTATCATGTGTGAAAATGAAAAAAAATCCTCCATTTTGACCCATCTTCCAAAAGTTTTTTTTTTTTTACTTTTACTTTCAACATTATTTTATTATTGTACAATATAATAGATAAATAATAAATATTTTTATTGTTCTTTTGTTTGATTTTATAAACATTTCATGTAATAAAATATAAACATGTGATATATGACTTTATTTCTTTGTGATAAAGATTTTATGATTTTACTGACGATTTTTGTCAAATATTTTACTGATCTCTATCATTTTTTCTGCTTGGAAATATTACAATATCTTATAGTTTAGAAGTCCACCTCCCCAAACGTGTCAATTATTTATTTCATAAGTATAAATATTTTAAAGTATTACAATTTCAATTACATATCTATATAATTTAATGGGTCAAATATTTTGTCTATTTCCTTTTTTTTTTTTCCATATTTTAAAATATTTCAATTTTTTTTTTTTTACTCTATATACAAATTGTTATTTATTTCATTAAGTAGAATTTCAATTATATATCTGTAGACCTAAGATTTGAAGGTTAACATGGGCATGACAACAATATTGGCATCAGCATGGGATTTGGGAAATCTACCATCACATTTTCAATGGTATGGATGGCTGATGAGTTGGAGGTTAGAGTAGGTTGAAGCCTGTCCATTACAAGTGTAAGGATTTGCTATCTTAATATAAACTGAGCACTGATTTTGTATATATATATATATGTATGGGAGATGATAATTTGGACCAACTGATTAATGTTGGTTTAGCATGAAATACATATACTGGTGATTATTTATATTTTCTGCATGTGTGTGGTCATGTATATTAATAGTATGAGATAGTGTGGATAGTGAAGTGGCTTGAAAGTCTGAGTTCAAATCCCTTATATATACCTGTAGATCTTTTAAAAAACCATTTGGAGGACAAAAAATGCTAACAAAAATATATATATACCCAGTTAAAGAGTCAAATTTATTTTCTGAATAATATTAAGTATTCATAGATTTATTTTAAATTTAAAATATTATTAAACATGCATTATTTTAGTCCATAAAACATTAGTAAAATCATTTATTGCATTTGTTTATTTGTTTTTAAAAATTGTAATTCCATACATATTTTTATTTCTAAATTATTCTGCTATGTACATATAATAAACAAGACAAATAGACTTACAAAATTATATATAGTATTACAATAGGCATAAAGAAAAAAATTATTTCTAAGAGAATGCAAAAACTGTCAGGGAACTAGACACATGGAATAGCTAAATCAAAAATAAATCCTAGATATAATAAATTATCTTTATCTAACAACAAAATAATATATGACAATAGCTGTAATATAGTCATATAATCATAACATAAAAATAACATAAAAAGGCTCTTTTCAGCAAATTTTAAATTTTTGCCTTTTTCAATATGTCTTAACTACAAAAATAACCTATATTGCATACACAGTGACATCTACTGGCTCTATATAAAATTAACACAAGCCTATAATTTACGCTTAAATATCTTTATAATAATACATATTATATAACCCTCCATTCATTTTTCATTATCCAATTATAAGTTAAATTAATTGATGTTTTATAAATGTTCATACAATTATTTCTGTTATAATTAATGTAATTGGTTTCATATATCTTCATTCTATTAATTTCTTTAATATAATTTAATGGACTCATATCCTTAACACAATCTATTCTATTTCCATGTTTTAAGTACTGAACATATAATGCGCAGATCTGTCATCTCTCCTATTAATAGCATTCCACAAGTAATTTTATATACTATATCCTTTTCATATTTTATCTTTTATTTTATAATTCCCTACTAATATATCAAGATTTTTATTGTTTGACCATCCTATTTTAATATTTTTATCTAAATCAATGAATGCAAATGCTGCTGAGAATATTATTAGCTGATGGCATCAAATGAGTAAAATGTTATAGAGTTTTCCAGAATATTTGATATCTTTGTCTCTATGCTGTTTATTTTTCAAACTTAAAATAAAAAATAATATATCTAAATGTGCTAAAACATGGGCAATGGTGAAACTAAGTACAAATTATAATAATTAATTGGTTGAGCACTTTTGAGAAGTTTTATCTTCTCATAATCATAGCAAGTGGGTTGTATGAACTTGATAAAAAATATATGAGGCAAATATTTAAATATATGCAAACAGATTACAAAGTCCATTTTTTGGAGAGAGAGAGAGAGAGAAAAGCATGCTTCCTTCTAGTTTATAGTGCAGGTGTTGTTAGTTATAAACCATGCTTTTTTGATTTTATGCCTAGTGTCATGCATTCTATGCATGCAATGGAAGATCAAACTTCTCAAAAATGCTCAGCCAATTAATATTACCAATTCAAATGTAGCTTCACCAATCCCTGCATTTTATAGCATTTAGACATATTACTTATTTAATTGGGAAGTCTACACTTTTCTTCTTATAAAAAGTAGGGTATATTAACCATAACTATTGGAAAGATATTTATCATTTACACATACATTCATTCTACCTTATCAGGTAACTGAGAAGTAAGACTATAGTGTTTCTTGATCTTAAAATCAGAGGTAAAAAGCCAATAAACTCACCATGCTGGCCAATGCGTGTTGGTGAGCAGTCCATCCATGTTCGTATACTATATGAATAATCACATAGTAATAACAGCTGCAACGACAAGAACATATGAAATGGACATTAGGAATTTGCCCTGTTTGGTTCCTTTAAGGTCTCCAAGAGGCTGTAAAGTCACCAACCAAGGTAGCAGTTGGTGGCCGAAGATGGAGGGTGCTAAGAATCCCCTGATTGAAGACCCAAGCTGCCATTTGATGACAATGTTTTATTTAGGTACTTACAACTGCAGATCACTTTCAAGTGAAGGAAGATTGCAAAAATTAGAAGAAGAACTGTCTTATATTAAATGGGACATTATTGAACTTTGTAAAGTTAGAAGAAAAGGTGAAGAGACAATTGTTTTAAAAAGGGGACACGTGCTCTATTATAAAGGCACAAATATTGGAAATACAAGTGGAGTATGATTCATTATAAATAAAAAGTGGAAGAACAACATTGTTGAGATTGATGGTGTATCGAACAGAGTGGCAAGATTAATTATACAACTTAATAGCAGATACCAAATGCAGATAATTCAGGGTTATGCCCCAACAAGTTCTCATAGTGATGAAGTAATAAAAGATTTTTATATGGATAAACAAAAGGCTTTTGATCAGAGTAAACAACATTTTAAAATTGTTATGGGAGACTAAATTCTAGAATTGATAAACAAATGAAAGATGAAAGTGCTATAGGTAATTTTGGTTATGATAATAGAAATGAGAGAGGACATAGACTTGTGGAGTTTGCAAAAAAAGAAAAGCTTTATATTGTGAATTCTTTTTTTAAGAAAAATGTTAAAAGAAAATGGACATGGAAGCATCCAAATGAAGGAACAGCAGAATTGTATTATATTTTGACTAACAGAAAATACACATTTCAAGATTGTAATGTTTTTAATAAATTTAACACAGGAAGTGATCTTCGATTAGTAAGATGTAAGATATGTATTAATGCAAAACTAGAGAGACAAAAATTATGACGAAAAACAATATTTACAGTTGATATTCCTAATCTTCAGAAACATTCTAATGAATTTAAATTAGAACTTACAAATCAGTTTCAAGCATTAGTAGATTTTGAACATGATTCAGATTTGAATGAAATGAATATGAAAATAACGGATATCTTTTTAAAAACTGTAACAAAAGATAGCTGGTAGAAAAAAGCAGCTATTGACCAATAAAATTTCTACTGAGACTAGAGAATTTATGAAGAAAAGAAGAAATATGAAGATATATAAAAATAATGCATTAAAAAGGATTGAATATCTCGAATTTTGTAAAATAATGCAGAAAAGAGTTGAAAATGATCTAAGAAAATATAGCTGTGAATCAGCAAGGAAAGCTGTAGAAGAGAATAAAAGTCTACAATAAGAAAAAAAGTTGGAATTCTTACTAAAAAAAGAGATGAAACCATGAAATGGGTAGAAGACTTTTATCAAGAAAGAAATGAGACATGCAATTAAATGTATAAAAAAAGGAAAGGTTCCAGGGAATGATGGAATTATAATTGATATATAAAGAAGCATGTGAAGAAATAAAAAAAATTTTAGCCAAGTTATATACCAAATATCTAAATGATAAAGATGTACCAGATGATTAGAAGAATGCAGTATTAATATTAATATTTAAAAAAGCTGATAAAGAAGATATTAGAAATTACAGACCTATTGGCCTTTATCAGTTTTATACAAAATTTTTACTAAGATAATTACAACTCGTCTACAGAGAACATTGGATTTCCACCAACCAAGAGAACAAGCTGGATTTAAAAGTGGTTTTAGTACAGTAGATCATATCCAGGTATTGAGAGAAGTTATAGAAAGAACTAATGAATATGAGTTGTCATTATGCTTTGGATTTGTAGATTATGAGAAGGCATTTGATTCTATAAAGATTTCTTCAGTCATTAAAGCATTGGATCATCAAGGTATAGATCCAGGATATTGCCATATTTTAAAGAATATTTATAAAAATGCAATAGCAACAATTAGATTACATAATGCTATTAGGAAAGTCAACATTGAGAAGGGTAAAGACAGGGTGATTCTATATCTCCAAAATTTTTTACAGCAATGCTGCAAGAAGTATTTTGTGGATTAAAATGGGAAGCTAGAGGAGAGAAAGTAAATGGATATTATTTAAGTCATTTAGATTTTGCAGAGGTTGTAGTTTGTTTTGCAAATAATGCTTTAGAGTTGCAGGAAATGTTGCAGGAGTTATCAGATGAAAGTAGAAAAGTAGGACTAAAGATAAATATTAAAAAAGACTCAAGTAATATTTAATGGATTTTCTCAAAATATGGAAATAAAAATTGATTATGATGAATTAGAAGTTAATAGTTACAAATATTTTGGTCAGATTATTAATATAGATGGAAACATAATGGATAAAATTAATCATAGAATTAAACTTGGTTGGAGTGCTTTTGGTAGAAATAACTTGATACTAAAAGAAAATATGCCTATGTGTTTGAAAAGGAAGGTTTTTAATAAATGTGTTTTACCAGTTCTTACTTATGGATCTGAGACTTGGACACTTAATAGAAGATCAATACAAAGACTTCAGACCACTCAAAGAAGTATGGAGAGATGCATGTTGGGAGTAACAAGAAGAGATTGAAAACACAGTATATGGGTAAGAGAACAAACAGGTGTTATTGACCTCATTGAAAAAATTAAAAAGTGGAGTTGGGCTGGACATATTGCTAGAAGAGATGATAATAGACGGACAATTGAAATCTTATAACTGGATTCCAAGAGATTGTAAAAGACCCAGAAAGAGATCACACGTGAGATGGATGGATAAAATAAGAAAGTGTGCAGGAGTGATGTGGAGAAGAGAAGCTACTAAAGATTGGAGAAGATGAATTGAATTTGGAGAGACCTTCATCCTGCAGTGGATTGATAATGGTTGATGATAATGATTAATCATTTTTTATAATAAACAAATTTCTTTATACTATTTTCATTATATAAAGTTTTAGTCTTTTTATTATAAAATTGGCTGAGTGCGATGCACTTTACTTACGTGTTTCCTTGTCACATTGAGCAGGTGATCACTGGTTTTAAAAAAAATACTAAATAATTTTCATTTAAGTTTAAGACTTTTTATGGTTTAATCTTTACTAATATTAAAAATAATGCAATCAGGTGCTTATAATAAAAATTAAGTACCCCCCTTAGTTTTTTTTATCAAATTTAATCTAACATTTATTCAAAAATAACTTTATTAATGAAAAATAATTGATTATTTAAGAATATGTGAATACATTGTCTTTCTTGATAAGAAGTTCTAACATCCTAATTGAGAATCTGTGATGGATCTAAAGTTTAATCCCCTGGAGAATCTCTAATGGAAATGCTAGTATCAAATTTTGTGTGTGATTGTTAATGTCTTAGGTGATTTTTTGGTATTTGAAAGAGATTCCATGTCTCATTATAGAGGAATTTTGAAGACAGGATAAGGTCTTTACTTTTTAACTTATTAAGGTGATCGATAAATATGACATCCTGATTTGGAGGTGGGAGGGTGAAGATTAGTTTGCAACGGACACTCCAGATTGTATGAACTAAAAACAATGAAAGTCTAATGAAAGAAAATTGTCTCCTTTGTAAGGAGTCTTTCAATGATAGAATTTTGTAAAAGTCAATGCTCGAACATTGCGACATTAGCAATCTAATGCCTACCAGCCGAGGGCACGATTTAATAATATGGTAATTGCTACATTAGCAGGTGATTGCCAATTTTAAAAAAATTATTAATGATTTCCATTAGCTTAAAATTTAAGCTTTTTCTATTAAAATCAAATTTTATATGAACAGAACAGCAGGGTGAAAACACTATCTCACTTGTAGTTATAATCCTAACATTTGAAAACACAAAAAGACAGATTTTTTTTCCAAATAGACACTCATAGTCACCTAATATTTTACATGAAAGAATCTAAAGCTATGTGTATTTGAGTGCAGTGGTAGAGGGCAGAGGAGCTCAGAGATCCATAGATTGTGGCTCCATCAATCCACTATTTCTGATGCTGAAACTTATTGTAAATTTCTGAGCAATAAATCATTTGATGTCAAGCGTTGTTAGCCGATAGGTTAGCTCCCACCTTGCAAGCAAGCAGTTGGTTGCAAACGGCTGTTGCCGGTTCGCCTCCCGGCAGATGCTATGACATATAGAAAAAAAAAAAAACATTTGATTCTTATTAATGGACTTTAATTATTTTTAGTTGCAAGATAAAGACCACATGTTTATCTGAGTTAATCAGGTAAGAAAATAACCATTTCCATGAATTATTTTTTGTCAAGAAAGAAGCAATCTATTTTTGGCTTATTACGGTTTGCATATTTTCCATAAAGTTTAAAACCATAGACAACTGCATGTAAAATTTAAAATTACAGACTAAATGTAAACATTTTTGATATTTTGACAAAAATATATTCAAATATCTGTATTTAATACTGTTTTCTCAACTAGTTTAAGTCACAGATTCTTATGCATTTAAAATTATTCTATATATGTTTTTAAACATTTTACCAGAAAAGCTTAATTAATACATAAATTCAATGTTCTATTATAAAAGGTCTTTAATTTGTTGAGCATGCTTTCAACCTGTGCAGTCAGATATATAGCATTTTTGTTCAATAGCAGGAATTGCTGTATTTGAATATCATTATGTAAATATATAAATTTAAATACTCTATATCTTAAATAGTGCAACAATGGAATTTTTTTATTGATAGCATGGGAGATGCCATATCTCTTTAATCTTGCACTTTCTATCATTGCACTCCAAACATATTATGTTTATATTTATAGGATTGAAACTGTGGCCACATTGGAAAATTTTGAACATATATGACAAGAGCTAGCTCAATTGACATCTTTGCATGGACATCGCACAAGAAGATGAATTAAAGAGTATCAAATTTCTGGACATATACATATAAATAAATAATAATATTTTTAAATTACAAAATGCTGCTTAAACCCTTACAAATATAAGGAGCAATCTATCCCCAATCTTGCATCTCCATTTTTCACAAATTATCCAGTCTTAAATGCTTCTTACACCAAAATTTAAAACTGTGCAAACACAAAACTGATCACAAGGCCAACATTGATGCTTACATCAAGGATCTGTATTAGGGTATAATAGTAACATGTTGATCAATTCATTCATAAAGTTTTATTCTAAAATTTAAAAAAACTATCACTAAAGTAAACTGACACTAAAAATTGGATAAGTCTCCCTTACATAACCAGACTTTTGCAAAAATTGAATAAAATATACACAAACACAACATTAGCTTTCATATCCCTCCCAATTTAAATAGACTAATACATATCACAAAATATCAATTGCCTCCAGATCAGAACCCACAAATAGTATATCAGATTAGATGCAGTGATTCATCATGCTATCCAGTGTATTGTGGGAAGTCACATGCAAACATTGCTACCAGGGTAGCACAATGCAACACAAATGTGTTTCTAAAACATGTATAAGAATACGGTCAGTTTCAATCCTGTAAATGTAAACATAGTATGTTTGAAGTCCAATGATAGAAAGTTTAAGACAAGAGAGGTGTGGCATATTGCTAATAATTCCCACACTATCAAAAAAAAGTTCAGTGTTGTGCTATCTAAAAAATGGAATATATAAATTTATAGATTTATATAACAATACTCAGATATACCAGTTCCTGCTACAGAACAAATATGCTATGAATCTGATCATATAAGCTGAAAGTATGTTCAACAAATTAAAAGCTTCCTATAACAGAACTTTGGATTTATGTGTTAATTAAGCTTTTCTGGTAAAACATTTAAAAATGCTTATATATAGAATTACAAATAAAATAAGAAAAGAATAAACACTTTTTGAATTACAGTAAATTAAAATTATTATGAATTACTCTTGTCTGTTGTTATTAATATGACTATTATTATTATTATTATTATTATTACAGTCTGCTAATGACCTATTATCTGTTTCATTTATCTGACTTAATCACTAGCATATACATTATTTTGATGCTGAATCCATCCACTTCTTTGATGGTGATGTTCTGTAAGATTTAGTTTAATGGTAAAGCAATGAACTAAAGCCCAATATTCGTAGATTTAATTCTGCCATTTCTAATCTTAGAACTTCTTATGAACTCCATAGCAATAAATCATTTGATTGTATAAACTGATGGTAATTCTTTTCTTGTTTTACTATACAACTTCCTGGGCATAATCCTTAAATACCAGAGTATAAACATTTTCAGAAACTATCTCTAGAAAACCAAAAGTATTTATGGCAATACTTACAAACTAATAAATGGGTGTTTTTCCATATTGGTTTTATCTTCTCACTAAGAATAATTAGATATCCAATTAGCAATCAATAATAAATGGTTAACTAGATGATTATAAGAGAACTTACTTTAAAAAATCCTAAACTTGAATCCTAAACTTGAAGGGAAACTGAAATAAATATCAAATCTTACCTGGCTAAAATTCAAATCCCAGATCATGGACATAGATTGTGAATATGCTACCACTATAACATGAAGCACTTCTAGATTGGTTGGTCCATAATAGGACTAAAATAAAACAAATTCAATCTGGTCATTAATGCTTCAAACAAGCACTCACAAGTAAATTATAATGTTCATTTTCATGTTATTCTCATTGGCCTTAACCAGTATCATATCACAAAAAGTATTAATATTTCTTCTAATCCTCTTCAGTGACTAACTTTCCCATTCATGAAATGTCATAAGAGATACCATAGCTTGAATAATCCTAATATTCATTCTTAAAAATGTATTTGAAAATATGTTTTCTCTAAGATTTTCACTGCATCTATTCTCAATAAGAATCTCAACAAATATATTAATAACTAGATCTTTTGCTGTTGATAAATAATGCAAAAAGAAAAATATGTCATTCATTTCTAATTTTTACACCACCTAATTTAATCTTTTGCTGCTTGTCTTTTTTCATATTTAATTGCAATCCCATCTTTTTACTCTGTTTTAATTTTTAATGATTCACACCTGGTATAACTCACAATCATGAATCATTCCTTCCATGATTTGACTCAGGATCTGACTAGCTCTGAGTACATTTGTAAATAATAACTTAATCAATGATTGCTCATTATAATTATAGTTTATTTTTATTACAATAAAATATATTTTTTAAAATTACATAAAGGTATTCACACAATTCTTAAAGTTAAGAATTAAATAAGTTTAAATGCACATAAATGTTTGAGTAGTTAGTATCAAAAAATATTTAAGCATATATACTTTTACTGAGTTTCACTCAAAATTAAAATTTTAAAAAAGCAATATTACTACAGCAATAAAATAAGGCCGAATAATAAATAAAAAGTATTTATATCAATGCAAGAAATTATTATAACAGAAATAGCAAAAGACCAAAAAATATTTGAAGCTAACTTATATTAATAACTTACAGCAGGGCTAAAACTTTTCTAGTATTCCTCTACAGAAAAATATTAAGGAAAAACAAGTGATCAAGCTAGTCAAATTTTGCATATTTAGAATTTAATCTTTTCCTTTCTTATTTTGCCCTTTAATTAAAAATAGCTAGATATCCATTTGCCAACCAATGATTAAATGCTTAGTGGAGTAGATTAAAAGTCTGTTCCCTGGGTGTAAAATCTTAAGGTTTCTTGAAATATGATTTTTTTTTTAATTTTAACCCAGATTTAAACACGGGATAAGGGCTTAGCAGTTGAAAGCTTTAATACCCTTCCTTTGAGCAAATGTTTGGATGGTCTGCATAATTGTATGTTTTCTTTCCATCATAAATTTATTAAGTTCACTCCTCCCTGTCTTTTGCTTTGTATGTAATATTTTATCAATTTTTCTATCAATTTTCTTTATGAAAGTATTTTTATTCACTTCAGTCACTTATATAAAGTTTTAGCGGTAGATTACTTTGCTTTATTAATATTTAATTGAGCACAATGATGTCAAGCATTGGTGGCCTAGTAGTTAGCATAGCTACCTTCCAAGCAGCTGGCCCGGGTTCACTTCCCAGTCAACGCATTTGACATATGAAAAAAAAAACGATATTCTGAAACTCGAAGGCCATGAATCTAAGCCCAACTCTCGCACTTCGGGCGCTCAAACTTTTTATGAACTTTCAAGTGATAAAACTATTTGATTTTTTTTAATATAATTAAATGAAAATAATAAATAATAGAATGATCTATTGTTTTGGAATTTGCAAGAAGTTTGAGCATCAGAATTAACGAAGATGGGAGTTATAATCCATGAATTTTAGCTTCAGGGTCCACCATTTTAAACATGAAATAATAATAATAGCAACAACATACAAATAAAATTTTCACAATCTTTTTTCTTAATTTATCTTAGTAATAACTTCTTGAATTTTATGTAGGCATTTTTAAATACTAAATTAGAAAATATTCTATTATATAACTGAGTATACAGATGATTGGAAGAATGCAGTATTAATATTAATATTTTAAAAAGGTGATAAAGAAGATATTAGAAATTACAGACCTATCAGCCTTTTATCAGTTTTATACAAAATTTTTACTAAGATAATTACAACTCATCTACAGAGAACATTGGATTTCCACCAACCAAGAAAACAAGCTGGATTTAAAAGTGGTTTTAGTATGGTAGATCATATTCAGGTATTGAGAGAAATTATAAAAAGGACAAATGAATATGAGTTGTCATTATGTTTGGATTTGTAGATTATGAAAAGGCATTTGATTATATAAACATTTCTTCAGTGATTAAAGTATTGGATCATCAAGGTATAGATCCAGGATATTGTCATATTTTAAAGAATATTTATAAAAATGCAACAGCAACAATTATATTACATAATGATACTGGGAAAGTCAACATTGAGAAGGGTGTAAGACAGGGTGACTCCATATCTCCAAAACTTTTTACAGCAGTGCTGCAAAAAGTATTTTGTGGATTAAAATGGAAAGCTAAAGAAGTGAAAGTAAATGGAGATTATTTAAGTCATTTAGATTTTGCAGATGATGTAGTTGTTTTTGCAAATAATGCTTTAGAGCTACAGGAAATGTTGCAGAAGTTATCAGATGAAAGTAGAAAAATAGGACTAAAGATAAATGTTAAAAAGACTAAAGTAATGTTTAATAGATTTTCTCAAAATATGAAAATAAAGATTGATTATGATGAGTTAGAAGAAGTTAACAGTTACAAATACCTTGGTCAGATTATTAATACAGATGGAAACACAATGGATGAAATTAATCATAGAATTAAACTTGGTTAGAATGCTTTTGGTAGAAATAACTTGATACTAAAAGGATATGCCTATGTGTTTGAAAAGAAATGTTTTTAATAAATGTGTTTTACCAGTTCTTACTTATGGATATGAGACTTGGACATTTAATAGAAGAGCAATACAGAGAACTTGAGACCACTCAAAGAAGTATGGAGAGATGCATGTTGGGAGTGACAAGAAGAGATTGAAAATGCAATGTATAGGTAAGAGAACAAACAGGTGTTATTGACCTCATTGAAAAAATTAAAAGATTGAAGTGAAGTTGGGCTGGACATATTGCTAGAAGAGATGATAATAGATGGACAATTAAAATCTTAAACTGGATTCCATGAGATTGTATAAGACCCAGAAAGAGACTGCATGTTAGATGGATGGATGAAATAAGAAAGTGTGCAGGGGTGATGTGGAGAAGAGAATCTAAAGATCGGAGAAGATGAATTGAACTTGAAGAGACCTTCATCCTGTAGTGATAATGGTTGATGATGATGATAACTGGGTAAAGAATAAAAATCAATACCCTTAAAAATTTAATCAACAAGGAAGTATTATGACATCCTTTTTTAATTAAATATATTATAAAGAGAGCTATTTTTATTTTTGTCATATATCTTAACAAACACATTTAATTAAAAAAGATCAAAACATTTTAAAATAATAAGCTATATACATCATAGTATCGTCAAATACAATGCCAGATTTACTTTTAGACTGATTTAATTGCAAAACTATATAAATCCACTTCCTACTGAAAAAAAAAAAAGATCATTAATTCCATTTCATTTGTGATGATAAAAATCAGATCTGTTTCTAGGTCAAAAAGAATATAAAGCACAAATCCAAATTCAGGAACACATTAATAGAATTGTTGAAAACATTCATTCTTGAATTCTTTGGCCTAGTTGTTTAATAACGTTAAATATGTGATGTATGAATCTATGACTGCATAACAGTAAAGTTTATGAAGGTTTTACAGCTACGAATAAATAATTGAATGACCTTAATGTTCAGGAGTTCTGGAACCGCAAGGACTGCAATCAATCCAAGAATCTTATTCTCCAGCCTTAACACTCTACTAATGCACTAGATCATACAGGGCTAATGTGATAACATCAACTATGAAACAATATTCAGATCATTGCAATCATTATAATGTAGGTTTTGAGAACAAATCGGAATTATTTTACATCATAATATTTAATTTTCACTTTTTGTGAAAATAATTAGAAAGTAATATAAAAGTGATGCTGATAACAATGATGATAAAAAAACAATAGGAAATGGATGCTTAAATACAACTCATTTTATAGCTTTACGCAGCAGGCAAAACCAATCCTATATAATTCCTCATATACAGACTATTTATATTGACAAACAGAAAAGAATCAAATAGACCACAAAGCTCTGAACTGTGTGCAGATATGAATATACATGTATATTTAGATAGTAAATACATTTTTTGTAATTACCACCACACACTCATAAATAAATTATCTCTCATTAAGCTCCTTTTAGACAATTTATATATTGTTAGTGTGCTAGACTATCTTAATATATGCTAATTTATTTAGATTATGCAGAAATTGCACTAATATAAAATGGCAGATTATCTTTTAACTGTATGCATGTACAAGAAGCTCTTTTAAAATAATACAGAAAACTGAATTGTCATAAAATGTGTATGGATATTTTACAAATAGAGATTATCTTCTTTAAAGATTAATATTTAGTTTTATTCTATTATATACATACAGTATATTATTATTGTTATGAGTAAATAAACTCTCATTAAGCTTTACTTGTGTTGTTGTTAAGGTGACCAGATTGATTCAACCAAAAATCGTACATGATAACCAATCATTTTTACAGCATTGTGTCCTTTTTTTATATACATAAAACTCCATTCTTGTGTATATTCATTATTGTGAGTACACTTCCTCTTTGGCATGTTGTCTATTGTTTAGGGTTATTAATATGCCTATTAATTTTATTACTATAGAAAATTAATATCAACAAAGAACTAGCAAAACTACACTATCAATCAAAGCAGGTGCAAGTGCAAGTTCAAATTTTAGCTAAAAAATCCAGCTGTGCATTCTCCAAGGTGAGATTGCATGCAAGAATGTATCCAGCTTGAGAACCCGACTATACAGCATAATAGAAATCTTTGTTTTGGTGTTGGAATTTTCCTCAAGTTTTTAAAATATTACTGTAGAGACTGAAGTGGACAGAGAGCATCAAGAAATTATCATTTTTGCAATGAATTATTTATGTAAGACAAATAATAATTATGAGTTTTTGAAAATTGGGACATACAACAGTCCCAAAAAGACATTTTGGGGATCACTAGGACATCTAACCAAAAATATGGACAAATCCTAAAAAATCATGATGTCTGGCCACCCTAGTTGTTATGGTTTATTATGGATGCTACCCAATTGGTATTTTAAAAGACCCTCTCAGGGTACACATTAAGCTCAACTAGAAAAAAGAGAAATCTGGGTTTGACTTTGAAAAAAAAATTGGTGTCAAGATGAGTTAAAATGTGTTGGTTTTCACTTCAATGGACCCATTTTATTTTTATTTTTTTCTATAGTTTGAGATAAGTAAGTAGTGTGTATTTTTTTAACTTAAGATATTCAATATTTATTTACTTGAATATATATTAAAAAACAAAAACAAATTAATTAAAAACTTTTTCTTTTCAAATTTTATAAATCATTTTTCATTCCAATATTCCTCCAACATTTTGACCAGATTATGATGTCATTGTCAACAGTTATTCCTATAAAATATATTTGTACAAATATATGTAAAGAAAGAATTTACAAAAACATTAGACGATATTTTCACAATTATATATATATAACTTGCTTTTTGCTTACTTTCTTACATGTCTACATCCTTTTGTATCTGAAAAAAAAATTTTTTTTAATTTTTTAATTTACTCTTCTGTATAAAATGCTCTTCTATTATTTTAATTATTTTTCTATAATTACACCAAATTCCTAACACTATTTCTATTCAGAACTGGTTTTCTCATTCTTACATATAACTTTTTTAAACTAATTTTTCTGTTACTTACATATAATTCCTGGGTCCTGGGTCCAAAGCTTGCCAGATGTTTTCCTTTTAATTATCCATTTCAAAGGGCTTCAAAGTAAAAAATGATTATAAATTCCTGTTAAGTTTTAAAAAATTAATAAATCTCTTATAAATTCGATTACTTAATGATTTTTTTATATATATTATAACATAAATGAAGTATTTGTTTTGTTTTATTTTTTTCTCAAAATTATTTTACTAAACTTTGTTAACTTTAAAAAATATTAAGAAATGGATTATAAATTTCCAGTTAATTTTTTTTAAAAAATTAATAATCCTCTTATAAATTCCATTCACAAGATTTAATTCCTTTATATACAGTATAAGAAAGTACAAATATAACAACATGTTATTAAATTTTACATTGTTGTGATTTATTTATATTTACTGAAAGTGTTTTCAGTGATAAAAAAACAATAGAGGAAACCCTTGGATGGCTTTTTGTACAAAGAGACCAGTGGATGCTTTATTGTAATTGTTGTACCATAGAACAGCACTTATTCTTAGGGACACAATCAAAGAAAATGTCACCAAGAGATCTACTATTTATTCAGATCATTCCAAGGACAATAAAACTAAAGAATTGTGCCATCCTAGATTTGAACATTTCAAAGTAAATTACAGATATAAGTATGTGGATCCACATTTACTTTAATTACAATCAATTGTTGTATCTTTGTGATAATTTCTTCTGTTTTTATATCATATTAAAAAATAAATAAAATGAAATATTAAATACGATGACTTATAATCAGACATATTGTTTGCAAGATTTATTTGAGGCCCTTGAAAATGGATAATTAAAACAAAAATGTATGACAAGCTTCCGGTGCAGGGATTATACGTAAGTACCTGAATATAGTAGAATTTCTATCTTTTAAATGTTTTCATGTAGTTTTCAATTTACATTTTATTATTCCTATATATGAAACATTTTTATCTCTCTTATAATCTAAGCAATTTACAATATAAATGACATTCAAATCTTCCAGCCCTCCCTTTTTTTAACATTTATCAATTTATCTTTTTTCTATATACTAATTTAATTACAAATTTATTTTATCCTTCCATTTTAGGTCCTTTATTATTTTAATATTTTAAAAAATATACTTATTGATAACTTAAAACTATTATAATTTATATTCTTTTTATTCTTGCTAACAATAAGATTGATCATATGGATGTTAAAATGTAAAAGAAAGTAATAAAAACAATAAATAACAATAAAATAAATATTGAAACAAATATTTTTAGGAAAAAACTTTTTATGGTTTATTAAGAAATTGGACTTTATACATAAAGTCAAAAAACTACGGAGAGACTTTCTTTTCAAAAATTTTTTATTGATATACAATATATAACTTCACAAATAAATATAAATAGCCGACGTTTCGTCCATTTTTTAAAATTAATGATATGGACTTTATCAAGGTTCTATAAAACAGAGAAAAAAATATACAATAAATAAGAAAACAAGACAATAAAATAAAATAAAAACAAATAAAAAATAAAAAAAAAAAATAAAAAATAAAAAATAAAAATAATAATAATAAAATAAAATACCTATAAACCAAAAAATGGAAAATTGTATATCACAACATTTCCTTATATAGTGAGAAATTTTTTATACCAAAAAGAAAAAATATCTATACAAAAACAGTCAATTTTTCTGCACAAATATATAAGCTATTTTAACATTTTATTTAAAACAGGATTTAAATGTTCTATATAAATACTCTCTTTGTTAAATCTTTGTTAGATTTAACAAAGAGAGTATTTATATAGAACATTTAAATCCTGTTTTAAATAAAATGTTAAAATAGCTTATATATTTGTGCAGAAAAATTGACTGTTTTTGTATAGATATTTTTTCTTTTTGGTATAAAAAATTTCTCACTATATAAGGAAATGTTGTGATATACAATTTTCCATTTTTTGGTTTATAGGTATTTTATTTTATTATTATTATTTTTATTTTTTATTTTTTATTTTTTTTTTTTATTTTTTATTTGTTTTTATTTTATTTTATTGTCTTGTTTTCTTATTTATTGTATATTTTTTTCTCTGTTTTATAGAACCTTGATAAAGTCCATATCATTAATTTTAAAAAATGGACGAAACGTCTGCTATTTATATTTATTTGTGAAGTTATATATTGTATATCAATAAAAAATTTTTGAAAAGAAAGTCTCTCCGTAGTTTTTTGACTTTATAATAACTTGATAATACATTTGAAAAGAAAAAAGAAGAAGAAGAACTTTATACATAAATTGCATACATAAAGTAAATATTATATTAATAATAGAATAAATAGAGCAATAATATTGTGCTCCAGTCATAAATTATTAAAAGAAGAAATTGATATAATAAAAAAATAAAGCTGTTGTGTTTATACATGAATGCAATAGACATAGTCTCATATAAATATGATTGAATATTTTATTAACATATTGTACCAGTCATTATGTCCTACTTCCAACATGACCCTAGATCATGGAAGGAACTCTGAGTCATCCTGATCTTAATTTAATCCAAGACCAGTTTGAATTTGAACCCCATCCCAGATCAAACCCCAAAGTATGACCTATAATGACCATACAACAATAACATGTGCCATGAACTACCTCAACGGATATTATTATTAATGAGACTACTTAAAGTGATTCTAACATAATGCAGGATAGAACTATTTATGGATATTTCTTAGTAAATCAACATATATATATATTGGGTTGCCAAAACAACAGTAAACATTAATACTTAATCTAATTAATAAAAATAATGATGGGTCAGACATCAAGTATAATATATAATATTTAATATAAGCAATGATTATATAAATGATGATGATGATTTGCATAAATTATCTCCAATCTTAAAATATGAAATTACAATATACAAGGCTGATGGCGATTTTCTATATATATGCCAATAATTAATGCATAAGTACCTAAGGTATAGATATATATATGTTTAATCTATGCTCCGATGAAACACTTGTGATTAAAATACGTATAGCATATGTACCAAATGAGTTATGTATATTAGCTATTAATTTGACACTTATCTAGAAAGAAAATGTGCTTCTATTTTATTAAAAAAATATATAAAGAAGGTGAGATTTATCTCCCCCTCTTCTATAAATCAGTTTATGGAAAGCATGAGAAATCCAAAGGTATAATTTCAATTTAACACCTATCAAAGTATGATTATTTAGAATTTCATAGATATATAACATAATTTGATTTTAAAGGGAATCAATTCATCAGGATTACAAAGCAAAAAAAAATGTGGGCAGTTATTTGAATTCATCAATGAAAATGATACTAGCAAGATATCAGCGTTGGAATGAAGAAGAAGTGAACGGTTTTGTCGTCGATTCAATAAGATCAATGGTTACTTGTTTCAATAAGTACATTTAACATGCGAATAATTGTGAAACACAGAGAAAGCCAGATAGGGACTTAGTCACAAACCTTTGGTATTCCAAACAAGTGACGAAAAAATGAGAAAATAATATTTGTTTTATATTTCAATCAATTAAAATAATACTACAGGAATGACAAAACCTAAGAAATCAAGAAGATAACTCATGCCAGCAATGTTAGGAACAGAAATAATATAATTGTCATAATATTAAAGTTAAAGCTCGAATTATATAATATAAATGCTTGACATGACGACTTGATCAATAAGATTAAAATCAAACTTATGACAGGCAAATGCCTAAATCCTTTACATAATAGTACCCCTTATATCATGCTCTCCCCAAACACAAACACTGAAAGACTATGCTTAACTCAAGAGATATAGTTTTCTCTCCCTTACAAAATTTCAACAAACCTTTAATGAATTTAAATTAATACATGCGAATAATTTTTTTTAAAAATCAAATAAACTTAGCCAGGGGCATAGTGGCTATAAGTTAAGCTAATAAAATTTATATAGACTGTTGATAAAATTATATCAAATAATTAAATAAATCTTTCAACCTGATAATTAGTAGAACTATTATTAATTTAGTTTTCATAGATATGAAGTAAGCTATAAAACTTTATATGGTAAATATTTTCTTAGAATAAATTTAAACGGAAACATTATTGAGTTGAAAGCCTTATTGGCATATCATATCGCGATTAAATGACATTAATAATCATTAAAACAAATACAAGTAAGAGTTAGTAAAAAACAGACTGCCATCAGAGGAGAAAGAAAATTATCAAAGTATTAATTTAGGTCTAGAGATATAATGATATAGAGAATTACTGTGTAACAATTTTAAGCATAATTAAATAAATAACAAGATTTGAGGCAATAATCACTTTTAATATAATTAGCGAGATAGTTCATGAATAGATATGAGGCAATAATCACTTTTAATATAATTAGCGAGATAGTTCATGAATAGATTGGAAAGTTTGCGGTTTAATCAAATATTAAAAATTGTCAGTCCTTCGTATCTTGCTTGTTGATTCAGGAGCCTGTGTGTCCAGTTAGATTTAGAAGAAAACATAGGTGTGCACTTAACTCAAATAAAACTCATTTTGTAGATTAGTTTCATTATGGATTTTAGGCAGCTTACAATTGGGCATCGGAGACTTCTATTTTAGCAGCAACATTTGAAGATTTATTGGGGAACTTCAGAAACCAGCAATCAGATCCCCAAAGTTAGCGTGTACCATACTGCGAGTACGATTAAGGTTCAATATTAAAATGGACATAATTTCCGGTGGGAACTCTTCTTAAAATTGAAAGTAATGGCTCCTTCTAGGTAATTTTCCAAGGTATTTATCTCATTTTTTACGATTTTCCTGCCCATTCTGATTTCTATGCTTTACAGCTAAAGTTTTTATCTTGTTACCAAAAGGAATTTCTCTAATTGAAATGTGATCCATTACTTCAATAAGACTTTCAAGTCCATTATTTTGAATTCATTTTCTACTTAGAAAAAATGAATTTGCAAAATCTATACAAACGATTTTAAATTAGAACTGCCCTTAGACTTTGACTTTTCATTTTAAAATAAGTAATGAAAGATTCCCCATTGTCTTTGGAAAAGGACGATTTAAAACTTATCGAAGGAATGTGACTTTTAATCGTAAAAGTTTGGACAAAATTGCAAAATATAAAATAAATACTCCAATGTAATGAAATCTTATACTAATGTATATTTAACTATTTATAAGTAATATATGTGTAATCAAATAACTAAATATTCTTAAATAGCATTATTTGTTAATATTTTACCATGAGGTAATTGATAATATTAGTAGTTTTAATAAATATTTAAATAACAAAGCAGTTTTAACTGAAGTCATACATATAGGGAAAAGGGTATAAAATCTCATTACAGAATTTGGAAGGATTCACGATTAGTAAGAGGGTTTAAACTAGGTAAAGAGGTGTAATATAATAAAGCTTGGATCGAACTTAGATCTGACCGCTTCAATATATACAATATATTTATAAATATATACAATAATGTTTGCTATATATGTATGCCTGATATGGGTTTGGTTTCTGTGTATGTACCCTTCTAGGTTTCCCTAACACACAACTTGCTTGACAGCTTACCTCAGGTCTGGTTTATAATCTATAAGTTTCTAGTTTTAGTGTGAACCTGTCTCATTGCATCTCTGGCAGCAATTAATTGTTGTCTCAACTTCCCTCCAAATGGATTGATGATTTATAATCAGATCCTCTTTAGCAATCAAAACAACCAGATTTACCGAGTTTTATCTTTCTATTGCCTGTTTTTGCTATTAGATATATCTTATCTATTCATATATCTATTGATCTGTGGCAGTAAGTGCTCAATCAGATCAAAATAAGATGAATCTGGACTAGTCCATTAGTTGAAGGTAAGTTGAGATATAACAGAAGCAAAGATAAATGATCATTCTATAAAATTGATTAATAAATTATATGGAAGAAAAAGCACATATAAAAACAGAAATTTATAATAGTTTTAAATTAGCAAAAAATACATTTTACAGATAAAATAATAAAGAACAGAAACAGAAAATTAAGTCAGTATATAAAAAGAAGATAAATTTAGATAAATGAATAAGTGTTAAAAAAAGAGGGATTGGAAAATATGAATGGTATTTACATTGTAAATTGTTTAGATTATAAGAGAGATAATAAAAATGTTTCATATGTAAGAACAACAAATAATAAATTGAAAACTGGACTAGAACTTCATTTGAAAAATAGAAATTCTACTATTTACCTAAATATGAAAGAATTTAAGCATTTAAATTTTGAAATAAAGACATTGGAAAATGTTACATCCTTATAAAGAGAAAGTGTTAGGAATTTGGTGTAATTACAGAAGAATAATTATAATAATTGATGTGTTTTGTATAAAAAAGTAAATTATAAAATATATATAATGTGAAAATATTGTATCATATTGTTTTTGTTAATTCTTTATAGATTCTTTCTAAATATATATTTGAGTGTGTATATATATTTTATAGAAATAATCCTTGACAATGACCATATAAGATGGCTGAAATGTTGGAGAAGTATTGAATGAAAAATGATTCATAAAATAAATCAAGATTTAGAAAGAAGTGTGTTAAATTAATTATATATATATTAAAATTATTGGAGTCTTGCATTGGTGGCGAGAGGTCAGCGTGACTGCCTTACAAGCAGTTGCCCGGGTTGCGGGTTCGCGTCCCGGCCGATGTTATACACTTGGAAAAAAAAATAAAATAAAAAATTATTGGACCATATTTACAAAAAAAAAAATAGTAAAATACTTGTTAATAAGTAATGATTTTATTAAATCATATTTATTATTTGTTGATAATTTGTAATATATATATATATTTATTACTACTTATTTTGCTTTGGTACTTTCGTGGAGATGGAAGTCGCCAGCATAAACAAATGTATATATAAAGACCGAATTAAACACATTTACAATCTTCTAAAGTCTTCTGAAACACAGCCATCATTACATCTGATTGACTGTCATTTAAGCATTATAAAAGCGCATGCGAGAGGTTTCAGCCTTTCACTTTAATCTTCTAAAATGGAAATGAATTAATTTTGTCAAAGAATATTAGATAATATTCCGATGAGGAGAAAGTTATTAGTCAAAATGTTGGTTTTGATGCTAATTTTATGGCCAAACAATTTCATTCAGAATAGTTGGAAGACAGTAGCCTTTTATAATGGGACATGGTTTGAGGTAAGAAAGTTCAGTTCACAGCAGTGATGCTAAAAAACAACACTTTATAAATGGACAGAAATGCATGGTTAAAGATATATATATTTGGTTTGCTTACCACTTAAAATAAATTTAGATTGTTAAAAGTTTACTCACAAAAAAAAAAAAAAAAGTAAACACGTTTGTTTCATTTCCATTAAATAAAGTTAGGTATTATAAAGTGGCCATTTTTTCAAAATAAAAAATCTTTATAAGTTTAGATGGTGGAAGATAAATTTTGAAAGATAATTTCTCACAAAAAAAAAAAAATGTAAACGTGTGTTAATAGATGTTTATATTATTTCCAACAAACAAAACTACAGATCATCATTTTTTCAAATAAATATTACCAGACCAACACGCATGTGCAATCCCACCACCGGCCTTTTTTTTAAATATTGAAAACATAATGATGTTTATAGGAAAGCATGCAATATACGTTACCTTTATTTTAAATAAATAATGTTAAAAAAATTTAATGATTTTTTTTTTTTTATATTTTTTTTTTATTTCAGAAGATATATATATACCAATGCGTCATAATGAAAATATATCTGATGACCTGCCTGTAGAGTCATCTCTGAATCAAAAGGTGTTAAACAATGACACAGTTGAACTATTCATCACAAAAATTTTAAAGTGTTAATGCTTTGAATAATGAGTTATAATATGAAATGGCACAATACTTTTTATAGCTTAACTCATAGTGGAACAATGCACTAACATTAAATTTTATTTTAAAGTGGGCAAAACTATTTCTGAAATGTTTGAAATAATTCAAACTGTGTATGACAATGAAGCCATAAATCTCCATAATATTTTCAAGTATTTTACAAAATTTTGTGATGGCAAAGAAAGCAATGAAGATGATAAATATACTAACACATCGCTACATTTCATATAATAACTCAAGATTCAGATATAATAATGCTTTAAAATTAAACTACTTGTGTTAATTCAGAGGAATTGCAAATAGTAGATTGCACTACACACACACACTCATATATATAATATTTGAATACATGTGTAATATTTATACTTTAACTTAGATGTAATTAGAGTTTAAATATATATATTATTAAAACTAGTCAATACCTAGACAATTCTAATTTCAATAACAATCAACAATCTCAATCTGTTGTCAAGGCAACTTCCTTTTAATAATAAAGGTGAAATCCCATCATTATTTATGGTCCAATATACATATATAGAGATAAATTATGTCAAAAAGTACATTTTTAAACAAATAAATTAATATATTACATTTGAAAAATCATATTGTAATAACACCAAAAAAAATATATGCACACAAAAATGACATATGGTAAATAAGTTGTGTGATTTACAACCAATAATCCACATGCACTAATCTACATCATGCTAAGCCTAATCACGTAATTATCAAATAACAGTTATCCTTTGTGAAACACATACATATATATATGCAAAACATTGTAATAAGCAAATTATTTTTTAAAAAAAGATAGTCTTAGATTTCTATATTAAAAAAATAAATACACTCACATACATACAGAATATGACTAAACTAACCGATATTATGACATAGACAAAAATAAAACATAAAAGATGATAACCTAATGTCAAACATGTTGCTAAGCAACCAGGCTTGCAAACTAAAAGATAATTCCAATAAATAATTATCTTAATAATATTATGTTGATGTACATCATGCAACAATAAACAAATATTGCAAACATGGGAAATGAAAGCTCTTGCATGGTCCTACCACAATTAAAACAAAACAAAGGTCATATATATACCACTTTTGTTATTATAATTGCAAAGATTGCATGAGAAAGTCAACATTTCGATAGCCATATTTTTAGAACTAAACAAGATGGATGTATATGTTCGATTCTAAAACAAATTTCAATCACACAAGATTAAAAAGAATTTGTTTTATCCACAAATATAAATCAAAATATAAATACACCTGAGTTATAAAAGCAAACAGTGATTTAAACTAATTGTAAAGAACTCCAAGTTTGAATGAAATCCAAAGAAATAAACAACAGCTAGCAATCATCAAGAGTAGATTTTTTTATTACGCCACTTCCCTATGCAACGAACCAATCCTCTAAAAATTGCATACACTAATGAGAATATTGCAATGGGATCGGTCTAAAGGAACTATGCCATAGGAGGTCAGATGCCAGCTCTTCATGGCCATAAAAGTTTATAACATGCAAGATGTCTATCTTATTAAACACTGGTCAAGAACAATGATTTTCAGTGGATCTTCTCTGCTTTCTTCCAAGGAAATAACTGAACAGTGCTGATGATCTACAATCCTGGAATGAGTGTATATCTACTAAACCCATGGACAGTACACCATCCAAGGAAATCTATCACCAGGAATAAGAAACTGTAAACATAACAGATGGTACTTGCCAGACTCAGGAATTTATTTTATTAATCCAATTGATTTGTATTTTTTTTTAATTTGTTATTTACCATCTTATTTTTTTTTTTTATGCTTCAGAAAATGTAAGAATTTATTTTAAGTGGAAAAAGTGGAAAAATTAGATTGAGTAAATATTTTGATATTAAATAAAATTTAGGTCTATATACCCCTCCAGTAGCTTGACATCACCTGACTAAATGTGGAATAAGATATGATTTTGATGATGTTCCAAAATAAGAGCATACTATAGTGACAGTATATAGTTTTCATTATTTGTTGAATGTTTTACTAATATTTATTATATATTTCTTTTTCTGTGTATCTGATTAATTTTCTTGAGTGGATGATTTTTCCTATCAACATTAAGAAATTATATATAGGTATAGGGGGGTCCTCTCCTCCAAGAAGGATGATCATAATCCTCATGAATAGACACCAAATGTTACTTTATGATGTGACTGTAAATAAGTTAATTAGTGAGTCAGATTCATGATATTTTGAAATAGTTTATTTTTTTTATTATTTTAAACTTTGTAAATAAAGACTGCCAGGGTATAGACTTCTATCATGGGATTTGGGATTAGGATATCCATTGTATTTAACTCTTAAGGTGATAGAAAGCCATCCTTGACTCCTGCATTTATATATATTAATATTGTTAAATTATATATGTTAATATTATTATATATGTTAATATTGTTATATATGTTAATATTGTTAAATTAGATTTGTTATTTAATAAATATTGTTAAGTTATTTTAATCAATTTGGTCTCTGCCTTGTCATCATTATTATGCACTCAAACCACTAAGTATATATATCTAAACATTAATAACCACACATCTCTCCTTATATGTATGCTTATATTAGGAATATTCTGGGAGAGTGCATTAATTGATCCTCACTTATATAGAGGTGCAATAATTGTTATCCTGAGTAATCCCACTTCAGTTATAAAATTCCATATCCTTAAGACCATTCTTTAAACTTCAGAAGTTGCTGTTGCTTAATAAGGAAAATGTTACAAAGGGTGTAATTTGGAAAAAATATGTTGTATGCAATGATTGCAAAAAAAAAGACTTCATTAGAAAGCAAAATGTGCACTTTTTAAAATTTAATTCAATGTAAATGGAATAAAAAATTGATTAAATCTTTATAAGATAAAGTGTTTGTGTGTGTGCATAATAATGCAAGAAAGAGAAAGTGACAAATAGAAAACATATTCTTCATTTTTCAGTTTTTGATTATTATAAAGCATAAATTGTCTAATGAATGTAACTTTTGATTATGATTATATTTTAGAGAGTGTGAATAAAGTTTTCAAGTTTTCTCATATATGTGGTTGTTTACTGTCTAATAACAGTTAACTATTCCATCACCCATATTAACCAAAAATTGCACATGAGTTCTATCCAAAATATTGGTGGTACAATAAGTACTTCATTCATATATTTTGCCTCCAAAAACTTTCATTAGATATACATATTGATAAAATAAAATGTATGTGTATTTTATCACTATAACATCTGTAATAAATTATGAAAAATTTATCTTATAGATTCAGAAACACTGAATCTTACCACTAATGCTGTACTAGTCTAATCTGCAAAAGAACACACTAAATACTTATAAAACATGTGCTTCATCAAATATTATAAAGTAAGTGCCATTATCCTTACTGTTTAAAATATGTATTTATAATCTAAATTTAACTGTCAAGCCAGTGATTTTTAATCTTTAGTGAAATGTACATTTTATGAAAATGCAGTTTGTTCTTTTACAGTCCAATTCTGGTTATGTTAGATTTGCAGGTAATAGTATGAATATTGACCCTTACCACTTGATGGCGTTTTTCACACAACGCACATCAATATACCATTCTAGTGGCCTAACTTACAGCTACACTACAACAATGTTGTATAGAGCTGTAACAGGCTATCTACAGGGCTATGTATCCTATGATTATGTAATGAAATACTATGCCCATTAACTTGTGACAGTATTCCTCAAGTGAATGCAATTCAAACTCTCGCTATGGTCTGATTTGATGGTGGCTGTATTTGAAGTATGCGAAACTATCAAAAAATTCATTGTGGACAAATTTTGAAAAAACATAGTGGATTTAGTATTACATATAAAGAATTGTCAGGCAGTCATGCATGCTTCCCTACAATTTTGAACTGCACACACCCTGAAAAGGTTAGGGTTTTCAGTAGAGTTCTGCTGAGTTCATGAGCAAATGCACGTTTATGCATGAATCTATGCGAGGACAGTAAAATGACACCAGCAAATGCTCAAAATTGATTGAAGAGGAAGTGAATTGCTAGCCACACAAGTTGATGCTGTTGTGTTTTTCCAGAAAGAGAACATCTCCTGCCAATTGTGAAGCTATGCATTTGTGGGACAAGGAGCATGGTTTTAGTCAACTACAGGATCTGAGGAATTCCGTTGCCACTCCTGCAAGTGTAGCTGGAGTCTGCATAAGGGAAGTTGATTGGATGGCTCCAAAATTCTGTTACTTACAGCTTTAAGACTTATCTCCTATTGGAGTCAAACAAACAGTAACTCCCCAGCCCCCTAAAAAAAAAAAAAAGTTTTTAGAAATGAACTGTTTAATTAAGGCTTTTTGAAAAAAGCCCAAAAATAAAGGAAGAACTTTTCACTATCATATAAAGGTTTCGATAAGGTAAATATTTTTTTTAAAAAAAAAAACACCTCATAATAAAAAAATAAAAGATGATAATTAAAAATCAAACCAACCCCCCCCCCCTACACCCTCTAAAATCAACTGTTGGTTTATTAAAAATGAATTGATTAATAAGGCCTTCCCAAAAAAGAAAGCTCAAAATCAATCAAAAGTGGATAATTTAAAAGCAAACCAAACCCCTTCCAATAATTTGTATATTTTGTTAATCTATCTCTTTATATATATTCTATATTTGAACACATTTAAAATTAATATACAAAGTTTCCAGTACATCAGCAAAAGATACTAAAAGACAAGAATTAAAATTGAAACCATCCACCCTCTAAAAATCAACTGTTTATTTATTAATTAAAACTGAATTGTTTAATTCAGGCTTTAAAAAAAGAAGCTGAAAATCCAAAAAAGGTGACAATTGAAAAGCAAACTAACCCCCTCTACCATCTAAAAACAAAGTGTTTGTTTATTAAAAAGTAAAAAAAAAACGTTAGAGTTTTACGTATAGAAAGGGGTAAAAAAAACCTCTTTTTACCGTAATATTATGTAAAGAAACCTATAATTCAAAATCAAAAAAAAAGTTGATAATTTAAAAGCAACCCCCTCACCCTACACCATATAAAAACAAAGTGTTTGTTTATTAAAAATGAAAAAAAAAAAAATCATACAAGTTTTATGTATAGAAAGTATAAAAAAATATTTTTTTTTACCGTAGTATTCTGTAAAGAGAAAAAAAACGAAAGCCCGTGAATCAGTATATTAATGTGCATTGGGCAAAAAAGAGCACCATCAAGTGGTAGGCTTCAGTATTCATACTATTACCAATTTGCAACATACAAAATTAGGTTGAGATGTATGCTAGTTAAAAATTTTAATATACACTTTCAGAAAAGTTATATTTCAAATTTTTATACACCTATATTATTTACATTTGATTGCTAACTCTTATTATAATCTGAGTATTAAACTATAAATATCCAACTTTTAGTTTAAAAAAGCTCAGACAAATTGTATTGTGTATTTGTTAGAACATATTATTTCAGCCTGCTTTTCCATTTTTAATTAGTTGTCGCCTTGGTTACATCATAACTAAAAAATTTAGATTTTTACATGAAAATTCCAGTTTATATTTAATATTTTCATCTATAAATCCATGAAAACTTTAATTTTAATGTGTGTATACATATTTCTTGTGAAATTTCAGAAAAGTTATTATATTTTAAATTGTAACACAAGTATAAATAGTATTTATAGTATATCTTGCTAATTCTTAAAAATCTAAGTAAGAAGCTATAAATATCTATCTTTCAGTCTAAAATAGCTGATAAATTTTAGTGTATATTTGCTAGACATTATAGTGTCAACTTGCTCTTCTGGTTGTAAATGGTTGTGGCCTTTGACCATGAAAGTCTTTAATATTTATATGAATATATAAGTGTGTGCAAACACATTTTAAATTCACCCATGTATATATTTGCTTGTTGACAGTATCAGCATTACAGTGACATTTCTACTGGATTCCATCATTCATCTTCCAGTCTATAATTATTGAAAGGTCACTGCAATTAGCTTGTGATTCAGGTCACTAAAATATATAGTTTTAGCTAGTGTTGCATCTATATGATTAGATAATCAAGTGGACTTAGAAGTAAAAAGCAAACTCCAGTAACAGAGTTGATCAAAGTTTATGATGAAGGTCTAATTTGTATAAAATGGAAGCAAGTAGTACCAACAACCATTGATAATAATAATGTAAATCAACAAACAACTTAGTTGTAGTACTGTGTTACTTTGATATGAACAAAGAATGACATATCAAGTTATAATCATAAATATGTCTTCATAATTTAAGAGCTTGTTGAGTTATGCTTACAGTATCTCACAACTTAGATTCAAATTTGGGCAGAACTTTGAAATTTATTCAGGGGTTGAAAATTTATTAGCAAATTTGGAATCATTAACTATAAAACAATAAAAAAAAAATCCTCTAAAACTCACATCAATTTGCACTTGACTAGTGAAATGGCTCCTCCTTCCCCATTTCTTTATTAAAAAATTCAGAGGAAACTTTGACACAAATGGTTATTTTAGATTTCTTTACCTTTTGATTTACTATTTACTCTCAGTATTAAAAATGATGTAATGTCATTTTTCATATCTTTTCCTAAAATAATAGTACTAATGATAATACATTTTTAATAATGTATTACTTTTATATGTATCGTGAAAGCTTTTAAAGTTATTTTTAAAAAAACATTTCCCGTAAAATAAAAATATTTGTCTAAAAGCGTCTTTTATTAATGTTCTTTGATGTTAACCTATTAATAACGTGACTGAATTAAATTACTTCTCAAGACAATAATACTTAACGATAATTAAAAAATTTCAATAAAAGCATATGGCAATCTAATAAATATAGTTGGCAAAATCATATTTTAATACGCACCAAAACTATCCTTTCCCCTCTGATGGACAATCATCAGAGTATTCTGCTAACATTTAAATATTCGTCTGATCTCACTCTTTTTTTGATAATGTTATTCATTAACGTTATCTTTAAATCACCAGTGCTGACTTTGAATAAATTTTTCAGATTCTATTATAGCTAAATGAATGTTAGAATAGTTTTTATGGTCAATAGCTTCATTATAAATATCAGAATTGAGTATTTTTTCTCAGCTGGAAATTGGTCCTCAGATTATTATTCAGTGAGTCAACTTTTTTTATTGTTTTAAATCAGTAGATTTTGCAAAATTGGGTTAGATTTTTAAAACACTATATATGCTTATAAATTCATTTTTATCACATCTCTATATGTAATCAAAGGTCTTGTAATTTAATGATTAAAATATCTTACCATATCCACAATCTGATTAAAATCTATATAAATAATATGTTTTCAACTAGCTTGTGTGAAAGATAGTTACTTAAAAGAATTTTTTTTTCATATAATCAACCTAGCTAGCCATTCAATTACTAGTTGGTAAATGGGTAAGTAACGATTTTTAGTAAATAAATACACAGAAGCAAAACTCTCCATACAGTAGCGCCACTCAGTGTAAGCATAAAGAATGGTGATCATGTGATGTTAAGTAAATAAATAATCTGATAGCCTTGGAAGTTTATAAGAAGTTTAAGTGCCAGAAGTATCAGAACTGGAATCGATTTAATGATCATACACTCCAGAGACTAACACTACCACTGCACTAATCCATGCTTGGTGTTTATTAACTTCTACTTCACAATTCTGCAATGGACTATTTAAATTTGTTTTAATTTTATTAATTTTTCTTAAATTTACGTATTATGTGATCAATCATATTTTATTTTCTATTAAATTAATACATTGTACAGGCTTAGACCTGCATTTATATATATAATATATGCGGGATTCGAACTCAGACTTTCACACGACCCACTACTCTCGTCAATATTTTAACATATATTAAAAAATTAATCATAGAATTAAATTTGAATTGAGTATTTTTAATAGAAATAATGTAAAGATTAAAAGAAAATATGCCATTTTATTTGAAAATTAAAATTTTTAATAAATGTGTATTAATTACTATTGCTTAGTTATGAATCTAAGACTTGAATACTTAAAAAAAAAATAAAGCACAGACTTCAGTCCATACAGGAAGTATAAAGAGATGTATGTTGGGATTAAGAAGAAATTGAAAGTAAAATGCATAAGTAAGAGAACAAACAGATATTATTGATATCATTGAAAGAATTAAGATTAAAATGGAGCTGGATTGAGGCAATTACTACCTGAAACTGAAACCTAAAAAATTGATGAAGACCTAAAAAGAGACCACTAGACAAATGAGATACAAAAGCTAAACTAGAATGATATGGTAAAAGAAGTTTTCAATTAATTAAAACAAATTAAAAGACTAAAATGGATTTGGATTAAACATATTATTAAAAAAGAAAATAGTGAATGGGCAATAAAAATCTTAATCTGAAATCTAAAATATTGTTAAAAGACTTAAAAAGAGACGTAATGGATGACTGAGATACAAATGTTTGCAAAAAATGATGAGAAAAAAGAGTATGAATTGAAGAAAGTGATTAAAGTTGGAGGAACTTTAATCTGATAAAAAGCATCTAGATATCATACATCAACTTGACAACTTTTCCTTTTCTTCAAACTCTCATAGCTTCATTTTGTTAGATGTACTTCTCATTCTTTTTGTTTCCATAGAAACTCTCATAGCTTCATTTTGTTAGATGTACTTCTCATTCTTTTTGTTTCCATAGATTTTTCCACATTTTTTTTCATAAAAAATAATGCATATCCAATTCTTTTTTATGTTCAATAATATTCTCAATACATAATTGCCACTGCTTTCTTCATTGTTAATCCTATTCTTTCAATTTTACCTTTTTATTCTATTCAAATTTACATTGCAAAAGCTTCTAATCATTCTCCTTTTTTTATCAAAAGCTTTATTCATCATCATCATCAACCATTAAAAATCCACTGCAGGATGTAAGGTCTCTTCAAGTTCAATCCATCTTCTCTGATCTCTAGCATCTCTTCTCCACATCACCCCTGCACACTTTATTTCATCCATGCATGTCACATGTGGTCTCTTTCTGGGTCTTTTACAATCTCTTGGAATCCGGTTTAAGATTTCAATTGTCCATCTATTATCATCACTTCTAGGAATATGTCCAGTCCAATTCCACTTCAGTCTTAATTTTTACAATGAGGTCAGTAACACCTGTTTGTCCTCTTACCCATATATTGCATTTTTGATATCTTCTTGTTACTCCCAACATGCATCTCTCCATACTTCTTTGAGTGGTCTCAAGTCTCTGTATTGCTCTTCTATTAAGTGTCCAAGTCTCAGATCCATAAGTAAGAACTGGTAAAACACATTCATTAAAAACCTTCCTTTTCAAACACGTAGGCATATTTTCTTTTAGTATCAAGTTATTTCTACCAAAAGCACTCCAACCAAATTTAATTCTATGATTAATTTCATCCATTATGCTTTCATCTGTATTAATAATCTGACCAAGGTATTGGTAACTGTTAACTTTTTCTAACTCATTATAATCAATCTTTATTTTCATATTTTAAGAAAATCCATTAAACATTACTTTAATCTTTTTAACATTTATCTTTAGTCCTACTTTCCTACTTTCACCTGATAACTCTTGCAAAAGCTTTATTATCTTGGTATAAACCTTTGAATTTACATGCATTCATCATGTGCTACACAGAGTTTAAAATCTTATATTACTAGGTAAATATTGATTCATCCATGGCAACAGAGAGACCACAACTGCAAGGGTCAATAGCATCTCCACCCTCCAGAGCAAGAGAAAAAACAGATCCAGCCCTGATCCCCTCATACTCGCATCCCAGTAGACAGAAAATTTATACCCAATATATATAATGTAGAATTGTCAGCAATAGCACACTAAAACCAGTGCTAATTTAGGCATATATTTTATCGTATTGTTTGCCACCCAGCAGCAAATTTAACATAGGTAAAAATTAAAGCACAGACCAACATGAGACAAAAACTTTTTCAGCATCCCCTCATAGAATAACAATAATAAAAAGATATTATTTACAACTCTTGTCAACTGTTAGTTGTTGAAAGTTTTTGCAGATTTCTTTCTTTGTTTTATTATCTAGATAAGAATAGCTAGATATCCATTTATGAATAGATATTCCTAAATGAATAGTTATGGGCAACTATTTAAAAAAAAAAAAAAACATTTAAGCTTTCTTGGAAATGTTTGTTACCTAAAAATATGTCACATGATCACCATTTCCTATGCTACACAAGCTGTTAAAACAGGGACAAAACTCTGCATACACTCATGCCAACCAGTGCAAGCCAGAATTATCAATGAATGCAAGAAGGATTTTGCATCCACTGATTATTCTGGCTTGTAATGGGTGGCACTGTATGGAGTTTTGCCTCTGTTTAAAAAAATGTCTAAGTGCTATCTGAATTCAAAGTCATATTATGGGTATAACTGATGATGTATTAATCATTATACCAACAAGTCCTTTTTTATTATATACAAATAATATTAATAAATATCTAATTATTTCTAACTAGAGAAAAAACAAACCTAGCTGTAATCAAGCTTGATACAGCTAGAAAAAAAAACATAATGGACATGTGTGACATATGGAGTTTTTCATAGATAAAACTACAACTTCTGATGTCTGGTTACTGAAATTGTGCTCTTATATTCAAAAAGAAAGTGCTACGTTTTTCATTAAAAAAAACATGAAAGTTTTTTTGACTGTGGAATGACGATTAGACACACAATAAAATTGAAGAGACTGTTTTATTGATTATTAACTGAAGTTACAATAAGCAATGCGCCAGCTCCACCATAATGCCTATATTTTTTGATGTTTTGGAATAAGGAATTGTCTTACATAAGTCATGTTCTTAATAAATTTAGCACATAGGAAGTGATCATCAATTAGTAAGATGTAAGATATGTGTTAATGCAAAACTAGAAGAGACAAAAATTATTAGGAAAAACAATATTTACAGTTGATATTCCTAATCTTCAGAAACACTGTAATGAATTTAAATTAGAACTTACAAATCGGTTTCAAGTATTAGTAAATTTTAAACATGATTCAGATTTGAATGAATATATATATATATATATTGCTTATAACACTTCTTTCATATACACTTCAATGCAAACAAATGAAATTAATAAAAAAATAATGGATACACTTTTAAAAATTGCAACAAAAATAGCTGGTTGAAAAAGCAGCAATTGACCAATAAAATTTCTACTGAAACTAAAGAATTTATATATAAAAAAAAAAAAAAGAAGGAATATGAATATATACAAAAATGATGCATTAAAAAGGATTCAATACCTCAAATTCTGTAAAATGGTGCAGAAAAGAGTTGAAAATAATATAAGAAAGTATAACTGTGAACTAGCAAGGAAAGCTATAGAAGAGAATAAAAGTCTCAAGAGTGTAAAATAAATTTTGGTATTGGTAGGAAATTTATATCTGCAATAAAGAAAAAAGATGGAACTATTACTAAAAAAAGAGATGACATCATGAAATGGGTAGAAGAGTATCAAGAATTATATAGAAATAAAGAACAAGTACTTTCTATATCTATTATATCTTCCGAATTGCCCAGAATTTTAAATGAAGAAATGAGACATGCAACTAAATTTATGAAGAAAGGAAATGCTCCAGGTAATGATGGAATTATAATTGATATATTAAAAGCAGCAGGTGAAAAAATATAAATTTTTTAACAAAGTTATATACTAAATGTCTAAATGATAAAGACGTACCAGATGATTGGAAGAATGAAGTATTAATATTAATATTTAAAAAAAAGTGATAAAGAAGATATTAGAAATTACAGACCTATCAGTTTTATACAAATTTTTTACCAAGACAATTGCAACTCGTCTACAGA
This sequence comes from Epiperipatus broadwayi, assembly GCA_028023455.1. Classification (NCBI taxonomy): domain Eukaryota; kingdom Metazoa; phylum Onychophora; class Udeonychophora; order Euonychophora; family Peripatidae; genus Epiperipatus; species Epiperipatus broadwayi. The sequence continues at coordinate 10,541,205 of JAQFVV010012406.1, forward strand.
GAACATTAAATTTCCATCAACCAAGAAAAAAAGCTGGCTTTAAAAGTGGTTTTAATACAGTAGATCATATCCAGGTATTGAGAGAAGTTATAGAAAGGACAAATGAATATGAGTTGCCATTATACCTTGGATTTGTAGATTATGAAAAGGCATTTGATTCTATAAACATTTCTTCAGCGAATAAAGCATTGGATCATCAAGGTTTAGATCCAGGATATTGTTATATTTTAAAGAATATTTATAAAAATGCAACAGCAACAATTAGATTTCATAATGATACTAGGAAAATCAATAATGAGATAGATGTAAGACAAGGTGACTCCATATCTCCAAAACTTTTTTACAGCAGTGCTGCAAGAAGTATTTTGGATTAAAATGGGAATCTAAAGGAGTGAAAGTAAATGAAAATTATTTGTCATTTAGATTTTGCAGATGATATATTGTTTTTGAAAATAATACTTTAGAGCTGCAGGAAATGTTGCAGGAGTTATCAGATGAAAGTAGGACTAAAAATAAATGTTAAAAAGACTAAAGTAATGTCCAATGGATTTTCTCAAAATATGAAAATAAAGATTGATTACGATGAGTTAGAAGAAATTAGTTAACAGCTACAAATATCTTAGTCAGATTGTTAATACAGATTAAAACATACTGGATAAAATTAATCATAGAATGTTGGAGTGCTTTGGTAGAAATAACTTGATATTAAAAGGAAATATGCCTATGTGTTTGAAAAGAAAAGTTTTTAATAAATGTGTTTTACCAGTTCTTTACTTATGGATCTGAGATTAGGATACTTAGTAGAAGAGCAATACATAAACTTGAGACCACTCAAAGAAGTATGGAGAATGCATGTTAGGAGTAACAAGAAGAGATTGAAAATGCAATATATGGGTAAGAGAACAAACAGATGTTATTGACTTCATTGAAAAAATTAAAAGACTGAAGTGGAGTTGGGCTGGACATATTACTAGAAGAGATGATAATAGATGAACAATTGAAATCTTAAACTGGATTCCAAGAGAGTGTAAAAGATCCAGAAAGAGAGCACATGTGTAATGGATGAATGAAATAAGAAAGTGTGCAGGAAGAGAAGCTAAAGATCAGGGAAGATGGTTTGAACTTGGAGGGACCTTCATCCTGCAATGGATTGATAATGGTTGATGATGATGATATAATATTTTCTTGGAAATTTTGAAAGGAATGTAAAGAATCAGTTAATAAAAATATAATTTTAAAATTTATCTGATAAAATTTAGAATTTATGAAGAAATATTAAAATAATAATTTTTAAAAGTACTAAAATCTTTTCTTTTTTTTTTATTATTTTGAATATTTTTTCAGTTTTATTACATCCCTTAGATTATTACTTTTCTCATAACATACCCACTTAATTTTTGTATAATGTAAAATAAAGTTGTCATAAAAATTATATATTAAACCAATGTTTCCTAAATCCAATATGGCTGCTATAAAGGGTAAGGATTAATAGTAAAATTTTAGGAATTTTGGCAACTTTCTTCAATTCCTTCTCCATCAGTTCAACTGTAATCAGACTTGAAGTGCAAATACAATTACATTTTTTTTTTTTTTTTAGAGTTTTAGTTTGAGATAGAGTAAGTCCATTTTTCAATAATAAATATCTTTCAGATAGATGTTTAACTATTCTAGATTGCAGATACAATATATCTTTAGTCTTTTTATCTTGTAGTATGGATCTGCTAAGTGGCTAATCCTTTGGCTCTAATAATCATACATATTGGATGTAAGTTTTGCTACTATTATCTTCAGAATTTAGAGGTCTTGTTTAGAAACCCTAGTGGCAATCACAATTCTAGATTGTGAAATTATGAATTGATTATCTGATCATTTAGAGGACAAATTAACTACTCAAGATTGGTTTCTTTCATATTTCCCTTTTTATTCTTAAGATCTACTCATGGGAAAGTAGAATATGTCCTTTAATCTTAGCTATTTACAAGAAAAACAAATGAAATTAGTTAGGCAGAGGAGCCCATTGATTTATAACTAATAAACTGACTGACTAACTTTAAGCTATATATAACATAATCCAAGTTTAGATTTTCAAAAATAAAAATTTTAAAAAGTAAAAATTTTAATTTATAATTGTAATTATAATAAATGAAGCAGCTTTCAATAACTCACTGCAAGACAAGTTGTTCGAAGAAGCCTCCAATCACTTTCATTGAAAAACGATGAAGAGACATACATTAGGCACAGGCTTACCATCTTTGCTTTGGTAAGAATATCTAGGCATTCATAATAAATTGTACAGAACACACGAAAATTTAAATATTTTTCTTTCTTTTAATTGATTAATAGAATATTAGAATAAATTTATTTCCTATCAACTTTAAAAAGGTTTCACTTATGCAAACATTAATTCACATCTTTTCTAAACAGATCAACAAAGTCAAACAAAACATTTCAGTTACTATGGTTACTAAATATATATTATTGTAATTATTGATTGACAGCAAATAAAAAGTGGAATAAATTTCATTGAAAAATGAGTGACGGGTTTAACAATTTATATCTTTATCTTCCTTTAAATGATATACGCTGATTTATTAATTAATAGTGTTTTAATAAGCATATCCGGATAAAAAATTACTTTTGGACAAATATATATAGAATTTTAAATTCAAAATAAGTATTTAAAACAAAAAAATAAAAAGCAAGTACGTCCTATACCCCCCTCCCCCAAAATTTAATAAATGCTTTTCCGGAATTAATTATGTATAAAAATGAAGTTTGTTTACATATAAATTTTATTTTGTTCCAATAAGTTACATGAATGGTCTACGTTGTTTAGTGCAGAGATAGAGTGGCAGATTTTCGAGATCAAAGTTTACCGATCGTGGCTCGTTGTGACACTTTTTATGAACTCCTGAGCAATATTATGATTATCGTTTTTTTAGTTGCACATATTCAAATAATATTGTCTTGCTTATTTTACAGGACTTTTTTTTTTTTACATATATTAATCTATATTAATCTTTTTTAACTATTCAGATTTTTTTTTGATTTTTTCCCAGTTAAGATTTAAATATTAAGCAAAAATTATACGGTCATCATATATCTTATTCATTTACTTACCTGTATGTAGATATTTTTGTGATAATGAACACTTAATGGTTCTAATGAAATTATTAGCAATATATAGTTAATAATATAGTTCAACAGGTAAATAGATTTAGATATTTGGATAGTTGGTTGAGTAAGGATGGAAGAAATGAAGATGAAGTTAAAAGACGAATAGCATTGGCACAGGTGGCATTTACTAAGAGAAAGAAAATACTTTGTGGATCTTTGAAGAAAGAATTCAGGAAAAGATTAATTAAAAGCAATATGTGGGGTGTAGTATTATATGTTTGTGAAATGTGGACAATGAGAAATAAATTAGGGATAAACTGAAAGCCTTTGAGATGTGGGTATGGAGAAAGATGAAAAAAATTAGTTGGGTGAATAAAATAATAAATGAAGTTTTGAAAAGAGTAAATAAAAAAAGAAGATTGATTGAGGAAATTAGAGATTTGACATATATTAAGAAAAAAGAGATGTTTAATGAAAGATGTTTTGGAGGGAATGGTGAGAAAAAACTAGAGAAAAGGACAGAAAAGATGGACCTTGTTGGATGTTATAAAAGACAGTAAGAGATATGTAGATTTGAAGAACTGGGCAATGAAGAGAATGAAATGGAGAAATGGATGAATTTGTAATCAGACTGCTCTCTGACCTGTCCATAAGTCAGAATACTATTGATTGATTGATATAGTTATTAATAATAAGTAAATTTCATAATTTTAATAATGTCAAATAAAGTTTTAATGAGTGTAAAGAAATAATTTATATCTAGACATTAAGATGCTAGCCATCATTGATGATAAAAACCATATTACTTGATCCTTTTAACTTCATACGAGATCCAAGTGTACACATCATTTGGTCAGATCATAATATTAGAAAGTTATCAGCATATTGATATGAAATGTGAAAAGGTATAAAGCCACTCAACATCACATGATCACCATTTCTTATGCTTGCTCATAACTGTTATTAAAACAGGCAAAACTCTCCATACAGTAGTGCCACTCAGTGCAAGCCAGTGCATAAAATCCCTATCTAGTGCCTACTCATTCAATATCTCCAGACTAGTTTCTAGCTTGTGGCCTTGGTCAGTGAGGAACCTTGGATCTGAGAACCTACTCATCCAATGTCCCCAGACTACTTTCTGGCTTGTGGACTTCGTTGAGGCTCTCAGATCCAAGGCTCCTCATTAACGAAGGCCACAAGCCAGAAACTAGTCTGGGGATATTGGATGAATAGGCACTTGATAGGGATTTTATGCACAAGCCTTCTGGCACCTATTGATTACTCTGGCTTGCACTGAGTGGCACTATTGTATGGAGAGTTTTGTCTGTTTGAATGTGAAAAGGCATAGTAGATCTAATACATGTTACAGGATTAATATGTAAGTACCAGAATTATATAATTTGACAAAAAAATAGATGTTATCAATAAAAATAAAAAGTAACAAATTATAGTTGAAAATGTATATTCATGATTTTTTTACATTTTTGTTTTTAACTATTTCAGTAATTTCATGGCATACACCAAAATAATTTTTTTAAAAAATAACAAAGAGAACATAATTTGAAAATAATTTAATTCTATTTACATTTAAATTTTTTAAGTTAAACAAATAATTGAATATTTTGGGTATTTTAATCCCATAAGGGTTTATTTAAATTTATAATGTAGCTCCAAAACTGAGATGCTAGAGGGAGATGAGTAAAACAGTAACAAACTATCATCCAATGTGATTGAGCAATGTTATATAATCATAATTTATGCTGATGCCTAGTATCCTCTGCCCTCATGCAGAAAATTTAACATGTGTACATACCAATATAACAAAAATCATTGAATGTTTAACACTTCATATGCATATGAAAGATACCTCAGCCTTTAATGAGTGAATCACAGACATACCAATATGCAGGGTAAAACTTGGAAAAAAAACTCAATGATGCATTAAATAAAAGTCTTTTATATATATATTTGCATTCTTAATTTTAAAAATGGATATCATTAGACTATCTCTCAAACTCTCTTAGATATATTTAATCAAATTGCAGGTAAAATACCATTAATCAAGCATCTAATATTATCTCTTCTAAATCAGACAAAATTATAAATGGCCCTTCAAATTTTCATGTTTGTTGAACCATTATTTTAATCTGAATTATGATTTAATTAATAACATTTTTATTTAAATATGAATGCATGCCCATTAAAAAAAAAAATGGCAGTACTTAAATAAATTAATATATGATAGAACCATAATATTTGCACTATTTGTTTTTAAACTCCCTGTGGATGCTCAAAATCTATCAATTATATGATTTCCTTTTTACATTTTCAACAAGTCAAATATAATAAATGAATACAAGTTAATCCTAGAATCTTTCAACAGTACTAAAAGTATGAATCAAGCAGCATAGGTAAATGGTAACTTCTTATATTTTAAGCTGCAAATTGATAGGTATACTGACTTCAAGATTATTCTAAACATGAAGTGTGAATTTAAATAAACTAAGGTCTTAAAAGCTAATAAATAAACATATTTCATGTTTCATATACTAAGTACAATTAATAAATAATCAATTATACTTTGTAAAAAATCCAAACATAACTATATAAGAATAAATCAATGATTTGTATATAGCTAGTTGAAACCCAAATATAATAAATGAATACAAACTAATGCTGAAATATTTTAACCTTTTGTATTTCTAAACATAATTAGCACTGTTGAAATATTCTAGTTTGATTTATATTCATTCACTATATCTGAGTTTTAACTAGTGGTATGCGATTATTGGTTTATTCTTATATAGTTATGTTTGAAATTTTATCAAATCATGAATTGACTATTTATTAATTGTGCTTGGTATATGAAACGTAAAATGTTTGTTTATTAGTTTTTAATATATTAGTTTATTTAAATTTCTGCTCTGTATTTAGAATGATTTTGAAATCAATATATATTAACTTAATATAATAGGAAAGAAGATTACCTTTTATCTATACTGCTTGATTCAGACTTTAAGTTTCTCAATACAAATAGTACTTTTGAAATATTCTAGCATTGATTAGTATTCATTTAATATATTCTTGCATTTTATGATCACTAGATGGAGCTTTACCAATAGCTCCTAACAAGCTTTGTTTACATAATCTCTTTCGTTGTCTCCACCTTCAGACCATGGTTTCGAGCTAGTTGGCTCACGTCAGTGAAGGGTTGAAAGATTAGAAACTAGATCTAAATACTAACTCTAAAATCAGCATTTATCAAACATGTTTCTATCAGTTTGAAGGCATGAAATTTCTCAGACATGTAATGTCTTCAAATTCAGCTTAACAAACTAGATAGCTATATGGGTCTGAAATCAGTTCAGTTTCACCATATAGTAAAAGCCTCTGCAATATATATCATTGCAAAAACCTTCAAGGGTACATTTTTGCTTATGGTAGAGGCTTTTACTATATGGTGAAACTGAACTGATTTCAGACCTATATAGCTATTTAGTTTGTTAAGCTGGATTTAAAAACATTATGTGTCTGAAAAATTTCATGCTTTCAAACTGATAGAAATGTGTTTGATAAATGCTGATTTTAGAGTTAGTATTTAGATCAAGTTTCTAGTCTTCCAACCCTTCACTGATGTGAGCCAACTAGCTTGAAACCATAGTCTAAAGATGGAGACAACAAAAGAGATATTGAATTCTAATTCTCTCTCGTTTATGTAAACAAAGCTTATTAGGAGCTATTGGTAAAGCTCCATCTAGTGATCATATATATATTGTAACCTTAAGTTCTGCATCCTGAATTATGTCTATGTATTATGCTATTATATTTTTAAAAAAATATTTAGTTTATTTTCTATTGAAATAAATCAGTGGGCATATTAAACATTACAAAAAAATTTATCAAGTAATATTGCTAGTTATAAAGAGTGTTATTATAAGATATTTCTTTATAAGTTTAAATAAAATGAGCTTAATTATTTTAAAGTATTAGTTTAGCTTGCTTTGTAGTTATTAAATGTTTTAAAACCATAAATTTAATATTTTTATTAAAATTTAGCTTACTTGTAGTTTAAGAGTCAATTATACACTAGATATAACTTTAAGCAAAGATTTATTAAATAAGTTGCTTTAATTTAAAACAAATAATTTAATAACACTTTATATTCTAAATAATTAATTACAATTCATAAGTGCACAGGTGTGTTATATTTTATTTTGACTCAAGTAAAACTTGAAAAGAAATTAATTACATTTCAAGAGCCTTGTAAGAAAAAATTAATGTTTAATATTATTTAAATTGTAATATTTTTTTTGTTTTAAAAAAAATCTCTATTATTATTTTCATAAAGCATTATTTTTATTTTGAGAACTTTTAAAAAAGTTAAATGAAATGTATTAATTGTAATAATTAATTATCATGAAATAATCATTTGTAAATATATTATGTAATATTAGATCATTATGTCTAAAATTCCAGAGTCTATAAAAAGGTTATTTTTAGAATATTTAATTGAAAACTAACTAATCTGAGGTCAAATTAATTAATTAACACCATCTAATTGTCAATCACTGATTTCTTATACTACTGACCTGTTATATAAAAGTAACTGACCACATGTTTTAATTTACTTGTACTTCAATTTCTTCATACCTACTTGTTATCACTTTCTCTTAATGTGTTTATTCCCTAGTTATTTGATTTGTTAATTTATCTGTTCAAGTTTCCTGCCTTAGCCCAATGTCTCACTACAGTATTTCCAAATTGAAAGATCACATCAGGGAAAATAATCCCATCCATTTTTATATCTTGACCTCAAAAGTTCTTGGGTTTTCCCATCTTCAAGTCAAGGTTGGCCATGTCAAAAGAGATATAAAATGCTATCCTTGAGAAAACCCGTAACCTCTCTTTCCAGGGTTACTCTTTCATTGCCTGGAAAAGCTTCACTACTGAACATGCTAATTTTTCCCAGATTGAACTACTTTCTTCCCATGATAAAGCTTACCAAAACTTTTGAAACTGCATTAAACTCACTATGTTCCAGGCTCTTATGGAAAGGCAAAGTAGTTGCTATAAGTATATCAAAAGCACACATGCCCAAAGATCTGAATGGATTAGGTCTTCATTCAGTCTCCACGCTTTACCTACAAAAAGCAATTGGAGTCATGAGGACAATATATCACGAGCACCCCGATCAGAACACATTCATACCAGTAACACCAACGGATACACCTCCACCATTCTGCAGCAAATGGTTGTCAGATTTATGGATATATATATATATAACAGGGACAATAAGCCTATTGAAAACTATCCTAGAATCAAAGAGAACTTACTGGGAAATTTACAAATTTAAATACCCAAGTCTTACTCCATCTCTGAACTCTCTGGGGCTAAACAATAAACTTCTAATTCTCAGATCTAAAAAATGGTTTTTGGAATCCAAACATATAGATTTTCTCCTGAAACTAAACCTCTCCTCCCTACCCACAAGTCACTTCCTGGTCTATAGGAGAGGTTTTGCCAACCTCAACTCACAGTGTCAGTTTTGCTCAACAGCTGAAGAAACCATTACCCATCTCCTACATGACTGCCCATTCCTTAGCCCACTCAGAACTTTCATCTGCCAAAAAAGTTTCAATAGACTATAGAAACACGCTTTGCATTCAAAATGCAATCAAGACGGGCATATTTTCGACCATCAGAACATCCATTTTCCTCACTTTTGCAGTCTGGCTCACCAGGTGCAAGTACATCTTTGAACAGGCAGATAACAATGTCAGCAATACCTTCTTAAAACTATTAAGAAGCACTCGTGATAGAGACCGGCTTCTTGCACCAGACTGGCTACACATTGAATCCTGTGCTAGCATAGACCTAGTCTAGTAAGAATTTGCAACCCAAGATCTTCAATTACCAGCATCAGGCCATTTGTCAAATCTAATTAACAAAAGACTCGAGTCCAAAGATTGATTTGTCATTGTATTCTTTTTTGATTTAGTTAATAAAATTCTTTTTTTGAAAAAAAAAAAAAACAAGAAAACTTTTTAAATAACTTCTTTTCAATGGAAGGAAATGATAAATTGCAACATTGCTTTTGTCAGCTTCAAAAATTCTCACAAAGATAACAGATTACATTTGGTAAAATCTGTAATTAACTTCCAATTCATGCTTGAATAATGTTTGCATTTAATTGAAACTTAGTGTACTAATATTGTGAATATCAGAACTGATTTAAAATATTTTGTTAAAGATAACTTTGTGCTAATTTTAAAATAAACTAAATGTTTATTTTAACCTCTATATAACTCCAAAATGGACATTTCCAGGAACTGTGCCTTATTTTGAAACATGTCATGAAAAGATTAACATTATGTTTGTGCATCATCAGATAAAATGTGTATGCTGAAATATTTTTATTTTATTGGAGTATTTCACATGCTATAGAATAAAGATAAATTAATGTGCCTTTTATCAATGTCTTAATATTTTTACAAATTCATATTGCTTCGAATTTAAATATTGAGCTCCGTATAAAATTTATCTTGCTTTACCTGAATATTGTACTGTATGAATCTCATTGGACTATTTTTACTTGCTATGAAAATAAAAGTAAATATCCATGCTGAAATATACTTTATTTCATTTAAATATTTTACTTGCTATTAAAGATAAAATGAACCCTGTGCTTTCCACAATCTATATATTGTTTTGCAAACTTCATATTGCTTCAAAGGAACTAATATTATGCTCTCAATAAATTTTTCATTGCTTTAAACTTCACATTGCTCCAGAGGAAATAATATTATAAACGTTGAATTGCTTCAAATAATACTATGCTATTTTTACTTCGTATGGTTAATCTGTGTCAACGTTTAACTATAGTGCTTTGGATTTTGACTAATTATTTTTCCTAAATGTAATATTTAAATATTCAAAATATTTAAATAAAATATTTTAAGGTTCAATGGAACCATTATTTGAACTATAATGTGAGGAGAATTGCATTGGAATCAATGATTTCATGACTAAAGAACTTTTCAAGTGGTAAAAGGGCAAAAATATAATATTTTAGATTTAAGTTTATTTATATTTTATTATGCTTATAATATTATTTGCTTATAATTTATGTGTAATTTATGCTATATGAGTATTGGAATTCTCAAAATATTTTTGCATTGTAATGTAATCAAAGAAAATGTGTTCACTTGGTATGGAATGATTTAGAGCAGGGGTAGTCAACCTTTTTATATCTACTGCTCATTTATGTATCTCTGTTAGTAGTAAAATTTTCTAACCACCCACTGGTTCCATAGCAGTGGTGATTTATAAAGTAGAAAAGTAACTTTACTTTATAAAATTTATATAACAGAGTTATAGCAAGCTAAAGCATATAAATCTCTATAAAAAAAAATTTAAAGTCAATTAAATTTAAAAAAAAAAAGAAAGTGCTTCAGTGTCGGACAAAACCCTATGGAACGCTCACTAGTGGGCAGTAGGGACCAGGTTGACTACCACTGATTTAGAGTGTGATATAAATGAATAAATGAATTATTGGAGTTGATGTGTGTTTTCTTATTAAATTGTCAAGCCACAATTCATATGCCTAATTACTTTTAATTATAATATTTTTATCAGTTTTTCACATCATGTACTTATTATTATTATATGAGATAGTCAGTGTTTTAAAGCTACTTCACATATTGTTTATGCTGTTTTTTGAAGTGTAGTATGTCTTATGTGACATGTAGCTAAAGATGTTATGTTTTGACAAACTTTTTTGTGATGGTTAATTCTTATTAAGTTTGTTAAGATTAGTGACATAATCTTAATTCTTTATTTGCACTTATAGACAAGTATGTATTTTGAGAATATTCCGTTATTTTGCATATTATATTTCTTGATGAAAATGTTAATGTTATGCATAATACTAACCATATCTTTATTTTGCTCTTGATATTATCAGAGTAGCTTAAGTATTTTGATGTTGTTGTTATGCATATTGAAGTATCCATATGCACATCTATATACATTAGGACACGATGTTATTAAGTAATCAGAATAGTGAACAGTCTGCAACAATTCTCTCTCTACTTTACGTAATCGCAATTCCCACACTGTTCTTTTCTAACGAGTGCTCTCCAACGAATGGTCCATTTTGCAACGAATGCCTTGCTCTGCAACAAATGCTTCTACTCTGCAACTAATGCTCTGCTCTGCAACGAATGCTTCTACTCTACAACTAATGCCCTACTCTGCAACTAATGCTCTTCTCTGCAACTAATGCTCTTCTCAGCAACTAATGCTCTTCTCAGCAACTAATGCTCTTTTCTGCAACTAATGCTCTTCTCTGCTGCGGTCTCTTTCAGCTACATCTGTGAACTACATTTCCACTGGGCGCTGGTCATAACCGCAAGCACTAATGCGAGATATCTCTGCTGGTGTTAAACCAACGTCTACTCCAATACTGCTACTCAACTACTGCGTGACTGCTCTCTACTGGAGTTGTCCTCTAATTGCTGCCCTGCGTAGATGTTACCCAGTCTTCTATTGCTTGCTGACAACTGTAGCAATTAATACACCGTCCAATAAGGTATCGTCTCTTATCCAGAAACATTTGCAATCAGCAAATATCTCTTGGAATAGTCGATCGCCATTATGTCAATGCCTTAATTAAATTCCACAGCTATCAGCGCGCGATCTAAAACAACCTCACGAATACATTATAGTTTTTTCTGGAGTGCACAAACATGTCCGCCATTTTATACAAAACACTACACACCTCCCTCCACTCCAGAAAAACCCTTGTTGCTATTCCTTGGTGTTGTTTTTCTCTTGCTACTAACTGAGATTTCCATTTTCACCATGTTTCTCCATCTACAGCTAACCTTGTTGTATGCAAAACTTATTTGCTACTCACAGGTTCCGAATGCGACTGCGCCATTGAAGTATCCATATGCACGTCTATATACATTAGGACACAATGTTATTAAGTAATCAGAATAGTGAACAGTCTGCAACAACTCTCTCTCTACTTTACGTAATCGCAATTCCCACACTGTTCTTTTCTAATGAGTGCTCTCCAACTAATGGTCTATTTTGCAACGAATGCTTCTACTCTGCAACTAATTCTCTGCTCTGCAACAAATGCTTCTACTCTGCAACTAATGCTCTGCTCTGCAACAAATGCTTCTACTCTGCAACTAATGCCCTACTCTGCAACTAATGCTCTTCTCTGCAACTAATGCTCTTCTCTGCAACTAATGCTCTTCTCTGCTGCGGTCTCTTTCAGCTACACCTGTGAACTACATTTCCACTGGGCGCTGGTCATAACCGCAAACACTAACGCGAGATATCTCTGCTGGTGTTAAACCGACGTCTACTCCAATACTGCTACTCAACTACTGCGTGACTGCTCTCTACTGGAGTTGTCCTCTAATTGCTACCCTGTGTAGATGTTACCCAGTCTTCTATTGCTTGCTGACAACTGTAGCAATTAATACACCATCCAATAAGGTATCGTCTCTTATCCAGAAATATTTGCAATCAGCAAATATCTCTTGGAATAGTCGATCGCCATTATGTCAATGCCTTAATTAAATTCCACAGCTATCAGCGTGCGATCTAAAACAACCTCTCGAATACATTCTAGTTTTTTCTAGAGTGCACAAACATGTCCGCCATTTTATACAAAACACTATACATATTATGCATATTTGGTGTGCTAAAACGATGATAAAATATTCTATGTTTAAACTTTCATAATTATTTTTACTTGGCTTATGAAATTATGCATCCTCTACAAATTCAAGGTTATTTACTTGTCAATCCATTGAATACTTTTCATACTTATGACATATAGGAAAGAAAGCCATATTAATAAAATAAATGAGAGAGCTTTCTCTATTCATTGCTAATCATGTTTTCTTTCTGTCTTTAAATTTATTGTTAAAACATTAAAATCATTGTATTATTTTAATCATATTAAAATTATAATCACTTACTGTTGTTATAATTTCTAGTAATAATAAAATTTGTTTGATTATTAAATTTAGATTGTATCTATATCATCATCCACATTATCAGAAATTCCCAAGTACATAAATAATATATTATTTGAAACATAAGAGTATAATAAGTCACTTCAAAGTAGCATTCATGGTTAAGATTATTTTATTTCATTAATTTAAATTGGATTATAAGAAGTCATTAGGTGTGATATATGAGTATAAACAAAAACTTCTACTCATAACATCACAAGTGTCATCCTAGATTGTAAAAAAGAAGAATAATTTTTTTAAATATAAAAGTCTCATCATTGTAAATTAAGATTAAAATTATTTATTGTATTAGGATATTATCAGAAGACTTAATAATATCTTATTGTTCACTAGGAAACATTCACTTATAGGATTAGAATCTGAAATGAAAAATATAATTTTATTTATTTACTGGAGAATCTTTAGTAATAACCCTGAGATTAGAGAAATCAGATTTATTATGTATATTTAATGGTAACCTGAGCTTTGGTGTAACCGTGCCCAGTTGGATGTATTGAGGGCTACCCACTAAAATTACAGTAGTGATTTTTGTCTCCCCAGTGTGTTGAATCGATTGATTAGTTACAGATGTGTTGATCAGTTACAATATATTGTAGACATTTTAAATAAGTATATACAAAATGTACATATCTGGAATATAAATTAATTTAAAAAATTATATGCTATGAACACAGTGAAACATCAACAAACATAATTAAGAAACAATAAAATAATGTTATGTATATATAAAATATAGATATTTTAAACACTGTATGCACATTACATAAGAATATATGATACATTTTACCCATTTCAAAGTTGTAAACATGAAATAAGCATATCTAATAAGTGTAATTAAGAGGATCAAATCACTCTCCCTCAAGTTATTAATAAAAATCACTCTGGACATTTAGCAGATGTCAAGAATAGAATGGATAGTGTATTCTTTAGATTTTTTTTTTTATATATATGTCAAAGCATTGACCAGGAAGCGAACCCTGGCTGGCTGCTTGGAAAGCAGCTATAATGGAAATTTAAAATGAACTTACTATAACTTCCAGATAAAAATATAGTATTAATAATTATTAAACTAATAATCAGTTATCCAATGGTAAAAACAGAATCTCTCTTTTAATATATGTGTGTGTGTGTATTCAAATAGAAGTTAAACATAAAATTTAAAAATTATAGATGCAGAACACATTAGGATAATAATAAAATTAATTAAAGAAAAAAATCAAGTACTGTAATGTATGCATTTTATTAAAATATGTAAAATACAGATATTTTTAAAATTAATAATTAAAAACTTTTTTATAATTAATAATTAAAAACTTTTTATAAACCTGTTTTTATCATTTTTGAATTTTACATATATAATAACAATATTTATAAATAAATGTTTTTTATGTATATGTGTATATGATAAAAACTGAATCAATATTTTTTATATAGAAGAAAAGGATATATTAATTTGAAAATTTTAATATTAATATTTTGATTCTCAAAATATTGATTCTTTTCATAAAACGATGTAATTCTAAAGCATATTGTGCCGCATTTACATATTAAATCATGACAATTATATAAACATACCTATACTACATAACTTTACTCAGCACTATGATACTACTGTATGGAGAGTTTTGCCTGTTTTAATAACAGTTATGTTCTAGCATAAAAAATAGTGATCATGTGATGAGTAGTGGTTTAACACCAATCCTGTCTAATAGGATAGGGGTGGCTATGGTTGTTAAAGAGCCACAGACACCAATATGTATGGGTACTGAACTTGGTTCAGACCCATATGACTATATAAGCTATCGAGCTTAGATTGAAAATATTATTGTGTTTTCAATTTTATTCTCATAGTTTTGTAGTTAAGTAGAGATAAAAGGTGGCTGCTGGAGGGTTGCATTAGATCCTAAGATCTAGGTGCAGTGCTCTCAGATCCAAAGCTCCTCACTGACGAAGGCCACAAGCCAGAAACTAGTCTGGGGATATTAGATGAATAGACTCTAGATGGGGATTTTATGCACAAGCCTTCTGGTATCCATTGATTACTCTGGTTGGCACTGAGTGGCACTACTGTATGGAGAGTTTTGCCTGTTTTAATAACAGTTATGTGCTATCATAAGAAATAGTGATCATGTGATGTTTAGTGGTTTAACACTATGATTCTGTAGTGTTCTGCTGAATGCTTATTATACCTTTTCATCAGAACTTGAAGTCAATGAATATTTTAGAATTAATATTTTAAAAATTCAAAAATAGATATCAAGGCAAAAAAAAAAATCGTTATGTATGCATCTAAGTATATATATAAATACTATAGGTCAGAATGAGCTCATCACAGTAAATTACTAAAAATTTTAAATTTAGAATGTGTTCTCTTTGGGTGATAGTTATATTGTATTGATAATATCTTAAAAGTACAATTTAAAGCTAAATAAAAATATGTAATGCTTAAAATTATATATAAATACTATACTTATTAAATTAAAATCTAGTATTTCAAAGGTTAGTAAAACTGAAAAAATAATAAATAGTAAAATGAGATCAGAAAAGATTAATTCCTAAGTAGAGTGAAATAATAATTAGTTAAATCTCTAGAGATAAATAACTAAATTTCTTCAATAAATATATATAGAGACCTAAAATAATGAAATGATTATGAGTTCCAGATTCAGTCATTAGTAACCATTCAAGAATCTAAAAATAAGTCAACAGAACTAATTGATAGTAAAATTCCACAGTCAAGAATGTATCATGAATAAATTAATTATCTTAATGGCGGGATTGAAAATAGGAACCAATCAGAAAATAAGAAATTGGACAATTAATCTATGCCAGCCAAATGCAAAAAGAGATTCACTCATGTGGATAAGCTTCATGTGAATGAATGAACTTTTAACCTCAGGGATGGATGTCACCATATGAACCTTTAACATTTATTGTGGAGAACTTGCTTCTGAACATGTAAAAAGAAAGCTTAGGGACTGAACAGGTTGTATAGATATTTATTAGTATTTTTGTATGCCTTTGGGTTCATGTGCATATTGTAAATTGTATATATTCTATTAATAATATATATTCAATTGTCTAGAGTGATATTAAATACTAATAATTGAACTTAGTAAATGTAGTTTTTACCAGGGGATAAATTTAGATCTCATGTAGTCTGGAGAGCAAGAATTATACTTCCAGACATAGCAATTGATGCAGTTGTATTTTGAATCCTGAAGTAGATTTATTTGTAAAGATTGATCAGCTAAAATACAATTGTCATTTGGAGAGTTCAATGTCAGTGAGGTAACATCCAACATATCAAAAAATATCTCTTCATAAACAAATTGAAGAAGATAAAATTAAGATAGGAATATTATTATGTTTTGCTGGTAAAGGAGTTATAGAGATAGCAAACAGTCTCTCAGAACATCAGACTCCTGAAGATTTTTCATACAATCAAATTAAAGATTGATTATTAAATGACTTTAATCCCCATTCCTCTAGGAATGTCACCAGACTTCATTTCTGTGACATTGTCAAGGTAGGGGTGAAAGAGTAAAAGATTACAATATTGCTCTTCACAACCTGGCAAAGAAATGTGTCTATGGATTTTTCCTCGATGAGACCCTCCTAGAGCAATTTCTGAGGGTATGATTAGTGCCAGTTTAGGGCAACAATTATTGATCAATAAATGATTTAAATTATAATAAAGCTATAAAATGGGGGATAACTTATGAATTAGTTCTTGAGAAATCTCATAAGTTCACTGAGTTTAAGGGAAATGGCAATGTGAAAATGATGTTTGCAAAATGCATAACCCAAGCAGGAAAGAATCAAATAATTTCAAAAACATTAAGGGTAGTAGAAAAAAAATATTTGTTTGTTGCTATAAAGCCAGCAATGGTTTTTGTAAGAAAGAACATTGCAAGATTCACAAGAAAAAAGGTCACATTAAAATAAAGTATTGAAATAAAAAGAATGTACCTGGCAAAGACAAAAATAGTCAAAAGAGCATATTTAATACTCAGAAATCAATTAGTCAATATTAAAAAATATTTCAATGTCCAAAGGAAATAAAATAATGCTAAAATTACATTAAAAAATATTTCAACGTCCAAAGGAAATAAAATAATGCTAAAATTAAAATTGTGTGACCTGTCCATATCCATGAAATTGACAGTGGTCGCAGAGTATCACTAATTTCAATCCAAGAATGATTGTCTGTAACAGAAAATTAACCAAGACCTCAAGAAATTGAGAAAACTGAACTAAAAGCCTTGGAGGAAAATGGTAATATGATTAAAATTAAAGATGTCATCAAAGCCCTTATAAATAGAATAGAGAGAAAAGTATTCGAGTTATTTTTATACTTAGTTTAGGCTCCAATTAACCCACTAATCAGAAACAACTGGTTCAGAAAATTGGGCATAAAAATTCATGTACATAAAAAAGATTAAATTAGAAATGGATCAAATTTCCTAGATTGTTTAATGGGGAACCGGAATAAAATTAAAATGACACCTGTTTGGTTAGAGACAATACCTGGGGTCATATGATTCTGTTTGCTCAGAAAAAAAAGGAGAGAATGAAATTAATGAACTTGTAAAAGAAGCATGTTAGAACCTACAGAAAAATCTAATTGGGCTATGCCATTAGTAATAATTACTAAACCCAATTGACAAATTCGTTTATGCAGTGACTATTGAATATCGGTTAACAAAGCTATTAGTAAAAATACATACCCTGTTTCCAACATGAGAAAAATAATAGCATCTCTGCAAAAATCTAATTTTTTCACAAAATTACATTTAAATGCTACTTATCATCAGATACTAGTCACTGAAAAAGCCACTGAAATATCAACACTTATCACACATGTAGGGTTATTTAAATACAACAGGCTTCCATTTGAAATATATTTTGCCTCCAGGACATTTCAGTCAGAAATTAATAGAGTGTCATTCCATTTTTTGAGGACATTCTTGTTAGCAGTACTACTGAAAATGAAGTTAGAATTGGTTTAATTATGTGTATACAAAAAACTTGATAAAAGAGGGAATAAGCTTAATACCATAAATGTATCTGAATAACTTGAGAAATTAAGTTTTTGAGCCATATCATTTCAAAAATGGCACAGCTCCTGCCCCCGAGAAAAGGCTAAAGCTATAGCAGAAGCCCTGAGACCTAATAATGTTAAGCTATTACAGGTTTTTAAGACATTATAATTTTGAAAAATTTTGGAAGGTAAAACTCACATAACCAGACCCTTATATAATTTATTTTAATAAACCAGAAGTGGAAATGGAAACCTGACCAAGAGCAACCATTTTTGTGTACAAAGTCACTATAACTTCAAATAAATTACTAGTTCATTATAATAGCAATTTGGAAGTTACTCTTATGTCTCACACTAGCAATGGATAGATATTAAGCAAACACGTCAATCAACTTTGTAAAGACATAAGTGTTGACGAAATACCTGATTTATTCAAGAAAACTGATACCAATGATAAATGATACTAAAGTAGAAACGGAGTTTACCCACACTTATGAAGACCAACTAAGTGTAGCAGAGGTAAAAATAACAAGTAAAGTTAAGATAAATCCACCTCAATGAGTTAAAAGGGAAAGAAAGATTCCAAAGTATCTTTGCAACTTCATATTAAGTCCAGAGAAAAGATAACTAGAAAAATAATAAATAGTAAAATGAGATCAGAAAAGATTAATTCCTAAGTAGAGTAAAATAATAATTAGTTAAGTCTCTAGAGATAAATAATTAAATTCCTTCAATAAATATATAGAGAGACTTAAAATAATTAACTGATTACGAGTTCTGGATTCAGTCATTAGTAACCATTCAAGAATCTAAATATAAGTCAACAGAACTAATTAGTAGTAAAATTCCATGATCAAGACTGTATCATGAATAAATTAATTAATTATCATATCAGCAGGATCGGAAATAACCAATCAGAAGAGAAGAAATTGGACAACTAATCTATGCCAGCCAAGTGCAAAAAGAGACTCACTGATGTGGAGAAGCTTTATTTGTGCAGATGGACTTTTAACCATGGTACTGGATGTTACTGTAAATATCTTGAGCATCTATTGCAGAGAACTTGCCTCCAAACATGTAAAAAGCAAGTCTATGGATCAAACAGGTCATTTATTTATCATTTTTGTATGCTTTTGAGTTCATGTATATATTGTATATATATATTCTATTAATAAAGTAATCATTTATTTAGGGTGATATTAAATACTAATAATTGA